>CM070716.1:8063324-8461568 GCA_036346275.1 Otatea glauca | reverse complement strand
AGAGACTTGGAAAAATGAGAAGTGGATCTTGGCGTGGGAATAAAGCAAGAGTTCTTTGGTCTTGCCGTTGGCATGTACCTATTACATTTTCCTTGTGATTAGTTTTAGAACTCAATAATTATTATTTTGTTCCATCTTTGAGTAGAAACATTATTTCATCTTGTTTGGAATATGAAGGTTATGATTTGAAATAAAGAACTTTGTTTGTTCGATATTTTTGAATGATATGTATTATGGTCGTTGCCCCATGGTGGATGGGTTGTGCGTTTGAACTCAAAGAAAAACATGTCTATAACATTAATGTAAAAATGCCTCGGCCTAATGATTTGAACCCTACCTTTTTATGGCATTGTTGCTTAGGACATATAAATGAGAAGCGCATGAAGAAGCTCCATGGTGATGGACTTATAACCTCATTTGATTTTGAATCATTTGAAACATGTGAGTCTTGTTTACTTGGCAAGATGACAAAGCCCCTTTCACGTGTTTTAGTGAGAGCGAGTGTATTATTGGCCCTAGTACATACAGTTGTATGTGGACCAATGAGCTCAACTGCTAGGGGTGGGTTTCAGTACTTTGTAACTTTTACCGATGACTTTAGTAGATATGGATATATCAATTTAATGAGGCATAAATCCGGAACTTTCAAAAGGTTTAAAGAGTTTGAGCGAAGTACAAAATCAACTTGGCAAATCAATAAAACACGTACGATCAGATCGTGGTGGCGAATACTTAAGCCAAGAGTTTGGTGATCATCAAAAGCAATGTGGAATCGTTCCGCAACTTACTCGCTAGGGAACGCCTCAATGGAATGGCGTGTTCGAGCAATGAAACCGAACTTTATTAGATATGGTTCGGTCAATGATGAGCCAAACAGATCTGCCATTATCCTTTTGGGGTTTTACTCTAGAGACAATTTGCGTTCACTTTGAATAGGGTCCCATCAAAATCCGTTGAGAAGGCGCCATATGAGATATGGACCGAGAAGACCCATGTTGTCATTTCTCGAGATATGGGGTGTGAACCTTATGTAAAACGTTTACAATCGATAAACTCGCACCTAAATCATAAAAATGCTTTTTGTGGGTATCCAAAATAAACAAAAGGATATTACTTTTACAAAGAAAGCGAGAACAAAGTTTTGTTGCTCGAAATGGTGTCTTCTTTGAGAAAGAGTTTCTTTCCAAAGAAATCGATGGGAGTTATGTGTATCTCGATGAAGTTAGAATCACATGAATATGTTCAAGCTACCTCGAACCTTCACAAGATGTACAAAGTGTTATACATCCAGTGGAAGAGACACCATTACGTAGGTCGTGGAGGCCACGTCATGTACCTATAAAATATGGAATGACATATTATTGTTGGACAATGATGAGCCCACGACTTATGAAGAAGCATTGATGGACCCAAACTCGAAAAATGGCTTGAAGCCACGAGATCGAAATTCAATCCATGCATGACAATCAAGTTTGGAACTTGGTGATTCTCGATCGTGTAAAACCATTGAATGCAAATGGATTTTCAAGAAGAAGATAGACATAGATGGAAAAGTTCAGATCTATAAGGCACGGTTGGTGGCAAAGGGTTTCAAACAAGTTCAAAGAGTTTACTATGATGAAACCTTCTCACCGGTAGCCATGCTCAATCTAGCGAGATCATTTTAGCTATTGCTGCATATTTTGATTATGAAATATAGCAGATGGATGTCAAAACAGCTTTCCTTAATGGGAATGTATCGAGGATGTATACATGATACAACTCAAGGTTTTGTTGATCCTAAATATGCTAAAAGGGTATGTAAGCTTCAAAGATCTATTTATGGGTTAAAGCAAGCATCTCGGAGTTGTAACATTCGTTTTGATGAAGTAGTAAAAGGGTTTGACTTTATCAAAAACGAAGAAGAGCCTTGCGTTTACAAGAAGGCTAGTGGGAGCGCACTTGTGTTTCTAATTTTGTATGTGGAAGACATATTATTTATCGGGAATGATATTCCTATGCTCGAAGATGTTAAGACTTCATTGAAAAGGAGTTTCTCAATGAAGGACTTGGGGAAGCATGCTATATCTTGGGCATAAAATCTATAGAGATAGATCAAAAGGTTAATTGGATTAAGTCGAGAAGCGTACATTGACAAGATATTAAAGGTTCAATATGCATGAATCCAAGAGGTTTCATGCCAATGTCACATGGCATCGATCTTGCAAGAATCGGTGTCCTTCGACAACCGATGAGCGAGACAAGATGAGCAAGATTCCATATACTTTAGCTATTGGGTCTATTATGTATGCCACGATCGCACGCGCGGATGTCTCACATGCTCTAAATGTCACGGCGGATACCAAGCGGATCCCGTGATGGTCATTGGGTGGCCGTTAAAAATATCGAAGTACTTGAGAAGAACTAAGGGTATGTTCCTTACTTTTGGAGGTGAGAAAGATCTGGTTGCAAAGGGTTACACCGATACAAGCTTCCAAACTGACAAAGATGATTTCCGATCGCAATTCGGGTTTGTGTTTACACTAAATGGTGGAAGCGATGGTGGAAGAGTTCCAAGCAAAACACGGTGGCTTACTTTACAATGAAGCGAGTATGTTGCGGTTCGGAGGGCGCAAAAGAAGCTATGTGGATTAAGAAGTTTATCACAGAGCTTTGTGTGGTTGCTAGTGCATCTAGTCCAATGGACATCTATTGTGATAATAGTGGTGCCATTGCACAAGCTAAAGAGCCTAGATCTCATCAGAAGTCTAAACACATACTCTGACGCTTTCACCTTATTTGCGAGATTGTGGATACAGGTGACGTGAGAATATGCAAAGTACATACGGAAGCCAATGTGGCCGATCCGTTGACAAAGCCTTGCCCACGCCCCTAAGCATGAGGCGCACACGAGGTCTATTGGTATTAGATACTTAATTGATTGACTCAAGTGTAAGTGGGAGATTGTTAGTGTTATGCCCTTGAGGCAATCATTTAGATGATTGTAACATGACTATGTTTATGAATAATAATATGATTATTGGTCCAATGAATGTATATCATTGTATTGAGCAACAAGTATGTGACTTGCTTATGAAGCTCTTAACTTATTGATGTAATTCGATAAATATCTTTGATCGGATATCATCGTATAGGACAACGATGAATAGATCAACACATGTAGTGATCGATGATCATACTTCATAGATCATGGGATATGGAGATATTATCTATACATTGTGGATGCATGTTGAAGAACATGGGTTAGATAGACCATGATGGGACAACTGCGAGAATGTTACATTCTTATGTGTCATCGATGTATCTCACACATAGTAGATGTATGATCCTTAGACACTGAGATTGTCATATTCCCTACATGTGTAATAGTTTTCCTTGGGGCTATCAAACATTACTTCCTAACGGATAATTATAAAGGTAGCTTTCATGTTTATTATAAAGCGTGCGAGGGAAGTGAGCGATCAAGATGGAATTTTCCACTCCAATGAAGCGGAGATATATGACAAGGCCACTCATGTGATATGATTAAGGAAGTGCATGGCCATGCCGTGATTGAGAGTCAATCACAACTTATTAATATATCACGATCGAGAGATGGATTGAATCATCAAAGGATGACATGCTTTTCGCCTTGAGTTCAATCTTCTTATACTTAGCAAAGGGATTATTATATGAGTACTTTTGGCGGGTTACATCGATTTGATCATAGTATGTTTGGGAGTTGGCATGCTTTGCAAGGAGCGCTACCAACTATTGGATTGAAAAGGAGTTTTCCAAATCCATGTCCAAGCGTCACGTGAATCTGCGGTCACACAATTAATGGGGTGGGGCGCATTAATTTGGATTGGATCCGTAATTAATGGACCTCGTGGGCTTAACACACTTATGGGCCTTGGTTTGGGGTTTCATCTCGTGGCTATATAAGGTGTGGAGGAGGGTGGGCGCGGGTGTGCTTTCCACGGTTTAGAAGTGTTTCACCAAACCCAAGCCTCCTCCTCTCATTTGCCTGAGGCGACCATGTGCTTGCACACCGGCGCACGACATTCCATCCTCGGACTTGTGGACTCTGCGGTGATCTTTGCTGCGGCTGCGCGTGGGAGGACGATCCACAATGAGGCGGGGCGATCCACTCCATCGGCGCAACGATCAGCGGCAAGGACGATCCACTAAATCGACGCGTGAAGGATTCCGCAACTGCGTCTAGTGGTTATCTAATCTATGATCCCTTTCTTGCGAGTAGCTTTACGGTTATCGGTAGTTGTTTTTGTGCTAGCGTAGTATACCGCGTTTCTATTGATCCTTCTTTGTCTTAGGTAGGCGGGTAATGAAATCTGTACTAATGTCATCCCATTTCCATTTAGGAAATTGTAGAGGCTAAAGGAGTCGGTTGGACATTGATGTTTGGCCTTGACTCCTAGCACGCGTCTAAAATTGCAACATATGCGGCACAATTTCCTTTTTCATGACGGACCACCAATAATCTTTTGGAGGTCTTGATACATTTTTGTGCTCCCGGGGTGAATTTAGAGGAGTGATTCATGAGCTTCTTTTAGGATAAGATCTTTGAGTTCAGGATCATTGGGAATAAAAATTTGATTTCCGTGCATGAGCACTTCGTCTGAGCTCTCAACGAATATAGATTCAATTCCTTGCTTCAACTCTTCTCGAATCTTGTTAATAGCTTCATCTTTGAGTTGGCGGCTTTAATTTGAGTTTTCAAGGTAGGTTGCACTTCAAATGCGGCAAGATAACCTTCCTTAACAATACCCAAATTAAGCCTTTGGAATTCTTTTTGATTCGGATGATCGATTATGAGCTATGACAGAGATGCAATGAAGTTTCGACTAAGAGCATCGACTACGACATTAGCTTTACCAGGGTGGTAATGGATGTCAAGATCGTAGTCTTTGATTATCTCTAGCTACCTTCTTTGTCTCAAATTTAAGTTTGGCTGACTAGAGAAGTATTTCAAACTCTTATGATCAATGTATATATTGCATAAATTACCAATAAGGTAATGGCGCCTAAATTTTAAGAGTATGCACTACATTTGCTAGTTCCAAATCATGAGTAGCATAGCTTAGCTCATGGTGTCATATGTATCGGGAAGTATAAGCCAAAATTTCTCATTTCTATTTTTGATTTTTCTGAGAGTTCAAATGTGGTTTCAAATTTTTTAAACTTTTACTGAGGGATACTAATAGATTAAGGGTACTAATGTAAAATTTTAAGATTATTATTCATTATATTTATTTTGTAATAATTCTGACATTGCATTTTATTGATTTTTGAAGTTTCTATTTTTGAATTTTTTAAAGTCATTTAATAAGGTTTTTTATTTTTAATAATTTTTCTATATAATACTGTATTAATGTAGATGATGTGATAAATTTTTCATGGTATGATATGGTGTGTACATTTTAATAAATTCAAATATTATTTCATTTTATAGTCAAGTTTCATTGTTTTGCATTCTTATCATTATTTAATGTGTCCATATTACTTTTAGATTTCATATAAGGTTTTCTAGAGATTTCCTATATTTAAATAATATTTTCCACCATTTGTTGCTATATGTTTTCTTTTTCCATGATTTATCTTTCAAGAATCCCTTATTAGAAATTCTTTTTCTTTAGGGCAAAAAATCAAGAAATCCAGAAAAAGCTAGAAAACTCAGAAATAAATCATATTCAACATTTAAATTTTTTTCATTTCTATTTCTTATATTCTGAGGATGTTATAGTTGAGTGAATTAAGGAGCTGTCCCTAGCATCATAATAGCAAACAGAAGCGTTGCCCATCAAGACTTGATCCGCACAACTCGCCATGAACAAATACAAAATCTATTTTCGGCCCAAAGTGCTACGTGAACAAAATTGAACTACCAGATGCTCGTCTTCAATTTCTCGATGTACACACAAGGCATACCAAGAAGGTTGTTGCTTACTGCAAGGTATACACAAGAGATTCACAGCAACCTCAACTTAGGGATTTCAACTCGCCTCAACTCGAAGCTGGCTTGGCACCAACCCGTGTCATACTGAGTGTCGACTCGCTCTCTACTTCAGTGATTGTTCTAGCGCTGGTCTAGCTAGCACTATCGCTCGTACTGCCAACACCATGCCATAGAACCAATTTGCACCATCTTCATCGATGATCTCTCGCTTCAGTCGGTCATTACTTTCGATCAAGAGACTCTTTTGTCAGCTCTATTGTTTTGCGTGCTTTCATTAAAGGTGGAGTTCATTGTAACTTAGTCTGTTGTTCATATTATTAGTTTCATCAATGCGGGATTAATCATTAGCAATTTCTTCGATGATCCATCATTGTCGGGACCCGAATCTGCAAATCCGGATCCTCTGTGTATTCTGTGCTAGTCTAGGATCACGCTAGCACACACAGTCTTACAGGGTTGCACATCACAGGCATTCACAACGATATAAGAATAAATAGTGCAAACATTTATATAAACTGAGTTGTACGACCTTATAGTCTCCTTACATAAAATCAGCCACGCATGGCTTACATTATTCGAAGTAAAAGAAATAGCAGCAGAATAAAATAAATGTCGTGGAAGCCTTCATCTTGCCACAGGCAACGGACTGGGCTTGCCCCCTAATTGTCCGGATCCTCATTGTACTCCTCTTCCCACGCTGGTGTAGACTCCTCCACTGATGTTGGGGTTAATAAGCAAGGAGGGGTGAGTACACAAGGCACTCAACAAGTAATGCACAGAATACAGCGCTATTACTATATGCAAAGCTTATTCCAAAGGATTGGCTTAATTGGTTCTTTTTGCATCAAACAACATTTTTAAAGCGGTATCTTATTTAGATTAAAGCAGTGGAACAGTTATAACAATACTAATTTCTTTAAATGGTTTTTCTTCGAAGATTCTCGGCACCTGACCTTAATAGTTCAATTTTAACAACGGCACACACCACCCTTTCCACATTTTATTTTGAAGATCTAACCCTTGACTGTAATCCCCGAGCATTGTCCAATACCGCGGACACGGCTATTCGAATAGATTTGACACTCTGCAGAGGTTGTACACTTTACCCACAAGATACAACCATTCACAACACAGGTGATCATCCGTAACAAAGCTTTTCAGGAACCTCTACCTTAACCAAAGAACCTCTCCGGTATTGCCTTCATTATCACTTCCCTCACACAGAGCCGAAGTATATGACAGGCCAATCACTGTTGGATGGGCACCAAGCCGTAGCACGTGCGCTCCCCGCATGCAGATACACCCACGTACTTGTCACCCTGAGGTATCAAAGGAAAGATATAAGAACCCTAATCAACTAGGTCCGTCCATACCAGACATGTGGTTGTACGGGTGACTCAGATCAAAGGCTTGCAAGGTGAAGTCCTTAACTGACCAAGGCAAGGCTTCCATCACTTAACAGTGGAACACAGCCCCAATGTGGCACACAGACTCACATCACTCTTTAGCCCAATGCCACACAGGCCCACCTGGCACACAGCCTCTTGCCACTTGCTCCAGTCTAAATCATTTCCCACCCCGTTGATTATTGTGCAACACATGCCAGCAATAACTCAACATCGGTACAGAACCACACAGGTGTCTCGTACCTCAATCTCATCATGTGGCATCATCACACCACTTTCAAACTACATTCAATATTTTTTTAATCAACATTGTAGCATTTTCACGAAAGATCATTCATGATTCGTTGCAAGGCTAAGCATCTACTCACGGTCTGGCCTCCCGTGTTGGCACAATATTAACATCCAACTAATACAATCAATCTTAGGGTGACAAAGATTTTAGGCATACAGATAATAATTTCACGGTGACAATAACAATATGGGATGATTAGCTACATTACCCAATTTAATTTAAATTCACTTTAAATAAATTTGCATGCATAATTTCAAAGCTTAAATTACATTTTAAAATCTGGGATCAAAATGATCAAAGCATCACTTGCCTTCAAAGAATTGCTGGTCGATTCAAGCTTGGTCTTGAGCGACGAACTCTTCCTCGAAACCTTCCTAGCAAATTTGCGTCTCACGCTGCAAACAATATATGCTATAAATAACTAATACAGTAGATTAAATGACCTCAAAAATTCAAATAAAACTCACCATTAAAGAGATCGCAATTTTATGAATTTTTAGAAATTTGAATCACCCAAAGCCGAGTTAAAATGCAAAAGTTATAGCCGTTTGAAGTTTGAATAAAATCTGAAAATACAGAAATTAGAAAATCCGATTTTTCCGAATTATTTTTATGCTGAAAAATCACATTTATGACGTCAGCATCGCATCATGATGACGTCAGCATAGAAAAGAATTTCGGCCGAAATATGTTTCTGGAGAAATGACGTCAACATGACGTCATTTGACACGTGGCATGCTCTCGGGCTGCCACGTCACCTCGGTCTATGGACCCAGTCCACGGCTCGGGTCGATCCACCGTGGACTCGGTCCACAGAACAGTGCGCCTGGCCCCCACCAGATGACGTTAGCACTGACATCGCTGCTGACATCAGCCGATGCCTCGAGATTCGAGCATGGACATGTGCCATCATCGTAGCGGTCCTTAACTAACGGTCGGATCCCTTCCACGTGGTGCAATCATGGCCATCAAAACTCAATGGCCAGATCTCACGTGCTGCGCCGAAATCCGTGTGACACGCGTCGACCATCGAACGGGCCGACGGATCCAACGACCAGTGCACAGGCGGCTCAGCGACGCCTCGCACTCCGCACCCCCACGCGTCATGCATCCGACGGTGCACCCGAATCCAACGGTCCAATCCCGCGCACCTGTGGCGACGCCTCGGCTCCGCAGCGACACGCGGTGCAATCGCGACTGTCCGCGGAAATCGACTGCCGAGACTCGGTCACGCTTCAATCAAAGGGGACACGCGGCCACGCGCGATTTGACAAAGGCGCGGTGCAATCACCGCCACTTGTTTAAAAATGAACGGCGCGGATCCACCCGACTCAGCCGAAGCCCACTAGTACCGCACAGATCTAATCCGACGGTCCCCGATACCCGAGCAGTTTACTGCGCAAACTAGTGATGTGGCGCAATCTCACTCATCCATCAACAAAACAACGGCCAGGATCTACCCTAGTTAAATCTATACAGACGCATCTGGCGCAATCCCACTCATCCATCAACAAAATAACGGCCAGGATCTACCCTAGTTAAATCTATACAGACGCATCCGAGCCGCACATCTATAGATCTAACGGTACAGATTAAAACCAAGGAAAGAACTGAGATGGCTACACGGCCTCACCTGAACGGTCAGATGAAGATCGGACGGTGGATGAAGCTCGCGAAGGTCGGCGACGGTGTAGCTGGTAGAAGTGGACGGAGCTGAGGAAGACGACGCGGTCGACGGAGCTCCGGTGGTTCTCCGACGTGAAGAAGTGGTCCACTCGATGCGGTTTGCTTCGGTTAACTCGGGACGGGGTCGGAGCACGGTGGAGGGGCTCGGACGACGATGAGAGGAAGGAAAAACAACGGCGGCGAAAGAAAGCAACTACGGCGAGCAACAGCGGGCGCTAGAGGGGGTCTCGGCGTGCGTGCAAGGAGTCAAAAGACGCGGCGTCGAGTCCTCTGCAGAACGCGCTCACCAACGCGGCTTAAGGGGCCTCGACGTGCACGAAATTGCCGGCGGTAATCACGGCCATCAAAGCCCACGTCCCTCCGGCGATCTCGCGGGGACGAAGCGACGTGGCGAAATCCCAAGCGTCCGCGCAAGCGATCCAATCTCCAAGCGTTCGGCGACGTATGCAACAGCGGCTGGATCTCAATCGGACGGCTAAGCACGATCGGGCCGCCCAATACTATTCACCCAATTTATAAAACATTTCTGATTAAAAATAAATCAGATAAATAAACAAAGCCGAAATAAATAGTAAAAATACCCGAAAAATTTCAAAAAACTCTAGAAAATACTTTGAGATATTTGTAACTCAAATAAAATATTTTCAATAAAACTTTGCATAAAATTTTGCATGAATTTAATTGAATTCAAGAAAGGTCGAAATGAATAAATCCAATTTTAATTCTAATAAATTCTCAAAAATTCTCAAAAATAAAAAATATTCCAAAATTTAAATTTGAGCAAATTTTAGGGTGTTACAATCATCTTCTATGAGTTATTGCGACAATATCCTCAGATGAGGAGTCTAAGGAATAGTTGCAAACTTTCAACATAATGAGCTAATTTAGGATATGCTTGATCAAGGAGACTTCGAAAAAATCCCAGAAAATTAATGTCGGTTGAGGAGACAACTAAATTTCACTGTTTCATTCACCGGTTGGATATATTGCTATAGCATCGTAGATGTTTTTTCCAGTTTAAGGAAAATCCACTTGGGGAGTGGTCCTATCCTTGAGCTGTGCGAATTGGACATTTTTTAGGTCAGTGGAGGTGGGAATTTCCTATTTCCCCCCACCTAATTTTTCCTCCTCCCCCCTAATCCCCTTCTCTTTTTTCTCTTTTTCTCCTCCTTCCTCTCCCCTTGGCCGAACCTGCAGGAGCTCCTTCTTCTCCTCTCCTCCTCTCCCCCCTTCTCCCTCCTCAAGCTAGGGGCAGCAAGTTGCCTCCTCCCAGCCGAATCCTCCTCTCCTCCCTCCCCAAGCTGCAACTCCTCCTCCTCTCCTTGTTCCTCCATGTGGGTAAGTGGAGGTAAGGATTTTTAGGTTTTGGGGGTGTGCATGTTGTTCTTAGGGGGAGTTTTTCTGGTTTGGGTGCTTTAGGGTTAATGGATTTGGGGATTTTGGAGAGAAATCGTGGTTCTAGGGTTTGGGGAGAAGTTCTGAATTTTCGAGCTGTGAAGACCTAGTTCTTT
Organism: Otatea glauca; assembly: GCA_036346275.1. Classification (NCBI taxonomy): domain Eukaryota; kingdom Viridiplantae; phylum Streptophyta; class Magnoliopsida; order Poales; family Poaceae; genus Otatea; species Otatea glauca. The sequence goes on along the minus strand of CM070716.1, from coordinate 8,450,717 downwards.
TGAGCTGGTTTTGGAGTAGCTAGAGCCATTTCCAGAAAGGTTGGCTGTAGAATTAGATGTATATCTTTATCTCATGTTTATTTAGAATACAAGAACTCGATTTTTGGTTCAGCTGTTTAGAAGATATTGGTATTCTTGTGATTGCTGTCCAGATCTTGCTGCTGTTGTCAGCAATCTCCGTTTCGTGCTGTTTTGGTTATTCTAGAGCCACTTCCTGGTAGTCCGACTGTAGGAGAATTGTAGATGGTTGTCTCACGGTTAATCAGAGACCAAAATCATGAATTTTGGTTCATCCATTTAAAAGTTTTGCTTGTTTTAGCACCTGCTACTCAGAGTAACATTTTCTGTTGTTCAAAATTTTCGTGGATTTGTAGTTGCTTCGGTTTTGAGATGATTGAAGATATTTAGGGGCATCTCCTGTGAGTTTGGTTGTACAAGAAATTGTAGCTAGTAGTCTTGTGGTTAAAATAGAGCTCAAGAACACAATTTTTGGTTCATTAGTTTAAGAGTTATGATTGTTTTAGTGAATGTTGTCCAGGATTGTTACAAATTTTCAGTAATTTTAAGTTTGGGTTGTGCATGGTTAGCTAGAAGCTAAATTGAATTATTTTGATAATTAAAGAAAGCCAGGAAATGTCCTCTAGGTTTCAAAAGAATGTAATCATTTACTGAATTTGGAATATTTTGCTAGAAGATAGGATTGTTTAAACATAGTTGTCCTATTTTTTTGTCTCATGCTGAATTTTAGAGGTTAGTGAGTGTTGGTGTGTGAATGCATGCAAATATTATTTCAGGTGGATTAACATCGGGAGTGGCCTCATCATCGCACCACTCATTCTCCTCGCGGGTAGAGGCAAGTGTATCATGTAGAATGAATGCTAGAAGAATTAGTGGCTTCCTTTGCTTTGTGATTTTAATTATATTGATGATTATGAGTATGATTATGCTTAGGAGAGTGACTATGGTACAGAGGATACAAATGTAAAGCTTATGCATTTAAGATTATGCAAATGCTTATGCTTATGTATGGTGATAAGAATGTTGGATGAGAATGCAATTTGCAATTTAATTCATTTCATTTGCATTTGTGCATTCATAAGAGAAGTGGTGTCCCGAAATGGGCCTCTATGTCTCACACGTAGTGAGACATGAAAGTCCTACCTCGGTAGGCCCTCCACGGGTTTGATGGGAATGAGAGGGTGCACACCGACAGTGAGCACCCAGCAATCTTGGTATTTGCTATGAAAATATGCATTATGAGCATGCATGTGTATTGCATGGTTAAAAAGTAAAGAATGTTAAGTTATGATGTTGTTCTTATGTGCAAAGGTCTTACCATATTGAATTGCTTTAATCTCTTGTTTTAAGTTAATTGTAATAGTATGATACACTTTCTTTGAGTTGTATGAACTCACGCTTGTTTGGTGATGTTTTATTTTAGGTACCCTCGTGAGTGGCATTTTGGGATAGGGCCTAGCACTAAATCACTCACTAGTTATCACTTACCATAGATCTCTGAGTAGTTAAAAGGCGATGTATTTTTTTTCGCTAGTAATCGTTTAACCCTGTATGGAGTGTATGGTTGCCTAGTGGATATATTTTGTTAAGCTGATGTATCTTAAATCGTTCATGTGTTTATGGTGATGTTGTGATCAGATTGTGTGGTTATCGCTTTGTTTTGCTCCACACTCTAGGTATGATATCATGGTTGATATATGTGGTATTTGCTCTTCCTTACTATTTATGCTTGAAGGGTTATGTCGTAGTTGCTAGCATTCTTGTTGTTGTGCTGTTTTGCTCTAAATGCGTAGAGGTCATGCTGAAATTTTTTTAGTAATCTGGTAGTATTTAATACTTGTTGTTGTAACATTCAGTGCCTGTGGTCTTTGAGGTGTTACAGGTTAGTATCAGTGGGCATTAGGTCCGTGGTGCTTAAAACTAGTAAATGTTCTTAGAGTGAATTAAAATTTTGACTTGGGAAAAACTTTCTTTAAAATCTTGCTTTAGTTCAATAACTTTAAAACTTGGCGAGGTTCGCTAATTAATTAAAATTTTGACACACTTTGGAGCACAATAGGAAGGGTACGGTAATTCATTGCATTGCGCCTTATTGTTCTATTTGAGTTATGATATTGAGAGATGAAAATGCTAGTATTTTGTTGTGTGTTGGTACTTGAGCTAACTGTAAGATTGTGCTTGTGCTGTAGCTATGCCGAGGGGTAGAGGTCGTGCTCACCGTGACCGGGGAGGCCATGGCCAAGGTGGGAGTCACCCATCCTAAGGGGTTGCTGAGTCGGTAGTTGAGGGAAGCGGCTCGCTCAATGCTCATGAGTCAGCTCTGTGCGCCTGCGAGGCGGGTAGAGGCCGCTACCGTGGCCTTACTGCAGGCGCTGCAGAGAGAGGTCCAAGAGTTGCGCTAGCAGGTTCAGGCAGCTCCTGCCGCTATGCCTCCACCCGCAACGGTTCCCGTGGGTGCTCCAGATGCGCCGGAGCCTAGGATAAGTCTTCGTGAATGGATGACTCTTCGGCTTGATACCTTTGATGGCTCGGGCATGCCGTCTAATCAACGGATTTCTCGCTATATGGAGAGGCAATTTGGAGTCCTCGAGATGACTTCTCTCCAGAAGGCTCGATTTGTGGCCTTTCAGCTGAAGGGCCATGCGGATAACTGGTGGGAGGGGGTACTTGCTTCGAGGACCCCCGCCCATGGACCGGTCACCTAGGAGGCCTTCATCGAGCACTTTCGAGCAAAGTTCTACCCGGAGTCCTTTGTGGAGAGCATGGAGCATTCTTTGACTACCCTCTCGCAAGGGAGGAAGTCTGTGGCTCAGTATGAGGCGGAGTTCAATAACATTGTCCGCTTTGTACCAGCCGTGGTCTTTGATGATCGTGAAAAGGATCAGAGGTTCCGTCGGGGCCTTAACCAGGAGTTCAGAGTTATCATGGGGGCAATTGTTCCCCGTGACTTCGTCTCCGTGGTGGAGCAGGCTAAGGGCGTGGAGCAGGCTAAGGGCATGGAGCTTGAGTTGGAGCTTTCTAAAGATAAGCTCAACTCTGGCGGTTCAAGAGTTTCTGTAGCTTCTGGTGGTATCCAGAAGAGGAGTTTTGGTGGCGGAGGTGGTTCTTTTCAGCGACCTACTTCAAAGAAGTTTAGGGGGACAGAGTTCCTCCTCGGGAGCCAAGGCAAAGCAACCTCGGCCATCTTCATCGTCCTCCCCACGGTTGGCCTTTCGCCCTGTTCCGGGGCAAGGTATGATATGCTTCAAGTGCGGGGGTGGGCATCGCGCTGCAAAGTGTTTGTTGTCAGGGAAGTGCCATCATTGTGGCCAACCTGGCCATATGGGGCGAGTTTGCCGATCGAATCCCAATAGCATCATCAAGTGGGAACCGGCATCATCCACCCCGATTGTGACTGCCTCGACTGTCGGGCTGGTCCAGATGTTGGCTGCTACTCCTATTCTTCCGCAGTCTTCCTCATGGGCGCCACCTGCGGTTTTCTGGCATTCGCAGCGACTCCCCTTGATTCGCTTGTCCGCCGCCTCGCCTCAGTGCTACCCAGTGAGGTGTCGGGTTTCGCCGCCGCACCACCAGAGTTTACGCTCTGACCGATCATGAGTCACCAAGGCGTCCAAATGTGGTATCGTATCTTACTTGTGGATTCATTTGAAGCTTTTGTTCTCTTTGATTCAGGGGCATCCTATTCCTTTTTGTCGATTGAGTTTGCCAGAAGGGCCAAGTTGGGGATACAGTGTATTCCTCTGTCTGTGATTGTTAGTTTTCTAGGTGGTCTTATTTCGAGTTCAATGGTACGCCTGGGTTGTACCATTACCATCGATGATGAAGATTTCTTTGCTAATCTGATGGTTATCCAGTTGGCCCCGTTTGATGTCATTCTGGGTATGGATTGGTTGCATCAGTTCAAAGCCAAAATATATTATTACTGGAAGACAATCACTTTGCAGGCTCCGTCCGGAGTGGAGTTAGTCTTCCAGGGCAGTATGCCATCTAACTCTCTTTTTGTGCTGACCAGTTTGTTTCCTGGCCGTTTTATGTTGAGCTCGGGGACACTTTTGGCCATTTCAGAGAAACCAAGTGCGTCGGTAGCTATTGAGGAGATTCCGATGGTGAAAGAATTTGCTGATGTGTTCCCAAAGGAGCTTCCTGGTTTGCCACCAAAAAGGGATGTGGAATTTCAAATTGATCTTGTTCCGGACACTAGGCCCATCTCTTTGTCTCCCTATCACTTGGCTCATCCTTTTCAAGATGAGTTGAAAAAGCAATTGGATGATCTGTTATCTAAGGGGTTGATCCAGCGAAGTGTGTCACCTTGGGGAGCGCCTGTTCTTTTTGTTGCTAAGAAAGATGGAGGCTGGCCATGTGCATTGATTATCGCACTCTCAATTTGGTGACCATCAAGAACTAATATCCTCTTCCTCTCATTGAAGATTTGTTTGATCAATTGAAGGGAGCTAAGGTGTTCTCTAAGATTGATCTTCAATCAGGGTATAATCAGATTCGTGTAAGGGATCAAGATATTGAAAAGACGGCTTTCTCCACTAGGTATGGGAATTATGAATTTAAGGTTATGTCTTTGGACTAACCAATGTCCCTGCTATCTTTATGGAGATGATGAACAATTTGATACACAGATATCTTGATGATTTTGTGGTAGTGTTCATCGATGACATTCGATTTATTCAAGTCACAGGTTGAGCATGAGCATCATTTGAGGCTTGTGTTGGATACCTTGAGGAGAATCAATTCTTTGCCAAGCTAAAGAAGTGTGAGTTTTGTATTTCAGAAGTGGGTTTCCTTGATCATATCATTACCCAAGAAGGCATTTTCGTTGATCCTCGAAAAATCTCTTCAGTTATGGAATGGGAAAGACCTTCTAATGTCACAGAAGTGCGCAGTTTCCTTGGGTTGGCTGGTTATTACCGGCGCTTTGTTCAAGATTTCTCAACTATAGCCAAACCACTATCTCAATTGACTCAAAAAGGGGTGAAATTCCAGTAGACTGCTGTTTGTGAGCGTAGTTTTTGCACTCCGAAGGAGAAGCTAGTGACTGCTCCTATCCTCACCCTCCCTTAGCCAGGAGAGCGCTTCATAGTTTATTCTGATGCATCTCGTGTGGATCTTGGTTGTGTGCTTATGCAAAGGGGTAAGGTTATTGCTTATGCATCAAGGTAGTTGAAAAAGCATAAGCATAACTACCCCACTCATGACCTTGTGTTAGCCTCAGTGGTCTTTGCCTTGAAGATTTGGAGGCATTACCTGTATGGCGAATCTTGTGATATTTTCACTGATCACAAGTGCCTCAAGTACATCTTTACTTAGAAAGATTTGAATTTGAGGCAAAGAAGATGGCTAGAATTGAAAAGATTATGATCTTACAATTTAGTACCATCCGGGCAAAGCTAATGTAGTGGTAGATGCGCTTAGTCGCAAGGTATTGCCCCCTACTCTTGATTGTCTCATTGCTGATTTTGAGGGTATGGGAGTCTCTTAATCAGCTAGGTCTGTCCCATAACAGACATGTGGTTGTATGAATGACTCGGTTCAAATTTTTGCAAGGTTAAGTCCTTAATTGACCAAGGCAAGACTAACTAAAAATCATCATAACCATGAACCAACCATTATCATAAAAAGTAATGCGACCGCCCAAGTGCCACATTGGCCCACCACAAATACATGCAACTTGCCTCAGTCTAAATCATTTTACCACCCCGGTTGATTACCATGCACCACGTGCCATCAACAACAACGACATTGTGTGACAACACCGACAAATAATTTAATAAACATGTTCTATAATCATTAAGCAAGATTAACCATTTTTACATAAAGTGATGACTCGTTTCACGGCTAAGCATTCTAACCAACCATATTAGCAATTATAGCTACCAATTAGTATTAAACCATTCTAGGGTGACAAATGAAATACGACATACAACATGGCAAGGTGGATGTAACTCGCAGTGGACAATAACTAATCCCAACATATTTGAAACAATAATACTTGAATTAATACGTAATACTTTGAAACAATATATTATTTAAAGCATAGGTTCAACACGATCAACGCACAACTTGCCTTCAAATAGCTCCAACTCCCGCCTCGACCTTGCTCAAGTCTTTGGATCCTCGATGACAAACTCACCGAGCAACTCGACGCCTATGAGAAACAAACGAAAGCAATAAATACCAAAAACAGAGCAAGATCAACACCAAAAATTAAAAGATAAATCGAGAAAATTACAAAACTGAATTAATCAATTATTTTTATATGGGAAAATAGCATTAATGACGCCAAGACCAAAATGATTTTTGGTGAAATATTTTTCTATGGAAAACGATATATAACGTAATCTTGACGTCGGCGACACGCGGCCCAATCAGGCCGACATGCGGTGCAACCACGGTGCGACACGCATCACGGCGATGGACTCGATCCACGGCATGCATTGGTCCATGGTGGACCGGCGGCACTGTGCCCGTGCACCGACTGATGCAAGCCGTGGCGTTAGCGACGACACTCGACCAATAACAGCGCGAAACGCGACGGCAAATGACTGGCACCACACTCGGCGCAATCTTGTCCGCCCAATTCAAATCGAACGACCGAGATCAGCTCTAGGCGTGATGCGGAGGCCACAGCAGAGGCAACACACAGCACCATCCCAATCGTCCAGGTTTGATCGGACGGCAGCGACGGTGTCGAGAACTGAAACGACGAGGCGATGCGGCTAGCTCGGTGGATGACACGTGGCACGATCCAGAACGCACACTGCGAATCTGATGGCTACGATGCGGCGGCGCGAAGCAAGGCGGCGGGGACTACGTGGCTCAACCACAAACGACCGATGAGGATCCAATGACGGTGAAGCGACGTGATGGGAATGGTGGCCCGATCTTCCGACAGGTAGTAATGAATCGATTGGTGGAGAACTTGACGTTGACGATTCGGCTTCCAATCAGAACTGATTCGAACCCTGCAATCGCTACACCACGGCTCCGTTGGTTATCAACCACACACAAAAACGGTTGACCTCGCCAAGAAGACTTATCCCCGCATGCGAATCGAGAACTCAAGCAAGAACGTAGAAGATGCAATCTGAAATTGCGAATTATATAAAGCACTTGAGTTGGGCTTCCACAAACCGATGAACGGCGAAGAACTGACAAAGTGTCTAGTTGTAATCTAAGCAAAACCCCTCTATTCTAGCGACGGCTACTGAATATGTATGAGGGAGAGGGCTACTGAATATGTATGAGGGAGAGGGCAAGGGAGGTGGCCAAGGGGGTGGCCGTGAAACCCTAGGTCGTACAAGGCCTTTGGGCCCAAGTGGAGGTGGCGCAGCACTTGGCAGATTCTGTTCGTCATATTAATTTGATGATTCCCGTCGATTTAGAAGGTGTTTGGATATGAAACCACTTCTGTTGGAAAGCTCTCGTTGTGGGATTCTCTGTAGAGTCCAAGAACGCTTTAAACGGACTTCGTATGACCTAGATATGATCATTTTTAGTTTGACTGCTCCTGGTGGCCGAACTGGACACGTGAACGAATTGGGCATGATCTTGAGGTGGGGTTGGAGCATCATAAGTTGTTGGGCCCTTGTCTTGGCTTGAGATAGAAGCATGGCTTGCTGGGCCGGTATGGTCTCATCACGGCGAAGAGAAGACGATCGCGCGGTTACCCCGGCAGGTGACACGTGGAAGAAATCTGACGGCTAACGAAGCTTGCAACGGCGGCGATGGCGCGGCGAAGCAGGTTCACCGGAAACGAAGACATGGCCAACGACATTCTGGGGCACCTCCGGCAACGTTAGTTGGCGCGTTCAAATCGTCTCGACATGACGAACTCAACGAGAATCTTGGCAGCGGCGGAGATGACTCGGCGGTAGCGAAACGAGATGAAAACCACGGCAGCACGAAGCGACAACTACGGTGAGCTTATACGGGCGCAAGACGGCGTCTCGACGGGCGTGCTGTAGGGCTATGGGTGCGTCTCGAGGTGCGCAACCCAGAGGTGGCGGCGACACATTGAATAGGGCCCTCGGCTTCGGTGAATCTCGCACGAAACGAGGTTCGCTCGGATACGGCGACGAAATTCGGCAGGGATACGGAAGAGCGACGTGGCGGCATCGCAACCATCTACGCGGTGGCGATCGATGGCCTAACACACGCGGGCGACGCGGAGAAGGCATGGCCCTTGGATCTTGATCCGACGGTCATCAATCCTAGGGTTAGGGTTTCAGCGGCGGGTAGGCCGATGCGGATCGGCGGCGCGAGAAAAATGGGTCGGACCGAAGAGATTTGGCCCAACACTATTTGCGGATTTTAAATCATTTTTGAATAAAAACAATTCAGATAAATAAATCTAGCCCAAATAAATAGTAAAAATACTAGGAAAAATCAAAAAAATTCCAAAAAATACATTAATACATTTAGAACCCAAATAAAATATTTGCAACAACATATCATCAACACTTTTCAGTAAATAATTAGAAGATTGCAAAAGGCTTATTTTAACAAATTCAAAATGAATTAAATAAAATTTCAGAGAAATCAATTATAAAGGATGATCATATCAAATCCAATAGAAGCAAATTTTGGGATGTTACAGAGGGTGCACACTGACAGGTGAGCACCCAGCAATACTGGTATGTGCTATGAAAATGTGCTTTATGAGCATGCATGTGCATTGCATGGTTAAAGAGTAAAGAATGTTAAGTTATGATGTTGTTCTTATGTGCAAAAGTCTTACCATATTGAATTGCTTTAATCTCTTGTTTTAAGTAAATTATAATAGTATGATACACTTTGCTGAGTTGTATGAACTCATGCTTGTTTTGTGATATTTTTATTTTAGGTACCCCCAGAGTGGCATTTAGGAGAGGGCTTAGAACTACTTCACTCACTTGTTATCACTTACCATAGATCTCTGAGTAGTTAAAAGGCGATGTATTTTGTTTCGCTAGTAATCGTTTAACCCTGTATGGAGTGTATGGTTGCCTAGTGGTTATATTTTGTTAAGTTCATGTATCTTAAATTGTTCATGTGTTTAGGTGATGTTGTGATCAGATTGTGTGGTTTTCGCTTTGTTTGCTCCACACTCTAGGTATGATATCATGGTTGATATATGTGGTATTTGCTCTTCCTTACTATTTATGCTTGAAGGGTTAAGTCGTAGTTGCTAGCATTCTTGTTGTTGTGCTGTTTTGCTCTAAATGCGTAGGGGTTATACTGAAATGTTTTTAGTAATGTGGTAGTATTTAATAGTTGTTGGTGTAACATTCGGGGCACGCGGGTGCTGGGGTGTTACAATTGCAATTTTGGATCGCTTGTGTGACCATTATGAGTCTATGGCAACATTAAGTCTCAGGAATTTTGATGACACCCTGATGGTAACTAGTATGATACTCCCCATAGTTTTACTACTTGAAAGTGAAGCTTTTGCTCCAATTTTAATTTGGGATGAAGGATTTAAGTGCTAGAAGGAGTTCATTTTTGCGTGGATACTACAACGTTTTTCTTCTTGTCGCATCCCGATAGAAGAGGTCTACTACAGTTTATACTCCATTGATGACACAACAATTTCTTTCATCCAAAAAGCTTTACATGAGTAGTTTCAACCATGTTGTGAAATTCATTTACCTTTAAAGTTAGCAATTTAACGTACGTGATGGCTACACTTGTATGTTGCTTTCTAATGAGCGTTGTTTGCCAAGTTTTGTGTTTCAGATGGAGCATATCAGACTCCATGAAATGAGTTCTTTGCTACCTATCCAGCACGGATGTTTTGGTTTTTGTCATTCTGATCATTGAGTATTTGGATCAAAGGTCAGTTAGTACACACTCAAACTTTAGTGTGATCCAAATTTGTCATTGTTTTTGTGTCATACAATGTGCTAGAAGTTTCCTGTGCTTGTAGTATCTTCTCATACAATGATATTCCCCTTCGTGCGTTCGTAGTTTTCCCACAATGATTTTACACATTAAATCCATATCTCCCATCCATTCTGATCCTAAATTTTTGCCCAACTTTTTATAACATCTAGTCTGCAGAAGTTGTCCCCTCTACCAAACTCAGAAGAAAGTCATGCCATCACAACCGTGAGCCATGTCATGGTGGCATAGTGGAGGCAGAGGATGGCTCATGGAGGAGCTCAAGCCCAGATCCAATGAAGTACAGTGTGGCGGCTCGGCTGAGGCATGACTATGGGGGCACCAGACGGAGAGTGGAGAAAGATACGAGATGAGAGAGGTGAGATATGAGAGAGAGGTGGGAAAGAGGCATGATCTTAAAGCCGATCCAACGGCAACGTATGTACGGTTTTGCAATTCACTTTTTTTTCATATCTACCTCCAAATTAGAAGGCAAGCAAGGACTTCAAAAATGTCGGTCTACTAAAGCATAGAGTTTGATGATCAGATGGGGATGAATGATCAAACAAAATTTTCTCCTGTACCACTGGACAGTAAAGATCCAAACAAAACCTCGCTTCATCAAAGTCTAGCTAAAAAATTAGAAATATAGAAATTCTCAGTTAGGGCGGCACTACCGCAAATAGCACACCGATAGTGCTAAATGAACAATAACCTGTCACTACCGGGCTGTAGTGTCGGTAATGCTGGATGAATATAAAAATAGGTATGAACAAGAAAATCAGCACGACTTCAAAAACAAAAATTGATTAAACTTTTCATCGGCTGATCTAAAACCGGCGAACATTGTATGCACCTTCCTAAGGATGTCAGGAACCAATTTCAATCATCATTCGCAAAGATTGACATCAAATTTCTAACCTTTTTCAAATTTACCGCAGGGTGCACCAAAACCGGGTCAAAATCCAAAACTTCACCCTAAGCTTGCTCGTAGATATTTGATGATCAAGATGATCCTAGATGACCTCTCACATGTCACAACAAGCAAGAACAATCAAGAAAGATCCCTCCAACAAGCAGGATCAAAATCTACCTCAAGAACTTCCATCTCAACTCAAAAAACGATTTCTTGGAGAAACTTAATTGATCAAGAAGAAATTTGCCTAGATGATTGAGGAGATGATCTATAGAGGATACATCAATCAATCAATCATACATCCTTGGCAGCACGAGATTAAGCAAGAAAGAAACTACAAGAAGAGATCAAGAGCCAAGCAAGAAGAAAATCAAAACTTAAGCAAAGAGATGATTTGCATTTAGATAATGAGGAGAATACAAAATCTTGTGAAAAACCTAAAACTCCTAGTGACTAAATATAAGGCATCACCTCCCACTACAGCTCCCTATATAGTGGAGGCAACCCTAACCCTAAACCTGGACACTAAGGTGGATACCATCCACTCTTACATGGTCTAACCCGAAACCGAACACTCTTAACGAGTTTTTTTCACTCACACAAGCACTCTTCTCAAAGCGGCCTTCACCATGACGTCCAACTCGCTTCACAAGCCCGAATTTGTGTCGAACTCTACTTTGGCTTGACGTAAACCACTTAGGCTATCGCCACGGTTTTCCAAACCACCTTAGTTGCCTGTATTAGAAAAATCACCAATTTGACCCAATGGTCGGTCTTCCTTCTACTCGAAGCATCGCCTATGCTTCGTCAATTTCCATATGGCCCCAATGACTTGTCGCCAAGCTTATGACGTGTACGGACTCCGCATCGCCCTCTCTTGCAAATAGGCCCAAGTCACTTGGCGCCTACGTGTCCTTGACCGCTTCACTATGAGGGCACCGCTTCCTTGATCGCTCACGGACCACGCCACAACCTCTAGCCATAGTTTAGCTATTGTTTAGATCCAATCTTCATTGTAACTAGGGCTAGACAATTCGCTCTATACTCGATACACCAAATACATACATCATCCGCACAGGATGTAGGGTATTACTCCATCTGGGGGCCCGAACTTGTATACATCGTGTGCCGCTGTCTTCGTGCTTGACTGTGACAATATAAGTTTATTGTCGAATTATGAGCTTCAACAGTTCGCGTGCCAGGTAGGGGTCTTCAACTATTTTTTGCAGATCAAGCATGTCCTCAGTGTGCACTCACATCGAATTCTTCGATGACAACTCCTACTACAACTTTTGCTCAATTACCGTCATCGAGCGAGCACCCGCGGTTGGATCTGAGATCGCCTTCAGAACCATGCTCTATCGATGGTGACCGGGGGGAGATCTAATCTATGTTGGCTTCACCGAGTCCCGCACTTGGGATCCAAGCCGAGAGGTGGGGTTCATAGACTTCGACCCTAAAGAACCCAACATTCTCACGTACATCGAGATGGAGAGTAATAGCAAAAGTTACGGCCACAGCAGCCAGAACAGTAGCCAAATAGATCGATGCATGTTCATGGTCGGACCAGCAACGGTGCTACTGCCGACAAATCCCAAGAAAGGGATCTAGGGGCAAACACCACAGAGGGTCAGGGACACTAGATCCCTCCGTACACACCTCAAGATCCGGTAGCAGTGACAGCTGCAGCCCAGGCGGCCACAAACGCTTCCACTCCCAATACTACAGATCATCGGTGAGATCTAGCAGCTGCGGCCACAGCTAGGATTGTGGCCAACCTGTCGAAGCAACTTGATCTAATTTATCCAAACAAGGTCCACCCACAGACGCCTGATCTTCAAGGACAACAAATCTTTCGACAGCACAACCACAATAGAGGTCCCGTTCACGCCCCGGTAGAACATCCCACCAGAGCCACAACAAAGAATATCTTCAAGACTCCTATGGGGAATGTCCATCGCCACATGTTGCTAAAATCTCTTTGCCACCGGATCCGGGCAACCCGATGACTTCAAGTGTTCAATCAGATTAAAAACGCTACTCGATGTAGCATAGGCTTAGATCGCTCGAGCAGTCAACACGAGGTTCGGACGCCCCAGCCAGTAGGGCGCCAGGATTCAGCTGCCAGGACCGTCTCACAATTATCATCGAGCAGCAAGATCGGCGGCGGCTAGGTCTAACAGTCACTCTTCGAAGATAATTCTTTCCAATCCCCATCGAAGACGTTCCGAGGATCTTCGAGATCGTATTCCTCACGATCAACGGGATTTGTGTTTCGTCCTTCACGATCAAAGGGAGGAACGCGACTGGGAAGACCGTGAATGAAGGGAGAACCAGTCCCCACATTCGAGGGACCAATCTCCCGCACATGAAGGAGGGATCAGACGATTACTCTTGAAAGGGGACTCACAGCTAGTCGTAAACCAAGTGCAGATGGAGTACCAATGCTCGGATGACAGCATATCTGAACGAGGTTCGCAAGCTAGAGCACAAGTTCGAAGGGCTTGAGGTAAGGCATATTAGGTGAAATGACAACTCCGCCGCAGAAGAACTTGCCAGGGTCGTCTTGCCCTATTCGCCCACACCCATAGGTGTCTCCATCGAGAAACTCCTCAAACTATCTATCTCCCCCGTACGAGAGGCAGATGCTGCCCAACTCGACCAAAGAAATGGGTCGGGTCGTGACGAGGCGTAACTCACGCATACGAAGTCGCACTACTCAGACGTGACCTGACTTGGATGACTCCACTCCAAGCCTATCTCTAAGGTTGAGAGCTCCCTGACGATGATGCCTCAGTCGAGAAAATTGTGTGTAAGTCCAAGCTATATGCATTGGTAGATGGCAAGCTCTACTGAAAGGGAAGTAACAGAATCTTGATGAAGTGCATCACTCAGGAAGAGGGCAATAAGATATGCTCGATGTCCATGGAGGCATCTGCAGCAACCATGCGTCCTATCGCACCCTAGTCAGAATGATCTTCTGGTAAGGGTTCTATTGGCCGACTGCCCTCCAGGATGCTTGCGAGCTGGTGAAAAAAGTGCGAGAGCTGCCAATTTTATGATAAAAAACTCGACCAGCCCAAGCCCTATAAACTATTCCTCTTGTTAGTGCTATGCCCTTGAGGCAATCATTTAGACGATTGTAACATGACTATGTTTATTAATAATAATATGATTATTGGTCCAATGAATGTATATCATTATATTGATCAACAAGTATGTGACTTGCTTATGAAGCTATTTACTTATTGATATAATTCGATAAATATCTCTGATCGGATATCATCGTATAGGACAACGATGAATAGATCAGCACATGTAGTGATCGATGATCATGCTTCATAGATCATGGGATATAGAGATATCATCTATACATTGTGGACACATGTTAAAGAACATGGGTTAGATAGACCTGCAATTGGACACTGCGAGAATGTTTCATTCTTATGTGTCATCAGTGTATCTCATACCTAGTAGATGTATGATCCTTAGACCTGAGATTGTCATATTCCCTACAAGTGTAATAGTTTTCCTTAGGGCTATCAAACACTACTTCCCAACCGGATAGTTATAAAGGTAGCTTTCATGTTTACTATGAAACGTGCAGAGGGAAGTGAGCAGTCAAGATGGAATTTGCCACTCCAATGAAACGGAGATATATGACAAGGCCACTCGTGTGATATGATTAAGGAAGTGCATGGCCATGCCGTGATTGAGGAGTCAATCACAACTTATTAATATATCACGGATACGAGAGATGGATTGAATCATCAAAGGATAACATACTTCTCGCCTTGAGTTCAATCTTCATATACTTGGCAAAGGGATTATTACATTAGTACTTTTGATAAGTTCTGTCCGATTTGATCATAGTATGTTTGGGAGTTGGCATACTTTGCAAGGATCCGCTACCAACTATTGGATTGAAAAAGAGCTTTTCGAATCCATGTCCAAACGCACGTGAACCTGCAGGGTCACACACTTAATGGGCTGGGACGTATTAATTTGGATTGGATTCATAATTAATGGACATCATGGGTATAGCACGTTGATGGGCCTTGGTTTAGGGTTTCATCTCGTGGCTATATAAGGAGGGGAGGAGGGTGGGCGCAGGGTGTGCTTTCCCACGGTTTAGAAGTGATTCACTCGAAACCCTAGCCTCCTCTTCTGGTTGCCCCTGCCGAGCGACCAGGTGCTTGCACACCGACGCACGACGTTCATCCCTGGACGTGTGGACTACTGTGGTGACGCTGCTGCGACTATGGCGTGGGAGGACGATCCACGGCGAGGCGAGGACGATCCGCTCCATCGACGCAACGACTGCGGCGAGGATGATCCACTACATCGACGCGCGAAGGATTCCGCAACTGCGCGTCTAGTGGTAATCTTATCTGTGATCCCCTTCTTGCGAGTAGCTTTCTGGTTACGCGGTAGATTTTTTTTGTGCTAGTGTAGCATATCGCGTTCCTCTTCACCTCTGTCTTGTCCTTTTTCATTCTAGGGCTTGGATATCTTTGAACCATTCCCAAGAGCCCAAGGAGGTTACAAGTTCCTATTCGTGGCTATCGACACATTCACCAAGTGGATCGAAGCCGAACCCGGTAGGAACATCACCTTAGAAGCAGCTAAGAAGTTCATGAGGAGCATCGTTACTCGATTCGGCATCCCTAATCGAGTAATCATAGAAAACAGTAGTCAGTTTAAAAGCAATGCTTTCATAGCCTTTTGCAAAGAATTGGGTATCAAACTTTGCTTTGCTTTCGTAGCTCACCCTCAGAGTAACGGTCTAGTCAAACGTGCCAACGGCATAATCTTGCAATGGATCAAGACCCGCATGTTCGATAGGCTCAAGGCTTACTCGACCCGATGGGCGAAAGAACTCCCCTCGGTGCTATAGGCTGTTCGTACATTGATTAGTCGAGCCACTGGTGAAAAACCATTTTTCTTGCTCTACAGGACAGAAGCGTTGCTTCCGACCGAGTTAACATTCAGGTCACCTCATGTGGACAACTACTCGGAAGAGGAACAGGAGCGGGTGCGAAAAGATGATGTAAATCTACTCGAGGATTACAGGGATCGAGCATCCATTCGAGTAGACAAGTATCAACAAGCATTACACAAATATCATAGCCAGAGAGTCCAGGAGAGAGCGCTCATAGCCGAGGAGTTAGTACTACAAAAGGTGCAGAAGCAAGACAGAAGCAATAAGCTATCGCCTAAATGGGAAGGTCCTGACATAGTGGCTAAAGTGACTCAACCTGGATCGGTACGACTATCAACGAAAGAGGGAACGATGCTTGGCAACTCATGGAACATCGATCAAATGAAAAAAAAATCATACATGAATAATAAGGACCGTGCATCACAACCGAAATCCAGGTAAGTGTGAGTTCAATAAAAATAACTAACATAAGTTTCCCTATTACATATGAGGTAGGTACCCTGCTGCTACTTGCCCTCGAAGGCATCGCGCTGCCTCTTCTGCTCCCTAGGGGCTTGGCAGCTGATGGTCCCCAGGATGGGCCTTCGCCCTTGGTACAGGCCGAAAGAGGACGTGAAGGTTTGGCCACTTGTCAACGGAGAAGGCGACCTCTCTATCATCGATGGTGGCAGTGCGTCGATAGAATGTGGAGTGCGAGGGGAGGTCGAGTTGATGATACCCTCTTGAGCTTCATCTTCTTCTTCCCTAGCAGCATCTTCTCCCCCGACGGTGGCGGCGGCGTTTTCTTTCCCGGCAGCCTCATCTTCCTCCTCTGGCCAGACCTCCCTCTCAATGGCCTCCCAATCGATCTCCTCCTCATCATCGGAGAGTATGATGGTCTTCCCTGGAGAGACTGTGGCCAACGGCGTAGGGGGAGGGGACTCTCCGAGGATCTCCAGAGACGGGGACGATGGTGGGGTAGAAGCCATGCATGCGGGGTAAGAACTAAAGCGCTACGAGCAAAAGGCAAGAATGAAAATAGAGTGCGGCAGACGACTACAAGTCCCGCCTATTTATAGCTCTGGGAACAGTCACACTGTAGCAACGGATCCGTCAAGATCTGCTTCGATCCAAATCCACGAGGTGTCCGTTGCACTTCCACAAAATACGGAAACCAAAGAGACGTTAAGTGATGACGTTGACTAGATGATGCACAGTGTGGAAGCCGAAGGGGCGCAAAGGCTCCAATAGTACTCCAGTCATTCTGATTTAAAAAAAATGTTAGGCCTTACCCATAGGGTCGGGGGCTCACGCTCCTGAGTATATGGTTGGGGGCTACTATTTTTGATGCTCACGCTCTACTCCCTTCTCGATACAGTCATCGAGTAGGGAGTCAGGAGCTACATCATGTTATTTTGACGCATATGCTCTACCCTCTACTCTAAGTACTCATCGAGCAGAAGGTTGAGGGCTACATCGCTCGAATTTTTCTTTACGTGGCTCCACTCTCGGGTCGATACATCTATCGAATAAGGAGTTGAGAGTCACCACAGGTATCTTTGATGCTGATGCTTCACTTTTTACTCGATCCAGCTATCGGGCAGGAAGTTGGTGGCTACATCACGACTTTGTGCTTACATCACTCTACTCCCTACTTGATGATATCATCGAGTAAGGAGTCGGGGGCTACTGGTAACTCTGTACCTTGTTTTTTTTCCCTGGCGATACTACTCTCGAGCGGGGCGCTGTAGGCACAATCTCTTTTTTTCCTTTATATGTGATCTTTTGCACACATTTATTCGATTGCATACTTAGCACGTCGGTGAACAAAACCAAAGGGTGGTCATGCCTGAACCCGACGACGAGAAATTCTATCCGACGCGCATACGAGCACTAGATTTTCAGACATCTAAAGCTTGGCGGACGGCAGGAGACAAGACCTCTAGTCGATTCTACACGCGCTGCCCAGCAAGTTCATGTTCGCTACAAAGTCTAAACTATGTGGTCGATGAAGACTTGCAAAAATCATGTAGTTTTACTCTAATTTATATAGCGTTTATGTTATATACGGCCTCTCCATGCATAAACTCGGGGGCTAAGCCATTTAATGAAAGTTTTTCTAGCCTTGTGTGCAGATACGATCAGGCATGCGCTTGGCAACGAAGCTAATTACTGAGGGTCTATGAGTGCTAAATCAGATTTTCATCTACTTGTGCTACTTTATTTCATCGACAACGGAATAGCAGGCAAAGCACGATAGATAAGCAAGTTAATTAGCAGTATCGTACAAGACCATAGTAGCAAAAAAGGTTCAACCATTACACAAGCATAATCAGGCAGAAGGACTCTAGCTGGCGTCATCATCATCGCCAGTAAGAGACAGCTCGAACTGGGCCATGAACTTCTTGGTAAGGTCTTCGAAGGACTTGATGTAGTTGGCTGCTTTGCTTGCCAAACATGCGAATCCCTCATCCAGTATCGAGAGGTCCAGACCAGGATGGTGGCTCTTCACCAGGCCGAGTTCGTGGGAAGTTGCAAGATGGGAAGATGAGATCATGTGCTTGAGCGTCTCTGGTTGCAGAGTGGCAAATGCCGCATCTACTGTAGCCTTTTCGACCTCGACCACTTTCTTGCTAGCCTCTGCCTTATCTCGACTGACCTTTGCCTTAAGTAGCGTAGCATCGGCAAATTTTGGCATAACAGACGTAAGCCATAAATGCTGAACTACCCAACATTTGGATTTTTCAGATTTTCTAACTCCGCTCAGTGTCAAGTCGATTAAACGATATCAAGTAACAATTGGTTAGTCTAAGCACTCGAGTTGAGCTGGCGGAAAGGTGCTCGACCCAGCAATATTCTAGTCGATACTTAGCTACTACCAATCTACTCGAGTCATTCGACCACAAGTCGACAGGGCGTTGCTCGACCAAGTCAAAATTTGGCAATAATCAACCAAGCGCTTGTATGGACTCTCCACCGAATAGAGTTCGGGGGCTATTGTCGAATATCTAAATATGGGATATGAGTACGTACCGAAAATATGAAGACTATACCATATATGCTCAAGCAAGCGTTTAGAAGCTCCAGATATCTCGAACCCGACCCTACGGGATAAGGTATAAATGGAGGGGATATCTCCATACTAGGAAGGACTCGATCGCTTTCCTGATGCAATCGCATTCAGATATGTAATATTGTTCATATCTGGTCTAGTAAGAGCTTTCAGGATCTCTAAACCGTCCGTCCTCCGACAAGCATTCTATCCAGTACCACTGGCATAAGTGGTCTCGTATCTTGTTGAGTGCAGTGCTGTCTACACTCTTCTGGGGGATATTGGTATGCTGCAAAATAGAAACGAGTGCTCCAATTTAAGTTTTCAAATTTCTATGTGAAAGACTAATTGTATAATAATGCATGTACTACCTTAGGGAAACGGTCTGAGCTGGCAATCAAGATCACCATGTGTTGCACGACATAGAAACCACAGCGGTTGTCGCTGCCCTATTGATGACACTGTGAAGAAAGAAAAATAAATTAAGAGATGAAGAAAATATATCAGAAAATCTAAATCTTATATATGATAGCCACTTATACCATGAAGAAAAATAAATTAAGAGATGAAGAAAATATGTCCGAAATATTTTTATATATAAAAAAAATATTTATGACGTCAGCGATGACGTCAGCATGACACATGGTAGCCTCTGATGCCGCCACGTCGCCTCGGTCTGTGGGCTTGGTTCACGGCTCGGCTCTGGTCTACCGTGGACTTGGTTCACCAAAATAGCGCATCCACGCGGCAAGATCCGAGCCGTTCGTTGAATCAACGGCCAGATTTCCTCACGCGCACCGCAGCGCACCAAGATGCGTGTGACACGCGTCGCGCATCCGGCGGTCAGCCACGCATCCAACGCGGTGACGCCTCGAACTCCACGCCTCCACGCGTCGCACATCCAACGGCACACCCGAAATTAACGGCTGGATCACGCGCACGTTCGGCGGCGTCTCGGTTTATGCACGGCCATGTGGCAGGATCGCAACGGTGCGCTCGAAACCGACGGCTGGATCTGGTCTCTGCCGCGGTCAAAACGACCACGCATCAGCACGCGATTCGGCAAAGGCGCGGCGCAATCACCGCCGCACGTTCAAATCTGAACGGCGCGGATTCTTAAGGCAAAACTTGATCTAATCTCCACCGTTGAGATTTAATCCAACGGAGCATGGTATCCGAGTTGTTTACTGTGCATGGCGCAACGTGGCTCATTCCTACGCGTTCACTAACGATCCAACGGCTAAGACAAAAACATAGCGCAGAAAATAGATCTAATCCAAGCCGATCACTCTAGATCTAACGATCAAGATTCAACTAACGTGTAAACCTAAGAGTTAATCCATGCCGTCCATAACTAATCTAACGACTCAGATCTAATCTAGGTGAAAACAGAGAAGGCGACGTGGACGTACCGGAAACGTGCGATGCAGATCGAACGGTCGGCGAGGGTTGGCGAGGTCGACGACGGCGCAAAAAGAGAAGGTCGCCGGAGCTGGGGAAGATGACGCAGCCAATGGCACTACGGGGCTTCTCCGGCGAGAAGGGGTGGTCCACTCGATGCGGCTTGCTTCGGTGAACTCGGGACGGGCCTGAGCACGGCGGAGCGGCTCGGACGACGACGGAGGAAGCAAAAACAACGGCGGCGAGGGAAAGCAACTACGGTGAGCAACAGCGGGCGCTAGAGGTGGTCTCGGCGTGCGTGCAAGGAGTCAAAAGACGCTGCGTTGAGCCCTCTGCAGAACGCACTCACCAAGACGGCTTAAAGGGCCTCGACGTGCGCGAAACTGCCGGCGGAAATCACGGCCATCAAAGCCCACGCCTCCGGTGATCTCGCAGGACGAAACGACGTGGCCCTATCCCACCGTCGCGGCGGCGATGATCCGGCGCGCGCTTGCGCGATGTGGCACACTCGCAGGCGTTCGATCAGGATCGGACGGCTCAGGCTGGGCGGCGCTAGGGTTTGCGCGACGAGCTGGGCCGGGCTAAGCAAAGTGCTGGGCCGGCCCAGTACTATTCATCTAATTTTTAAATCATTTCTTATTAAAAACAATTCTAAAAATTCAATTAAATCATTTGGGGCTTTTAAAATAGTAGAAAAATTCTAGAAAAATTCAAAAAAATACTTTGAACTATTTGGGACTCAAATAAAATATTTTCAATAAAACTTTGCAAAAACTTTTCCATTATTTAATTATTTTAAAGGAAGGCCATATTTGAATAAATCCAAATAAATTTCAATAAATTCCCAAAAAATCTCAAAAAACAAAAATACTCCAAAATTTAAATTAGAGCAAATTTTAGGGTGTGACAAACCTCCTCCCCTTAACAAAATCTCGTCCCCGAGATTCAGGGCTATCTACAGAAATAGGTTAGGAAACTCCTTCTTCAGATCTTCTTCACGTTCCCACGTGGCTTCACTTTCCGAATGGTTGCTCCACTGAACTCTGCAGAAACGCGTTGACTTGTTCCTTGTCTCTCTGTCCATTATGTCCGTAATCTTTATCTGATGTTCTTTGTAAGTCGATCTTCTTGCACCAATTGCTCTAATGGTGTTTGCTCTTCCCAGATTCAAGACACTTCTTCACCGTGATACATGAAATACATCATGCACTCCCGCCAAAGACTGCGTTAACTCCAACTGATATGCAACTTCACCTCTGCGGCTCAAGGTCTTGAACGCCCAACATATCTGGGTGCGAGCTTCCTTTGCGTGGAACCTTCGACTTTTGAGAGGTGTGACTCTAAGATACACAAAATCTTCTGTTCAAAGCTCAATTCCTCTCGACGGTTGTCGGCATAACTCTTCCGCTTTGATTGAGCAATCTTCGCCTTTCCCCGATCATGGCGACCGTTCTTCGCTTTTGAAGAATGTCCGTCCAAAACATGTCGTTCGCTTGTCTCATTCCAATTCAATGGTGTTCGACAAGATCGACCATACAGAGCTTCAAATGGAGACATATATAAACTCGCCTGATAACTGTTGTTGTAACTGAACTCAGCATAAGGTAAACACTTGTCCCATGAAGTAGAATATGCTAAGGCACAAGCTCTCAAGATATATTCCAATATTTGGTTAACCCTCTCGCTTGACCATCTGTCATGGATGTTAGGTCAGATCAAGTTCAAACGAGTCCCCATTGCCTCATGTAGCTTACCCCAAAATCTGAGGTAAATTGGGTACCTCAGTCCGACACTATCTTCTTTGGTACTACATGCAAACAGACAATTCTTGCCATATAAAGTTCTGCCAACCGGTCTCCGGAATAAGTGGTCTTTACCGGTATGAAATGTGTCACTTTGGTTAAACGATCTACTATGACCCATAGGAATCATATCCACCTTGGGTTCTGGGCAACCCGGTTATGAAATCCATACCAATTTCTTCCCATTTCCATTCAGGTATCTTTAGGGGTTGTAATAGTCCTGCGGGTCTCTGATGCATAGCTTTGACTCTTTGGCATATGTCACATAATGCAACATATTCGGCGACTTCTCGTTTCATGTTTGGCCACCAAAATCTTTCCTTTAAATCTTGATACATTTTCGCACTTCCGGGATGAATTGAGTACATGGAGTCATGGGTCTCCTCCAAAATTAGCTGCTTCAACTCCTTTTTGTTTGGCACACAAATGCGTCCTCTAAACCACATAGTATTCTTCTCATCCAGTTTGAAATCCTTTGCCTTGCCTGCATCCATCTTGTCCTTAATTCTCTTGATTTTGTCGTCATTTTTCTGCCCTTCCCTGATCTGATCTTCCAGGGTAGGTTTTACTTCCAAGGTTGCTACAAATCCTTCTGGTACCATTTCCAGTTCTAATTTCTGGAAATCCTTACACAATTCTGCCTGACTTGCTTCCAACAAAGATGTTTACACCGTGGTTCTTTCTACTCAAGGCGTCGCCACCACGTTGGCTTTACCAGGATGGTAGTGAATTCCCACGTTATAATCCTTGATTAACTCTAACCATCTTCTTTGCCTCATATTTAAGTCAGCTTGCGTGAAGATATACTTAAGACTTTTATGATCAGTATACACTTCACATCTATTACCGATGAGATGATGACACCATATTTTTAGGGCATGCACTATGGCAGCTAATTCCAAATCATGAGTCGGATAGTTCTCTTCATGTGGTCTCAATTGCCTCGATGCATAGGCAATTACCTTCCTGTTCTACATCAACACGCATCCCAACCCCTGACGCGATGCATCACAATAGATGTCGAAGCCTTGATGAACGTCAGGTAAAACTAAGACAGGTGCCGATGTTAATCTTTTCTTCAACTCCTGAAAACTCTTCTCACACTCCGGTGTACATAAGAATTTCTTTTCCTTTTTCAACAATTGCGTAAGAGGTCTCACAATCGTAGTGAATCCTTCGATGAATCGACGGTAATATCCCGTCATTCCAAGGAAACTACGGATTTGGGTTACCGTCTTCTGTTGCTCCCAATGCAAAACCATTTCCACTTTCTTTGGATCTACCGCAACTCCTTCTGCTGTCATTATGTGTCCAAGAAATTCAAACTTATTCTTCCAGAAGTCACATTTAATAAATTTTGCAAACAACTGTTGTTCCCTCAATTTCTCAAAGACTAGCCTCAAATGTTCGGCGTGCTCTTCTCTTGTCTTGGAATAGACAAGAATATCATCTATGAACACGACAACGAACATATCCAAATATTCAATAAAAACCTTATTCATTAAGTTCATGAAATATGCTGGTGCATTTGTCAAGCCAAAAGACATCACTTTAAACTCATCGTGTCCATATCTTGACGAAAATGCAGTCTTCGAAATATCCTCTGATCGGATCTCCAATTGATGGTATCCTGATCGGAGATCAATTTTGGAGAAGACTCCTGCTCCCCGCAACTGATCAAAAAGATCGTCGATCCTGGGTAGCGGATACTTATTCTTTATCGTCACATCATTAAGTGCACGATAGTCTATACAACCCTAAAACTCCTGTCCTTCTTCTTGACGAACAAGACAGGTGCTCCCCATGGCGATGAACTAGGTCTTATAAATCCTTTTTCCAGCAGCTCTTCAATCTGCTTCTTCATTTCCACCAATTCCTCTGTGGACATCCTGTAAGGTCTCTTAGCTATTGAGCTGTCCTCGAACAAGCTCTATCACGAACTCGATATCTCTATCTGGCGGCATTCCGGGTAAATCCTCTGGGAAAACATCCAGATATTCATTGACTATGGAAACTTCCTCCAAGCTGTCAATCTTCATGCTGTTGACCATTAATTGTCCATCTCGTACTGATTTTGCTTCAAATTCAATCTTCTTTCCATCCGGGCTCTCGACCGATATGACTCTTTTTCCGCAGTCCAGCATTGCCTTGTGTTTGGTTAACCAATCCATTCCCAGGATAACATCCAGGGTTTGGGTATTAAGGACGATTAAGTTCTCTAGGAACTCAACTCTATTAATTATTAGTCTTACCCTAGAACATCCTACTTTAGATAGGAGTTCTGATCCAGGGGATTGAACTATAAGCACACATTTAAGATTCACTATATCCAAATCACTTTGAACAGCAAAATCTCGGGAAATAAAAGAATGCGAAGCCCCAGAATCGAATAAAACAGTAGCTGGTACTGAGTTTACTAGGAACTTACCCACTACAACGTCCGTGGCGTTCTGGACTTCATCCGTTGTAATGTGGTTGACTCACCTCGTGCGCCTTGGGATGGAGTTGTCGCCGCTGATGCCCCGCGTTCACGATTGGTGCGAGTCCTTGCCGTGTGTTCCCGTGTTAAAGCGGACCGGGTGACACCTCCTTCTTAGGGCGCTTATTGGCAAAATGCCCTAGCCATTGCGTGATAGCAACGCCTTCCCGCCGCCTCGAGAGGTTCCTCCGGCCTGTGCTACGCCTCGGCCGAGTTCGAGCATTCGACCCATCGGGCGATTTGCCGGCAGCGGTGCCCCGTCATTGCCTCCGGGCTGGTATCGATGAATTGTTGGGGTGCCGCCCTTCGCCTCTGCCGCCTTGACGACCTCCTTGTTGCGCTATTCTCGCGCTTTTGTTGTCATCCAACTCTCGGCGCTTGTCCTCCAAGATAAGAGCTTTGTTAACTAGCTCTTGGAAGTCATGGAATGTGTGGGTGATCACCCCACTGCAACATCGCATTCAATCCCTTCATGAAGCGGATTGTCTAGCCTTATCCGTAGCCATGTCCTCCTGTGCGTAGCGTGCGGCTTGTGTGAACTTATTCGTAATCGCCACCGACCGCCGCCCGCTGAGGCTCCAAATTCTCCTTTTAAGATCCATGATACCCTGTACATGGTAACGGGCGGAAGGTCGAGGTGAATTCCTCCCACGTGATACTCGTGGGTCCTCATGAGTCGCGCAGGTTTTCCCACCATTCTCGCGGTTCCTTCGAATTGATGAGAGGCATAGAGTACCCTCTCATGTCCCATACACTGGGTAATGTGCAGCTTCCTTTCGATTGTCCTTAGCCAATCGTCCGCCTCTAGTGGATTGGCGTTGCCTGAGAAGGTAGGTGGACGAGTTTGCATAAACTTAGACAACCTTGAGTAGGGGTGTGGTCCATGGTTACCCCTGTGTTGAACATTCGCAGCAGCTTGATTGATATCTCCGCATGGTCCAACCATCGTGTTCATGAGTTGAGTCCGGCGCAATGAAGGCTCCTGTGTTCTCGCATATCGACTTGCGGCGGTTGAGGGATTGGTTCCTCATTCTGGTTGTTAGCCTGATTTGCTCCGCATCGGCTGGCTCCAACATTTCCACGAGTCCTCACCATCTGTTGCAAACTTCCAAGGTTAAGAAAAGAAGAAAGCATAGACAAGTAAAAGAACTTATGTGGGGGAAACAGGTGTAACTTAAATTATTTAGCCACTTTATTGATATAATATAAAGCAGTATGGTTGCTCACAAGTGCCTAACGGCAATGCAACACATACGAGACACTCACAACCAAAAGCAAGTAAGCAAACATAGGACTCTATGACGACTCACACCTAATGGTGACTCAAAGCAAAAGACGCGACTCAACATTCGAGTCTCGACACTATACTCTACTAGACTCGATCACCATCGAGCCAACCCGCCGCGGCTTCCCGAGCATACACCGATGGGTGCTCGCATCGGGCGAATCGTCCTCGATGACTCCATCGCACCGGTGCAAATGACCCCATCGACTCGCTAGTCCTGTGGCTGCTCGCCTCGCACCGGTGCCTTCGCCTCGCTCCTCGGATGTGGATCGTAACTCCGTGGATCGCTCTGCACGAGTCCATACAAAGCCATCTCCAACTCCCGGATCTTCTCGCATGGAGTGAGCTAAGCCTCCCGCAGCTTGGATCCTCACCTCGTGACTCATCGCGGTCCTCTCGCAGCCCCGGACTGCCTCATCTAAGGCGTCCCCACGGCGATGACATACTCGCCAGTGGGTGATCGTGGCGCCCTCCTCCACGAGCTCCATCCTCGCCAAAACGATTGTCTCGACGCGATGGTGACGAAGACGGTGCCTCCAACTCAGGAGGTGCGGCACCGCCGCATCGCTCGACATGTTGTCTCTCAATCCCGCCTCAAAAGAAGACCTCCCGACCATAATGTAGATAGGGCGGCTCGCCTCGCCCTCTCCCGAGCATACATCGTGACCTTGACATCCCAGCGATGTCAAGTCCCGCCTGCACTCACCGTAGTCCTCGATAAAGTGGTCTCACAAAACCTCCGAGCAATCGCATCATACACCATAACTCCGCGCGTATCCTCCGGCGCTCTCCGTAGGTGTGGATCATCCTCATCCGCCAAAAAAACCTTGTTTAAATTAAATGTAAAATAATCATAAAAATTCAAAGATAGGTATGAAACAAGGAGAAGAGATAAGTCAAGATTTCATTGATATTCTTGCTCAAGTTGATTAGGTTTTAGAAAATAATTTTACCCTCCTAGGTACAACCAAACTAGGGTCAAGTCCTCACACCAACCTGCTCGATACCACCTCTGCCAGACCCGAACTGCAAATCCGACCCTCTGTGTATTCTGTGCTAGTCCAGATCACGCTAGCACACACGCCTTTACAGGGTTGCACATCATGCATATCGCAGCGATATAAGAATAAATAGTGCAAACATGTATATAAACCGAGTTGTATGACCTTATGGTCTCCTTACATAAAAACAACACGCAGGCTTACAAGATTCAGAGTAAAAGAAATAACAATGAACATAAATAAATATCGTGGAAGCCTCTATCTCTCCACAGGCATCCGACTGGGCTTGCCCCCTAGTTGCTCGGGTCCTCAATGTACTCCTCCTCCCAGGCTGATGTAGACTCCTCCACTAATGTTGGGGTTGATAAGCAAGGTGGGATGAGTACACAAGGCACTAAACAAGCAATGCACTGAATGCGGCACTAGTACTATATGCAAAGCTTATTCCAAAGGATTGGCTTAAATGGTTCTCTTGCATCAAACAACATTTTTAAACTAGTATCTTATTTAGTTTAAAGCAGTGGAACAGTTATAAGTAATACTATTTTCTTCAAATGGTTTTTCTTCGAAGATTCTCGGCACACAGCCTTAATAGTTCATTTTCAATACTGGCACACAGCCACCCTTTCCACATTTTGTTTATGAAGATCTACCCCTTGACTGTAATCCCCGAGCAATGCTCAATACCGTGAGCACGGCTATTCGAATAGTTTTGACACTCTGCAGAGGTTGTACACTTTACCCACAAGATACAGCCACTCACCACACAGGTGATTGTCCATAAGAAAGCTTTTCAGGAACCTCTACCTTAACTAAAGAACCTCTCCAGATACCTCACTATCACTTCCCACACAGAGCCAAAGTATAGGACAGTGTCAATCACCGCTGGATGGGCACCAAGCCGTAGCACGTACGCTTCCCGCACGCATACACCCCGCACCGCCACCCCGAGGTATCGAGGAAAGATATCGTAACCCTAATCAACTAGGTCTGTCCCATATCGCACATGTGGTTGTACGGTGACTCGGATCAAAGGCTTGCAAGGTGAAGTCCTTAATCCACCAAGGCAAGACTTCCAACACTCAACAAGGCACACACCCCATTGTGGCACACAAACTCACAACACTCATCAACCCAATGCCACACAGCCCACCAGTGCACACACCTCTTGCCACTTTCCCGGCCTAAATCATTTCCCACCCAGTTGATTATTGTCCAACACATGCCAGCAATAACTCCACATCGGTATGGAACCACACAGGTCTCCATACTTCATTCTCATCATGTGGCAACATCACACCACTTTCAAAATACATTCAATATTCCATTAGTCAATATTGTTGCATTTTTCTGAAAGATCATTCATGACCCGTTGCAAGGCTAAGCATCTACTCACGGTCTAGCCTCCCGTGTTGGCATCATATTATTATCCAACCAGTACAAACAAACTTAGGGTGACAATGATTTAGGGCATACAATTAATAATTTCAAGGTGGCATAACAGAATGGGTTGATTAACTACGTTATCCCAATTTAAATTAGCTTCATTTTAAATAATAAGCAAGCATAATTTCAAAGCATAAATTACATTTTAAAAAGCTGTGATCAAAATGATCAAAGCTTCACTTACCTTCAAAGAGTTGCTGGTCGTGTTCCGAAGCTTGGTCTTGAGCGACGAAATCTTCCTCGAAACTTTCCGGCAAATTTGCGTCTATGCGTATAAACAAAATATGCAACAAATAGCTAATACAGAGGACTATATGACTACAAAAATTCAAATAAAACTCATCATTAAATAGATCACTTTTTTATGAATTTTTAGAAATTTGAATCACCCAAATCCGAGTTAAAATGCAAAAGTTATTGTCATTTGAAGTTTGAATAAAATCTCAAAATACAGAAATTAAGAAATCCGATTTTTCCATATTATTTTTATACTGAAAACTCGCATTTATGACATCAGCATCGCATCATGATGATGTCAGCACAGAAATGAATTTCGGCAGAAATATTTTTATATATAAAAAAATATTTATGACATCAGCGATGACGTCAGCATGACACGTGGCAGCCTCTGGTGCCGCCACGTCGCCTCGGTCTGTGGGCTTGGTTCACGGCTCGGCTCTGGTCTACTGTGGACTTGGTTCACCAAAATAGCGCATCCACGCGGCAAGATCCGAGCCGTTCGTTGAATCAACGGCCAGATTTCCTCACGCGCACCGAAGCGCACCAAGATGCGTGCGACACGCGTCGCGCATCCGGCGGTCAGCCACGCATCCAACGCGGCGACTCCTCAGACTCCACGCCTCCACGCGTCGCACATCCAACGACACACCCGAAATTAACGGCTGGATCACGCGCACGTTCGGCGGCGCCTCGCCACGCGCGCCACGTGGCAGATCGCAACGCCGCGCCAAACCGACGGCTGGATCTGGTCTCTGCCCCGGTCAAAACGACCACGCGTTAGCACGCGATTCGGCAAAGGCGCGGCTCAATCACCGCCGCACGTTCAAATCTAAACGGCGCGGATTCTTAAGGCAAAACTGGATCTAATCTCCACCGTTGAGATTTAATCCAACGGAGCATGGTATCCGAAGTTGTTTCATCGTGCATGGCGCAACGTGGCTCAATCCTACGCGCTCACTAACGATCCAACGGCTAAGACAAAACATAGCACGTAAAATAGATCTAATCCAAGCCGCTCACTCTAGATCTAACGATCAAGATTCAACTAACGTAAACCTAAGAGTTAATCCGCATCGCCCATAACCGATCTAACGACTCGCATCTAATCTAGGTGAAAACAGAGAAGGCGACGGACGCATTTCGTAAATGTGCGATGCAGATCGAACGGTCGGTGAGGGTTGGCGAGGTCGACGACGGCGCAGAAAGAGAAGGTCGCCGGAGCTGGGGAAGATGACGCAGCCAACGGTGCTACGGGGCATCTCCGGCGAGAAGGGGTGGTCCACTCGATGCGGATTGCTTCGTGAACTTCGGGGCGGGTCGAGCACGCGAGCAGCTCGGACGACGACGGGAGGAAGCAAAAACAACGGTGGCGAGGGAAAGCAACTACGGCGAGCAACAGCGGGCGCTAGAGGTGGTCTCGACGTGCGTGCAAGGAGTCAAAAGACGCTGCGTTGAGCCCTCAGCAGAACGCACTCACAAAGACGGCTTAAAGGGCCTCGACGTGCGCGAAACTGCCGACGGAAATCACGGCCATCAAAGCCCACGCCTCCGTGATCTCGCGTGACGGCGACGTGGCCCTATCCCACCTGCTCGGCAATGATGATCCGGCGCACGCGCAGCGGCGACGTGGCACACTCGCAGGCGTTCGATCAGGATCGGACGGCTCGGGCTGGGCGACGCTAGGGTTTGCGCGGCGAGCTGGGCCGACCCAGTACTATTCATCTAATTTTTAAATCATTTCTTATTAAAAACAATTCTAAAAATTCAATTAAATCATTTGGGGCTTTTAAAATAGTAGAAAAATTCTAGAAAAATTCCAGAAAATACTTTGAGCTATTTGGGACTCAAATAAAATATTTTCAATAAAACTTTGCAAAAAAATTTCTATTATTTAATTGTTTTCATGGATGGCCATATTTCAATAAATCCAAAAAAATTTCAATAAATTCCCAAAAATTCTCAAAAAACAAAAATACTCCAAAATTTAAATTAGAGCAAAATTTATGGTGTTACAATCTGGCTCTGACTCTGGGAGATCATCGCCATCAACTCGACCCTTCGGCGCTCCTCACATGCCATCATCTCCACCCTCATCTCCTCCACTCGTGCCATCATCTGCACTCTCTTCTCCCCCCTCATCTCCTCCTTGGTCTCCTCCCTCAGCTGCTCCCTAAGCGTGTCCTTCAGTTGCTCCGCACGTGCCTCCCATGTTCTTAATTCGGTACTCACAGCATCATCTTGGAAGTAGGACTTCTTCGTATGCCCCGCCCCTGCGGCAAGCACCCGGCCCTTATGGTCGGGCTTCCCGATCGTAGAGGATAGGATGTCATTTGACCCTTGGCTAAGAAAGGTCCTCTACTCTTTCCTCTGGCTTACCTCCTCCTACAAGAAGTGAGTACGAATTAGATCTGAAAAACAACAGGAATGGTCTACTGCAATGTAGTAAGCTTGATATCTTACAATGGTGGAGACGACTTGCGCGGTAGTGGGGTTTGGTACTACCAGCTGGCCGTCCGCGGTTTTCTTTGTCCTCGATAATAACCAGTGACGTGCCCGCTCCTCACATATGTGCGAGTAAGGCATCGCTGTCCCAGAGTTGGCGCACTCCTCGGCTAGTCATGCCCATTCTCGCTTTCTTCCTTCAGAGCCGCTCAACCGAGGTGGTGCGCGTGCGTGTTCAGCCTCGGGTAGCAACGTTCTTCCGTCTCACTCCACCGCCTCGGCGCATTTTTGATCCTCGTGAACTCCTCCCAAACATCGGAGTCACGAATGATACCTCTCGAATGGTGTACGGCCTTTCAAAGATGTACTCACTATGCATGTAGACCCCGGTGCCTCGAGCCACACCCATCCTCCTCAAGGCGTACCGCCTGGCATTGTTTTCATCATCCTCTTCTATAATCCATTTTCCCTTAACCTCATCCCACAGCCGGTTTTTCTGCTCCACGCTGACCTCCTTTCTCCAATCCTTAACCGTTATGGGAACTCTCTCCCTCACCAACTGTCCGAGGAATGAGCGGTATCGCCCCTTATACTTGGGAGGACCCGTGCAAACACCATTGGCATTGAAGTGGAGAACTTGCGGCGTTCTCCCGTGGCCCCTTTGCTCGGTCCTCTGCCTTCTCACCTTACTCGGCCCTCGACATTTGGAACTCGGCTCGCTCGACACTTGGAAGTTGTCTTGGCCCTCATGAGCACCTTCTACTCTTTCTGGTGATGAGCCGATGCTCTCTAATTGCGACATTGTGAGTTTTCTTATCTAACATGGATATATATTTGACATGAGAGAAAGCAATTCGTAGCTATTATGTGAACTTGATAATAAATCATCTAAAGCAACAGGTCAATGGATAATTCATAGCATGTCATTATTCTAGCATATTGCAGTAGAGTAACAGATGAACGAATGATCTTCAAGAAAAGTTTGTATGTTGACCAACTAAATACGTACGGACGATAACTCCTAATCTCTAAATAGGTTTGGTCCTATCCCATTCGAGATATGTGGTTCGCAGTTCTGAGCCGTTGTACAACACAAGAGAAAATTTCGGCAGCATCTCCCCGCTGTTCTCCAGATACACATCTCGACAACAGGTCAAGAGGTGTGTGTATCCGGAGAACACCAGGGATACACTACCGAAATCTACTCTGTGAGTTGTACAACACTGTGTACTTGCCGTAACTACATATCCTCGAATCTGTCCAAAATACGTGGATAATTCGGATCGCTTGCTTATAAATATGCCATTCCGGCATATTTATAAATAAGCACTCTCGAACGGGAGACGTAGGTTACGCAACTGAAATTCTAACATATGCTGAGATAAAAAACAAAAGTAATATGCTGAAAATAAACACATGTGTAAAAGTAATTATTCTATGTCCAAATATAGTGAACTATAACAGGAATTCCCTGGTATGTATTATGCATGAATTAAGTATCATGTAGATTAAAATTTTTGAACGTGCAAAGGTTACATATTGTGAACTAAAATCAACCATTGATCGGGCTCAAAGCTCTGAGTGGGTGAGAATATGAGGAATGGTCTTTAGAATGTCTTTGTTACAGGATGTTCTACAAAATTTAGCGTTCATTTGTCATGTGAAATGCAGCCAGCCTTTCTAAAGGCACCATTGGTTGCATAGGATTACTATCTACCATTTCTTCCCTGAATATTAGGCCTTTTACACAAGCTACTACAATTATTACATACCATGCGCTAAATTATCAACACAGGGCATGTTTTTAGTTGTCCAGACTGCATGCTCAATGGATATTTAGGAATTCCAAACCATAAGCATCAGATTAAGCACAACCAGAAAATTAAATGTACACAACACAGAACTATATAGTCCGCAGCCATCACCCTGAAAAATTGTGCTGGTGGGAATAATGATAAAGTGGCTCAGCTTAACTTAGTCAAAATTTGGACTGTCAATTAGTATCTATTTAGTTTGTTCATCATAATGCTACCAACCAAACTACAATTTGTGTGAATAGACAATTTCGCTAAGTCAACTCTACACTGTGAAAAATTGTGCGAATGGTCACCTATATGTACCATACCCAGGATGCAATGTTTATACCTTCCAATAACCAAACATTCAAGTTCTAATTTTTTCTGTGTTAAGATCGACAATTTTTTTAGCCTCACAGTGCTAGACCGTCCCTTGCAAAACCATTTCATGTCACAGCCATTCTAGTCCAATAAGCACTTGGTGACAGTTTACAATATCAAAAATAAGATCAGGACGTTAATAAGGTAAACACAAAATGAAAATGGAAATGCATTAGAATTGCCCACACGATAATAATGGATTCCTTACAATTATTCAGCACCTTGGTTGGGGCAGGGCGGCACTGGGGGCTCGAGGGGGGACACGTCGGTGGGGGAGCTTGGTCCGGGAGGCGCCGTTGGGGAGCTTGAGGGGACGCGCGGTGCGGAAGGGGGCGGCTGGGAGCTCGAGGGGATGTGCCGGTGGGGAGCTTGGTCGGGAGGGCGCCGGTGGGGAGCTTGAGGGGACGCGCCGATGGGGAGGGCACCGTGGGGAGCTTGGTCGAGGAGGCGCGCTGGGTAGGGACGTGCGGCTGGGGAGTTCGAAGGGGACGCGGTGGTGGGGGAACGCGGCGGTGGGAGAGGTTGGGGGACGTGGCGGTGGGGCGCGCCGTGGGGAGTTCAAGGGGATGCGCGGTGGGCTCTTTGGGATGCTGGAACCGAGATAGGGTTAGGAGGCCTGGGCGGCGCGCGGTGGCAATCAATTTCAAAAATTATGTGCAAGAATGAAGAATTAATATTGTCGGCTATTAATGTGTAAGAAACAATCACTGTCGTTCCCTAATATAAACCAATACAAATATGAGGAAAATCACTATCGGTTCATAATATAAACCGATACAAATGAACCGATAGAATATAACAAAAGTGCTATCGATTTTTTTCTAAAAACCGATACAAATGTGACCAAAGCAAATTTTTGCTTAAGTTATTACTATCGGTTCTTAAACAAAAACCGACACAAATGTTATAACATATGCGAATTTTTGCTTAAGTTATTACTATCGGTTCTTAAACAAAAACCGACACAAATGTTATAACATATGCGAATTTTTGCTTAAGTTATTACTATCGGTTCTTAAACAAAAACCGACACAAATGTTATAACATGTGCGAATTTTTGCTTAAGTTATTACTATCGGTTCTTAAACAAAAACCGACACAAATGTTATAACATGTGCGAATTTTTGCTTAAGTTATTACTATCGGTTCTTAAACAAAAACCGACACAAATGATAAGACATTACTATCGGTTCTTAAACAAAAACCGATACATATGTGACCAAATGGCTATCGGTTTTTACTATGAACTGACAAAAATATAAAATCAATCACTATCGGTTTTTCAGGAAAATCGATACAAATATAATAGAAAGCACTATTGGTTTTATTTCAAAAATAGATGTCAATATCTCAATCGGTTTTTTTTCAAAATTGACACTGATGAATCATTTAGATGGATTACTATCGGTCTTACATGAAAATTGACACAGATGATAGAACATATGCGAATTTTTGCTTAAGTTATTACTATCGGTTCCTAAACAAAAACCGACACAAATGTTATAACATATGCGAATTTTTGCTTAAGTTATTACTATCGGTTCTTAAACAAAAACCAACACAAATGTTATAACATATGCGAATTTTTGCTTAAGCTATTACTATCGGTTCTTAAACAAAAACCGACACAAATGTTAATAATTACTATCGGTTCTTAAAAAAACCCGACACAAATATAAATAAAATACTATCGGTTTTGTGTAAAAACCGATACAAATGTATGCCAATATCACTATCTATTTTTAGAACAAACCGACACAAATATGACTATCGCTATTTGTTTTCCAGATAAAGCCTGATAAAGTCTGAATTTTTAGAATTCATTGATGAAAGTGTAAAATGCCACTGTTTTTACAGATATAGTTGGAATTATTTCAAATTTTGCAGAAACATACTTTGGGATATTACAGGTCTTTTCGAAAAAGAATTTCCAAAAAAAGAGTTAGCACTAAAAACAGATGCAAGAATTCACTTTGTAAGCATGATTTTTGCTTAAAGATTGCAAAAGTCAAAACTTATGCAAATAAAGTCCAGGTTTTTCCAAAATTTTCGTAAATAAACTTTGGACTAGTTAGAAGCTTTCCAAAAAAGAAAAATATATAAATAAATTTTCTGATGCAGGAGGTGAAACTCACATAATGTTAGAATATTACCTACAAAGGTCAAGATTAGTTTTTTGGCTACTATCAAAATGAAATAACTTATGATCAGTTGGTCTTCCAAAAATCTTTTGAATAAGAGAATTGTTACGAACGACCAACTAAGTAGATTTCAAATATGTCACAATTTTACATGAGAGATTATAACCATACAACTTCACCCAAATAGTTCTTTCAGTTACAGTATAACCCTTCTTGATGATCTACGCGCATGTAATTTCTTCCATGTGTGTCATCGTCCCCGCTAAGACAGGCCCCATCTGCAAATGGAGGTATTTCATCGAATTGATTGTACTCTACTTCATCTACGACATTTTCGACACCAACGATCCGCCGCTTGCTGTAAAGGACAACGTGCAACCTCGGATTGGCCGGATCATGCACATAGAAGACTTGATTTGCTTGCTTCACAAGTACGAATGGGTCATCTTTATAGGTGAGTCTATTGAGATCGACAAGAGTAAAACCTCTCTTGTCGGCCTTCACTCCCTGTGGAAGTCCCACCCACTTACATCAGAATAATGGAATTTGGTATATTCCGTAATCGAGCTCCCAAATTTCTTCGATCATCCCATAATACGAGTTCATTGCCGTTGAGGATCCTCCTTTCGAGTGATGTTCATCGGACAGAGCATCTATGCTTACACCACTGTTTTGAACAGTACTCTTCGCATCCTGACTTTCAGTGTAAAAGGTGTACCTATTAATAGCGTACCCCTGCCAAGTCTGTACATTAAATCTAGGTCCGTCAGCCAACCATTTGACATTCTCACTAACAGAGAACTCTGCCTTTTGTTTGAACCATGTAACAAATCTATCGTTGTGTTCTCGCATGATGGAAAGCTCATCCATATGTGGATTCTCTTCCCGTAATATCAACTTGTGCTGCTCGATGTACCCTCCAACTTCTGTGCTTTGCTGCAAGACTGTCAGATGCGCTTTGCAATACATATCAAACCGTGACCTCGTTAGTTTCGACCCCACGGTTCCTTTGCCAGCAAGTCTGCCCTCGTGGCGAGATACAGGAACACCGATTGCTTGTCTTTTCCCGAGATAGTCCACACAAAACTCAATAACCTCTTCAGTCCCATAACCTTCCACAATACTACCCTCAGGCTTCGACCGATTCCTCACGTAGGACTTTAATATACCCATGTACCTCTCGAACGGATACATGTAATGTAAGAAAGCGGATCCACATATCTTAATCTCTCTAACAAGGTGAACAACAAGGTGGACCATGACGTCGAAGAACGACAGTGGGAAATGCATCTCGAGCTGACATAGAGTCTGAACCACCTCACTCTGTAAGTTGTCTAGCACGTCGGGGTCAATAACTTTGCAGGAGATCGCATTGAAGAAGTAACACAACTTCGTGATTGCAAACCTGACATCCTCTGGCAGAATATTTCGGATTGCAACTGGGAGCATTTGGGTTATCAAGACATGGCAGTCGTGGGACTTCATGCCCAGCAACTTCAAATCATCAATGGACACAAGTTTCTTAATGTTTGCAGAGTAGCCCGATGGAACTTTAATACCTTAGAGACACTTGTAGAGGTCTTCTTTCTCCTTCTTGGATAGCGTGTAGTATGCAGCGGGGATGTACAGACTTTTTCCATCCTCCTCAATCACTGCAAGCCTGAGCCTGATTCTCATGTAGGCCATGTCTTGATGAGCATTCACACCATCCTTGGTCTTCCCAGGTATGTTCAGCAGGATACCAACCAAATTATCACAGACATTCTTCTCAACGTGCATGACATCAATACAATGTCGGACATCTAACTCCTTCCAGTACGGTAAGTCCCAAAATATGGACCTCTTCTTCCAAATGGTCCTAGGATCTAATGATTTACTGGCTATTGCCGCATCAAGTTCGATATCCTCCACACGTGAATATACTTGCCTTCCACTCATAGGCTGCGGGGCCGAACGGACTTCCCTCTTCCCATCAAATTTTTCATCCATCTTACGGTATCGATGACTTCAAGGTAGAAACCTACGGTGATCGATATACACAGTTTTCTTGGAATTCGGCAGCCATAAGCTCTCAGTCTCCTCTTCACAAATAGGACACGCTTTGGCTCCTTTCGTACTGTAGCCCGCCAAATTACGAAGGGCCGGGAAATCATTTATAGTGCAAAATATCATAGCCTGTAGGGTGAAATGCTCTCTTTTGTACGCATCCCACACCACGACCCCCTCATTCCACAATTTTACCAAATCCTCAATCAGTGGTGCAAGGTACACATCAATATAATTTCCCAGCTGTTTGGGTCCCGAGATTAGCAACGACATCATGATATGCTTCCGCTTCATGCACAACCAAGGTGGGAGGTTGTAGATACACAACAGAACTGGCCACGTGCTGTGACAACTGCTCATGTTACCAAACGGATTCATTCCATCGGTACTCAACCCAAATCTTATGTTCCTCATTTCGGCACCAAACTCCTCATGTTTCCAATCGATGTTCTCCATTGAGCCGAATCAGCAGGGTGTCTCAGCTTGCCATCTTTCTTTCGAGACTCATAATGCCAACGCAACGATTTTGCCTCTCTGGGATTTGCAAACAACCTCTCCAGATCGGGAATGATGGGCAAGTACCACAATACCTTGGTCGGTGCACCTTTAGTGACCTCTTCACCATCATTGCCCCGGCTCTTACGCTTCTTGTCATTACGCTTCTCCTTTTGTTTGCACCGGGGCACACCGCAAACTGGACAAACGTGTAGCTCCTGATGTGCGTTACGGTACAAGATGTAATCATTAGAACATGCATGTATCCTTTCTATTTCCATTCCCAAGGACATAGTAGCTTCTTCGCTTCATAAATGCTTGTTGGCAACTCGTTTCCCTCGGGAAGCATATCCGATAGAAGAACTAGAAGTGCATTGAAACTTGTATCTGTCCAACGGTGTTTTGCCTTCAGTTCGAACAATGCAAGGACCGAACCCAACTTGGTGTATTCTGCTTTGCAACCTGTGAACAGTGGTTTGGTATCGTCTTCCATCAAGCTTTTAAACTTTTCAAACTCTCTTTCTGTGTAATTACCCTCCACATCCCTCAACATTTGCTCCAAATTCTCCTCCTCAAACATATCAAACTGCAACTCATCATCCGGTTCCACCATGTCTTCATTGCATACTGGCAGGGTACTACCTGTCTCCCCGTGATAGATCCAACACGTGTAATTCCTCACGAAGCCATGTCGAATCAGGTGGTCCTCAATTTGAGCTGAGTTGTTAAATCTTCTCAGATTGGTGCAATCAATGCAAGGACAATATATGAAGTTTACACCTCTCCTCACCATGTCCTCTTCGGCAATTTTTTTGAACTCCTTAACACCCCTCTAAAATTCAGCACTCACACAACTTTTGTCATACATCCATTCCTTACAGTTCATCTTCAATTAAACTTCACACAATAAATTAATCAAAAACTGGAGCGACAGCAAGCTAGCTATTTGAAATATTGAGACATCATTTCAGTTAATATTACCTTCGCAAAATAGAGGATAATTTCCTGCAAGATATATGAAATATGTACTCCCGATTGATACCTAGATTCTTCCCTGGTTTAGAGCTTCCAATTTCCTAGATAGGAGACATACATTTTCAACATGAACAATGATATCAAACAATCTAATTATATAGTGCAGTAGCTTACAAATCTTTTGACTACAACGAAACAAAACAAGGGTACCAACGATGACTCCTAATCTCTAAATAGGTTTGGTCCTAATTCCATTCGAGGATATGTGGTTCGGACAAGTTCCTAAGCCGTTGTACAACTCCAGAGAAAATTTCGGCAGCATCTCCCCGCTATTCTCCATATACACGTCTCGACAACAGGTCAAGAGGGGTGTGTATCTGGGGAATACCAGGGAGACGCTACCGAAATCTACTCTGAAGTTGTACAACACAGCTCAGGAACTTACCCGAAGCACATATCCTCGAACTGTCCAAAGAACGTGGACAATTCAAGACTACTCGCTTATAAATATGCCATTTTGTTCGGTATATTTATAAACAAGCATCCTCAAACGGGAGACGTAGGTTCTGCAGCCTAAATCTAACATTCATTAGATGACAGCAATAATAATTCCATATTAACATCAAAGCACTAAAAATTAAGATAATTAAATACATGTGTGCTTGTCAAATAAATGGTGTGAAATCTGATAGGACATACACAATACTAGTGCAATCTAAACTTTCTTCGCCACATATGAAAATTACTTAGTGCACAATTAAAGGGGTTTGAAAGAATGCTCACATTTTGAAGAAAACCACAAATTATACAAAATGAGTGGAAATCTCCTCAAGTTAGGGCTTCAAATTTACCCTCTTAACACCCACCCTTGAGGATTTCAAATTTTCTCACCCAAGTATTGCTTCCAACCATAGAATATGAGCTATTTTTTCGAGTGGCGGCGGAGAAATCTCCTCTGGAACAATAACAGAGTAGAGTTCAGCTCGAGTGGTATAAATAACCTAACGAGGCACATCACTATCGGTTCTCATATAAAAAGCGATAGTGATGTGATCATGCACATCACAGTCGGTTTCTTATAAGAGAAGCGATAGTGATGATTGTTGTTATCACAATCGGTTCCCACATAAGAAGCGATAGCGATGAACACGTTGACATCACTATCGGTTCTTATGTGAGAAGCGATAGTGATGAGAATGCACATCACTATCGCTTCTGACAAAAGAAGCGATAGTGATGAGCACGTACTCATCACTATCGCTTCTTTTGTCAGAAGCGATAGTGATGTGTATTCTCATCACTATCGCTTCTTAAATAATAACCGATAGTGATGTGTACTTGCTCATCACTATCGCTTTTTATGTGGAAACCGATAGTGATGATAATGCACATCACTATCACTTCTCGCATAAGAACCGATTGTGATGTTCCAAGTGCTACATCACAATCACTTCTAACCTGAGAACCGAGAGTGATTATTATTAATGCATCTCCTAAGTCATCTATCACAATCGTTTTTTCCTAAAAACTTAAGAACCGACACAGATGAAGCGATAGTGATGTACCATTCTGTATTAGTGCTAGGAGATGTACCTCAGGTTATATGAAATTCTCATGCATTCTTTATTTTTGAAAAACTCTATTCTATATACTTTATATCACAAACTATGATCCACAGAGCTCCCAGCCTCCTCGTCCTTTCTACATGTTCACTCCACGATGCACCACCTTCAGAGGAGAGGCACCACAGGTAAAGACGAATCGGTTCAATTCGTTATTCAAAATTTGAATGAATGATTTATATGTGGCATAATGTACCTGTCTATGCCTTACAGGGCTCCCAGCCTCCAAACCCGTACTACATGTACCCACCACCTATGCCAGGCCAAGGAATGCCTATTTACTTAAACCCGTGGGCCCTGCAGCCACCTCAGACGACACCACAGGTATGGATGTCAAAAACATTCTAAGTTTGCGAAACGAGCTAAGTTTGTCAATTGTGAGCCAAACCAAGTCAAATTGAGCAAATTGAGCTACCTTCACAAAACTTAGTCAATTATATCACATTTAGGCAAATAAAGGTTAATTCTGTCAAAGTTGAGCCAGACTTAGTCAACTTGAGCAAATTTAGCTATACGTGCAAAACTTAGTCGATTTTAGGACATTTAGGCAACTCTTTCTTAAACCTTGCACAAATCATCTCAATGTTCATACTTGAAAAGGTTTACTTATGTGCTTATGAAAGTTCATTGTCAGTGCTCTCAGAGATATGTGATGGTTTACCAAATTATTAACCCATTACGTGCTATTTGATTTTTTCTTTCTGTCAATAACTTTTTTATTTGGAACCTTATATTGTGCTAACTTGTTGGAATTGAAAAGTTATATTAAGACAACTTGTTGAATTCTAAACTTATGTTTTGAATGCTTTATATGACATCCTTGTAGAATGTGTTGTTTGCCCATGTACAATCTGATTGTTTATCCTTGTAGAATGCTTTATATTTGTACTTTGTATACTGAACTCTTAAAATGACTACCTAAACTCTTAATTGCTTCTTTGAACTATTTTCACTGTTTGTTATCTTTTGAATACTCAGTGACGCAATTAGGGTCTTTGAAGGTTGAATTAAATAATTTTAGTTGTAATCTTGGCCTTGAACTAGATGGTTAACTTCTGTTAATACTAGAGAGTATTACTTTGATGCTTCATTGACTATGAGATTGATGTTCATATGATTATCATAGCATATCTTGACTAGCTCGTAGTTGTAGTTCTTATATATAGTATCTATTCTTGTTTAGCTTGACCTGTCATATTGATATTCTCATATTGTGTCTTGGTCGAATAATACTATTCTGAACTTGTTTCATGTGAATCATCATAATTTAGGAAAGGAAATAGTTAAATGCCTTATTTGCTAAACTCTTGCTAAACTTACTCGATTCTAGCACATTTAGCAAAAACCGACGATATGTTACTTGTAACACAACCTAAGTTAATCTTGAACTTGCAGGTTTCTGGGTCACACCCTCCAGCACGTACTAACGATGGCATCATAGAAGACATCTTCAACAGCGCCGACGGTGGTGGTAGCGCCCACAACTCCAACAACCCCAAGGCATGAATTCCATTGTGAGCTTGATTGGTGTATTACTGTTGTACTTTATGACTTGTTGTGATGGATAGATTGTGATCGACTTATTGTGATGGACTTATTGTAATGTAATGTGTATTGTATCTATTGCGGTTGTAATGTGTT
Source organism: Otatea glauca (assembly GCA_036346275.1). Taxonomy (NCBI): domain Eukaryota; kingdom Viridiplantae; phylum Streptophyta; class Magnoliopsida; order Poales; family Poaceae; genus Otatea; species Otatea glauca. Next base: position 8,408,747 of record CM070716.1, on the reverse strand, counting down.
GTACGTCATTGCGTAGTTTACAAATTGCCGTTGGATGTGTGATTGATTATCTAAGGATCTGCTAGAATGTCTCCTTCTGGTTTGAGAGATTGATATATATATTATAACTGCAAATGTTTTTTTGTATGCTGAGTGGATGTCCTATTTACTAGAGAGGTCATGCCGAAATTTTGTACATTTCGGTGACTTAGTTTTAAGCCGGTTTTAAAGAGTTAAAAGGTTGGTTTCAGTGTTTTAGTAGGGGTAATAGGTTTGGTGTCTCGTTTGTTAATTCTTCGTTCGCTTGAACTTCATTGTTGTAACATCCGAAAAATTTGACCTATAATTTCGCTCACGTGCATTTTTGTGATTTTCTGAATTTATTGGATTTTTCCAGAATTATTTGAATTCATTTTAATTAAGTATATTGAACCTTTGGTGAAAACTAATTATATATAGATAAGAATAATATGAAGTTTTGTTAAAAATATTTTATTTAAGTTCAGAATGTTTCAAGGTATTTATGAGAATTTTCTTGGATTTTTCCTGATATTTTTATTGCATTAAATGAATTAATCTAATTTCGGGAATTATTTTAATTCAAAAAGCTTTTGAAAAATCTTGGAACAAGATCGGGCCAAGCCCAAAGATCGTTGCGCGTCGTGAGCCCAGCGCGCGGCGTTGCTCACCTTTACTTTCGCCGCCGCCAAACCGTTAGATCAAGATCGTGCGGTTAAGATCATGCGGTGTTGGTTTGGAAAGATTTGATCGCATCCGCTGATTTTGGAAGGTGCGATTGGATTGATCGCCGAGATCTAATCGTGGCCTCGTTGCGATCGGACGGCTCGATCGCCGCCTCCGATTCGGTTTCGAATCCGCCGCCGCTTGCCGCCGCGTGATTTAGGGTTTCTTCCTCGCGCATGCCGAGGCTATAAAGCCGCACCGCACTCCAATGTTCCTCGCTCTCGCGCAGCCGGTAGCTCTAGCCTCTTCGCTGTTTATTGCCGCCGCCGCCAGAGCTTGCCGTAGGTCTTTGCAGCGCCGCCGAAGTTTTTGCGCTGCTCCCGCCGCCGAGCCTCCTCCCGCCAATCGGTTCCAGATCTGGGGTTGTCGCCCAAGACGCGCCGAGGCCGCCACTTATTCTCGCCGAGTCGCGCCAAACGCCGTCGGTAGTCGCCTTCCTCCGCTCTCGCAAGCTCGCCGCCGTGTCTCGAGCCGCGCGCCGTTGGATCTTCGCCAACCGTCCGGATCAAGCCACGCCGCTTCTTCAGCAGTTGTTCTCGGTATATTTCTAACCGTTAGATTCGAATAGACGTCGGATTGAGACGTGTGCGTAGTGTGTCGGCCGTTGGATCGCCTCGCAGATGTGCGACGCGGGTCGGTGCGGTACCGAAGCATCATGCGCCGGTGCACCGTGGACAGCGTGTGCCATGGACTTGGTCCATAGACCGAGCAACGTGGCGCAATTTGATTGGCCCACGATCGCGATGACGCCATGCCGATATCGCAGTCCACAAGACAAGATCTCGAGTCCACGGTGGACCAGCGTGTTTTCGTGGACTAAGTCCATGCGCCGTGGCCACGTGTCCGTCTCTGATTGGTCCACATGTCGCTTGCGCATTAATCGGTAATTTCCAGTAGAAAAATAATTCAGGAAAATCGGTTTTTCTAATTTCTGTATTTTCAGTATTTATTCAAACTTCAAAAGGTTATATCTTTTGCATTTTAACTCGGATTTGAGTGATTCAAATTTCTCAAAATTTGTAAAATCAAGATACATTTATTGGTGAATTTTAATTTATTTTTGGAGTTTGTTTGCTCTTGGGTTTGGTGTTTATTTGCTATTTTGGCATCGTTTCGCGTAGACGTTGAACTACTCGGTGATCCGGAGGAAGATTCGTCGCTCCAAGACCCAAGCTCAGATCAAGACCAGCACCTACTCCAAGGAAAGTTGTGCTTTGATCATGTTGCACCTAACTTTCACCAAAATTGCTATTTTATCTCTTAAACTTTATGCATGATATTTTATATGTATAAATGATTTCAATTAATCTGGGAATTAGATAATAGGCCTATTTGAATTAAATCATACCTTTTCAATTTTATGCCATGATCTATTTGTCACCCTAGGATGTGGAATTATAGTTGGTTAATATTGATAATCAACCTGGGCTAGTTAGACCGTCATAGATTGCTTAGCCATGCCACATCATCACATGTGTCCGAATGTTGATACTTAATCTTGACTAATGGAATAGGGAACAATGTTTATGAATTGGTGTGTCATGTGTCGTCACACAGTGATATCAAGTTGTCGTGGCGAGGAGGTCACACATCTAGATTGAAATGTTGATGGCATGTGGTGCTTGGTAATCAACCTGGGTGGTAATGATTTTAGATTGGGGCAAGTGGCAAGGGCAAGTGTGCCAAGGTGGGCGAGTTTGGCGGGGTATGTGGAAGTCTTGCCTTAATCACCTTAAGGACTTAACTTTGCAAGCCTTTGACCCGAGTCCTTCTTGCAACCACATGTCCGGAATGGGACAACCTAGTGAATAATTTGTGAAACCTAGATCTCAGATCGTCGTGGTGAATAGTGAGTCCCGGTTACGGTTTAACTCACATGGCGCAAGAGGGGGCCTGTTGTGGTGGTTTAACCCTTCATGTTGAAACCTTAGCGAGCAAGATCGGGTCTAGGTGTAGCATTGTAAAGGCTTTGTTACGATCACTCGCCTTGGTGGTGTTTGGTTGTATCGTGTGGGTAAAGTGCATAACCTCTGCAGAGTGTACAATCTATTCGAATAGCCGTGCTCATGGTATTGGACAATGCTCGAATTACAGCTTAAGGGTTAGACTTTTGTTAAACAAAACCTATTGGGATGGCAAGGTGCCATGGAAGGTGGAAATTGATTTAGGATTAGGAACTTGGTGTATTTCGTAAATACCAAATTTATTAATTATCGATTTGTTTTGTCGCTTTCCAATCTATTTATTATATTCTTGTTAAATGTCGCTTTATTGCAAAATAACCATATTAGCCATTCCTTTGGATTAAGCCAATCATATAGAATATTAGACTTGCATTGTCAGCACAACTTGTTGAGTGCTTTATGTACTCACCCCAACAACAACAACTTCGTAAGAGGAAAAATCTACGCCCTTCGTGGAGGAGGATTATATGGATGCGAATGCTTAGGGTCCGAGCCTCATCAGTTGCCTGCGGTGAACTGGGGAGCTGCTACGCTTATTTATTTTTCCGCTGCTGCTTATTTGCTATTTCTTTTATAAGCCCTGTGTGGCAATAATCATGTAAGACAACAAGCATTATTAATTATTAAAGTTATGCTATATTCCGCTGTGTATGACTATGATAGCATCTATGTTGAGCCTGTGTGCACTAGCGTGATCCTGGACTAGTGCGGTATACACAGAGGGTCCGGATTTGCAAATTCGGGTCCCGACAGAGGTGGTATCAGAGCCATACTGACTATAGGTCTTGGCCCTAGGTAGTTGGTATCTCTTAGGAGTGTCCAAAATTATTTTCTAAAAGAAAAAGGTGAAATTGACTAATAAGAAACTCTTGGCTTATCTCATCCTTCTACTCCCATCCTTGCTAAATTACCTTATTTTCGTTGTCGTTTTGAGTGGAGATCTTATTCAAAATTTTGTTTTGAATAGATGCCGATCTTCCAGTCTTTCGAGTCGAGGCAGGGTGGCTACGCCATGGAGCTGTGGAGAGTTCTTCAAGTGGTTGGAGGCTTTGATCGTCCGCTCTACCGAGGAAGCAACTGGAACGTCAACGGTGTGCATCGGGGATTCTTCTGCAAGCTGATCATCTTCGCTTGAGAGTGCGACGAGACCTCCGCATCGATCCACATCACCGCCGGAGGTTCACTTACGAGGCTGGAGTTCAGAGGTCGCTAGACTTGCTCTACGACGGATCCGCCACGACTACGCCTCGAAGCCTTGACGACACGTGTTTCGACTTCACCCGACAAAGGCGAAAGCGCAAGCGCCAGCGGATCGTGGAGGGGAGGTGCATCGCAAGATGACTTGCCGAGTTCGCCATCGCCAGAGGATCACCGAGGGACACTACGCAGAGCCGGAGACAGCGTGAGGCGCCGAGAGTGGCGGGCGAGAGCTTCAAAGACCGTGACGCCGCAGCCGAGTCATCGGTGCGTTGGAGGAGGCCTTGCGGTAGCCGAGGAGATAGCAGATCAGTCGCCCAGAGCCGGATGAGGTCGCCAAGAAGAAGAAGAGGAAGAAGAAGACCCTAAGAGCGTGAGTGGGAGCTCGAGGGGCCAGCAGAGGGTCACCAGATAGGTTCGCACCATGCCACCCACCCACCGGTGTATGCACGGATCGCCTCACCAGTGGTGGCCGGATGAGTGAGAGTCGGTCTTAGAGTTGTGTTGAGACTCGAGTGTTGAGTCGCGTCTTTAAGTTAGCCTTTACCTTTAGTAGACGTTAAGGTTGCATGTTTAGTTTGGTTCTTAATTGTTTGTCGAGTGTGCGTTATGTGTTGCAAAGCCCTTAGGCATTGTAAGCAACCATACCAAGTATTAATAAAGATTATTTAAGTTGGGTTTAACCTGCTTCCCGCTTTAGAAATTCTTGCATCTTATCTATGCTACATCTACCTTTCCTAACCCAAGAAGCAATCAAGCGGATGGTGAACACCCGCAGCAACAACGGAGCTTCAGAAGTGGTCCGCGCCGAGCAACAATCCCAACGAAGGAGCACCACCGCATCGTGCACCGCCGATGGATATGCGTAACTTGGGAGCTTTTCTCGCGCAGACTCAATTGATGCGCATAATGATGCAAAGAGATGACCAATATGGCTGCGATCAACAACCCCGCTACTCAGATTAATAACGGCGGACCTCGCCCTTATTCCAAATTGTCGACTTTATGAGGACCCGACCGCCAACATTCTCGGGCAACGCCAACCCTTGGAAGCGTATGATTGGCTAAGAACCATTGAGAGGAAGTTGTACATCACGCAATGTGAAGGGCATGAGAAGGTTCTTTATGCATCCCATCGCTTGAGGGAACAACATGAATGGTGGGAGAACTCTCGTGCTACTCACGAGGCACCCATGGAAATCACGTGGAAGAATTCGCAACGGCCTTTCGCCAATACCACGCACTGCGAAGGAATGATGGACCCAAAAAGGAAGAATTCGTGGCGCTTAAGCAAGGAGGCCAACCGGTGGTCGATTACTTGAACAAATTCACGCCGTTAGCTCGCTATCCTCCGAAGATGTGGCGACGGACAAGGCTAGGCGTTCCGATTCATGAAGGATTAAACTCGGGATCGCAAGTGGGCCGATTACCCACACTTTTCCGATTTTCAAGAATTGGTAAACAAGGCTTTGATTACGGAGGATAAGCGCAGGAGCTTGGGAAAATCGCAGCGCTTGATGACTAACCCAGGTGGATGCCCTAACCACCTGCGAATGAGGATGACCCCGCAATAGTTTGCTAAGTTCCAACCGCAAGCTGTTAACAAACCAGCAACACCTGCACCGCGACCACCAGGACAGAGTTATCAGACACTGGCCCAAGGTAACAATGCTCAAGGGGAGTCAGCGATCGGTACCGCCGTAAGGTGCTGCAGTTGCAATGAGCTGGGGCATTATGCCAACAGATGTCCCCAGAAAGAGGTATCACGCCAGTGCGCTTCAACCTTGGGACGACACCTGCTAAGGCGCCGATGACGGGAGCAAATCGAGGAGCTGGACAGGCAGGAGCAACGCCTCAAGCTACTATTCGAGGCAGAGTCAACCACATCACCGCCGATGGAGCCCAGGAAGCATCAGACATCGTACTAGGTAAGTTTTTGGTAAACTCAGTACCTGCAACAGTATTAGTTGATTCAGGAGCTTCGCATTCAATTGTCTCTCGAGCTTTTGCATCTGAAAATGGTTTGAGCATGAAAAATCTTAAGTGTGTGATGCTAGTCCAAGCCCCAGGATCTGAGTTAAGATCTAACCTTGGATGTTTGGGGGTAAAGCTAAAAATTAATGGGGTAGAGTTCCTAGGGAACTTGATTATTCTAAACGCCCAAGTTTTAGATGTTATCCTCGGTATGGATTGGTTAACCAAGCATAAGACAGTATTGGATTGCGGTCAAAGGATTGTATCCATTGAGAGCCCTAGAGGAGAAAAGGTGGAATTCCGAGTGACATCAGTTCGTAAGGGTCAATTAATGTTTAATAGCGTGAAAGCTGTCATAGAGGACGTGCCAGTGGTCAGGGAAAATCCAGGTGTATTTCCAGAGGATCTACCGGGAATGCCGCCAGACCGTGACATCGAGTTTGTCATTGAGTTAGTACCTAGTACAGCACCAATAGCAAAAAGACCTTATCGGATGCCTACTGATGAGTTGGTGGAAATGAAGAAGCAGATCGACGAGTTATTAGAGAAGGGTTTTATAAGACCAAGTTCGTCGCCATGGGGAGCGCCAGTTTTGTTTGTTAGGAAAAAAGATGGAAGCCTTAGAATGTGTATTGATTACCGTGCACTTAATGAAGTGACGATTAAGAATAAGTATCCATTGCCAAGGATTGATGATCTGTTCGACCAGTTGAGAGGAGCTGGAGTTTTCTCCAAGATAGACCTTCGTTCCGGATATCATCAACTAAAGATTCAGGCGGAAGATGTTCCAAAGACCGCATTTTCTTCAAGATACGGACATTATGAGTTCACGGTCATGTCTTTTGGATTGACCAATGCGCCAAAGATATTTCATGAACTTGATGAATAAGATTTTCATGGAATACTTGGACAAGTTTGTTGTTGTGTTCATAGATGATATTTTGGTATATTCAAAGACCGAGCGAGCACGCAAATCATCCGAGGCTAGTGTTGGAAAAGTCTGCGTGCGCAAATTGTATGCTAAATTCAAGAATGCGACTTTTGGAAGGAAAAGGTGGAATTTCTCGGTCATGTTATGACTGTAGAAGGAGCTGTCGTCGACCCAAGCAAAGTGGAGGCAGTGTTGCATTGGGAACAACCAAAGTCTGTCACTCAAGTCCGAAGTTTTCTGGGAATGGCAGGATATTATCGCCGATTCATAGAAGGATTTTAAACGATTGCGAGACCTCTTACGCAGTTGTTGAAAAAGGAAAAGAAATTTTCATGGATGCCAGATTGTGATAAGGGTTTTGAGGAATTAAAGAAGCGTTTGACAACAGCCCCAGTGTTGGTTTTGCCTAATGTTCGTAATAGCTTGATATATCTTGTGATGCGCCAAGACAGGTCTTGGATGCGTCTCGATGCAAGAGGGTAAAGTGGTCGATATGCGTCAAGGCGCTTAAGACCGGATGAAGGAATTATCCTACGCATGACTTGGAATTGGCTGCCGTGGTGCATGCCTTGAAATTGTGGTGTCATTATCTCATGGGAAATAGATGTGAGATATATACGGACCACAAGAGGTTGAAATATATCTTCACCCAGTCAGATCTTAACATGAGGCAAAGGAGATGGTTGGAACTGATCAAGAATTATAATATGGGAATCCACTACAATCCAGGAAAGGCTAATGTAGTGGCTGATGCCTTGAGTCGTAAAAACCATGTTGCAAACATGATGGTACAGGAAGATCAATCGGAGTTGTGTAAGGAGTTTCAGAAGTTAAAATTGGTAATGGTTCCAGAAGGATTTATAGCTGCTTTGGAAGTAAGGCCGACACTTGAAGATCAGATTTGGGAAGGGCAAAAGGATGATGAGAAAATCAACCGAATCAAAGCTAAAAAGGATGAAGGATTAGCGGCAGATTTTACTATGGATGGCCGGGGTACCATGTGGTTCAAGGGTCGTATTTGTGTGCCAAACAGACCAGAGCTTAAGCAGTTGATTTTAGAAGAGGCTCACGATTCCAAGTATTCAATCCATCCAGGAAGTGCCAAGATGTACCAGGACTTAAGGGAAAGGTTTTGGTGGCCGAATATGAAGCGTGAAGTCACTGAGCATGTTGCCTTATGTGATATATGCCAGAGAGTTAAGGCAATACACCAGAGACCTGCAGGATTACTACAACCGTTAAAAGATCCAGAATGGAAATGGGAAGAAATCGGTATGGATTTCATCACCGGGTTGCCAAGAACCCAAAGTGGGTATGATTCTATATGGGTTATCATGGATCGATCGACCAAAGTTGCTCACTTCATTCCAATATGACAACTTACTCAGAGACCGGTTAGCGTAACTATACATAGCCGTAATTGTGTGTTTGCATTGGGTACAAAAGAAAATAGTGTCGCATGAGGTACCCAGTTCACCTCGAGATTTTGGGATAAATTGCATGAAGCCATGGGAACGCTGCTTTGAACTTCAAAGACGGCATATCACCCGCAGATCGATGGTCAAACAGAAAAAGTAAATCGATTTTGAAGATATGTTAAGAGCTTGCGCATTAGCCTATACTACATCATGGGATAAATGCTTACCGTATGCGAGTTCAACTATAACAACAGCTTACTGTGCTAGTTTGCGATGTCGCCATTTGAGGCTTTATATGGTCGTGCTGTCGTACCCCATCGAATTGGAATGAGACAGAGAGCGTATGATATTTGGCCCCGATATTCTCAAGGAAGTCAAGAGCAAGTTGCCATGATAAGAGACAAAGTTGAAAATCGCGCATCAAGACAAAAAGTTATGCGATAATCGACGCCGTGATTTGAGTTTCAACCCGATGATTTCGTGTATCTTAGGTTACCCTCTAAAAGGAGTTAAAAGGTTCCACGCTAAAGGAAAGCTTGCCCCAAGATATGTTGGACCGTTCAAAATTTTGAGCCGTCGAGGGGAGGTTGCTTATCAGTTGGAATTGCCGCAGTCACTAGCAGGCGTGCATGATGTGTTCCATGTGTCTCAGCTCAAGAAGTGTCTTCGGGTGCCAGCGGAGTAGACGCCTTTGGGAGAGATTGAATTGCAGAAAGATCTAACCTACAAGGAGCAACCAATCAGAATCCTAGATGTTATGGACCGCAAGACCAGGACCAAGTCAGTTCGCTTTTGCAGGGTTCAGTGGAGCAACCATTCCGAGAATGAGGCAACCTGGGAGCGTGAAGAGGATCTGAAGTCAGAATTTCCAAACCTATTCCCTAGTCAGCCTTGAATCTCGGGGTCGAGATTCTGTTAAGGGGGGAGGTTTGTAACATCCAAAAAATTTGACCTATAATTTCGCTCACGTGCATTTTTGTGATTTTATGAATTTATTGGATTTTTCCAGAAATTATTTGAATTCATTTTAATTAAGTATATTGAACCTTTGGTGAAAACTAATTATATATAGATAAGAATAATATGAAGTTTTGTCAAAATATTTTATTTAAGTTCTAATGTTTCAAGGTATTTATGAGAATTTTCTTGGATTTTTCCCGATATTTTTATTGCCTTAAATGAATTAATCTAATTTCGAATTATTTTAATTCAAAAGCTTTTGAAAATCTTGAACAAGATCGGGCCAAGCCCAAAGACCTTTGTCGTCGTGAGCCCAAAGGCGTCGGCCCGCTCATCCTGCTTCGTCGCCGCCCCGCGCGCCGACTCTTAGATCAAGATCGTGCGGTTAAGATCATGCGGTCTTGGTTTGGAAAGATTTGATCGCATCCGCTGATTTTGTAAGGTGCGGATTGGATTGATCGCCGAGATCTAATCGTGGCCTCTCGCTGCGATCGAACGGCTCTCGGCCGCCGCCTCCGATTCGGTTTCGAATCCGCCGCTTGCCGCCGCCGCGTGATTTAGGGTTTCCTTCCTGCGTGCATGCCGAGGCTATAAAAGCCGCACCGCACTCCAATGTTCCTCGCTCCCTTCGCGCACCCGATAGCTCTAGCCTCTTCACTGCTTTCGCCGCCGCCGCCGCCAGAGCTCGCCGTAGTTCTTTGCAAAGACCGCGAAGTTTTGCGCCGTTCGCCGCCGCCGAGCCTCCTCCCACCGAATCGGTTCCAGATCTGGGGTCGTCGTTCCAAGACGCGTCGAGGCCGCCACTTATTCTCGCCGAGTCGCGCCAAACGCCGTCGGGTAGTGGTCTTCCTCCTCCGGTGCTAGCCCGCGCCGTGTCTCGAGCTTCGCGCGCCGTTGGATCTTCGCCAACCGTCCGGATCAAGCCACGCCGCTTCTTCACATTGTTCGCTCGGGTATATTTCTAACCGTTAGATTCGAATAGACGTTCGGGATTGAGACGCGCGCAGCGTAGTGTGTCGGCCGTTGATCGCTCTCGCAGATGTGCGACGCGTGTCGGTGCGGGTACCGAAGCATCGTGCGCCGGGTGCACCGTGGACAGGCGTGTGCCGTGGACTTGGTCCATAGAACGAGCGACGTGGCGCAATTTGATTGGCCCACGTATCGCGATGACATCATGCTGATATCAGCCGGTCCACAGCACAGTATCTCGAGTCCACGGTGGACCAGCGTATTTTTGTGGACTAAGTCCAAGCGCCGAGGCCACGTGTCCATCTCTGATTGGTCCACGTGTCGCTTGCGCATTAATCGGTAATTTCCAGTAGAAAAATAATTCGGGAAAATCGGTTTTTCTAATTTCTGTATTTTCAGTATTTATTCAAACTTCAACAGGCTATATCTTTTGCATTTTAACTCGGATTCGAGTGATTCAAATTTCTAAAAATTTGTAAAATCAAGATATATTTATTGGTGAATTTTATTTTATTTTTGGAGTTTGTTTCCTCTCGGGTTTGGAGTTTATTTGCTATTTTAGCATCGTTTCGCGTAGACGTTGAACTACTCGGTGATCCGGAGGAAGATTCGTCGCTCCAAGACCCAAGCTCAGATCAAGACCAGCACCTACTCCAAGGAAAGTTGTGCTTTGATCATGTTGCACCTAACTTTCACCAAAATTGCTATTTTATCTCTTAAACTTTGTGCATGATATTTTATATGTATAAATGATTTCAATTAATCTGGGAATTAGATAATAGGCCTATTTGAATTAAATCATACCTTTTCAATTTTATGCCATGATCTATTTGTCACCCTAGGATGTGGAATTATAGTTGGTTAATATTGATAATCAACCTGGGCTAGTTAGACCGTCATAGATTGCTTAGCCATGCCACATCATCACATGTGTCCGAATGTTGATACTTAATCTTGACTAATGGAATAGGGAACAATGTTTATGAATTGGTGTGTCATGTGTCGTCACACAGTGATATCAAGTTGTCGTGGCGAGGAGGTCACACATCTAGATTGAAATGTTGATGGCATGTGGTGCTTGGTAATCAACTAGGGTGGTAATGATTTTAGATTGGGGCAAGTGGCAAGGGGCAGTGTGCCAAGGTGGGCCAGGTTTGGCAGGGGTATGTGGAAGTCTTGCCTTAATCACCTTAAGGACTTAACCTTGCAAGCCTTTGACCTGAGTCCTTCTTGCAACCACATGTCTGGAATGGGACAACCTAGCTGAATAATTTGTGAAACCTAGATTTCGGTACTGTCGTGGTGAATAGTGAGTCCCGGGTTACGGTTTAACTCACATGGCGCAAGAGGGGGGCCCTGTTGTGGTGGTTTAACCCTTCAGTGTTGAAACCTTAGCGAGCAGTACTGGGTCTAGGTGTAGCATTGTAAAGGCTTTGTTACGATCACTCGCCTTGGTGGTGTTTGGTTGTATCGTGTGGGTAAAGTGCATAACCTCTGCAGAGTGTACAATCTATTCGAATAGCCGTGCTCACGGTATTGGGCAATGCTCGGGAATTGCAGTTAAGGGTTAGACTTTTGTTAAACAAAAACCTATTGGGATGGCAAGGTGCCATGGAAGGTGGAAATTGATTTAGGATTAGGAACTTGGTGTATTTCAGAAATACCGAATTTATTAATTACTGTATTTGTTTTACTGCATTCCAATCTATTTATTATATTCTTGTTAAATGTTGCTTTATTGCAAAATAGCCATATTAGCCATTCCTTTGGATTAAACCAAGCATATAGAATATTAGACTTACATTGCTGTGCACAACTTGTTTAGTGCTTTATGTACTCACCCCAACAACAACAACTTCAGAAGAGGAAGAATCTACGCCCTTCGTGGAGGAGGATTATATGGATGCGAATGCTTAGGGTCCGAGCCTCATCGCTTACTGCGGTGAATCGGGAGTCGCTACGCTTATTTATTTTTCCGCTTTATTTGCTATTTCTTTTATAAGCCCTGTGGCAATAATCATGTAAGACAACAAAGCACTATTAATTATTAAAGTTATGCAATATTCCGCTGTGTATGACTATGATAGCATCTATGTTGAGCCTGTGTGCACTAGCGTGATCCTGGACTAGTGCGGTATACACAGAGGGTCTGAATTTGCAAATTCGGGTCCCGACAATTGTGGAGTTTGATGACCTTGGTGAGCTAGCTGCCCCCTCCCTTCCTTCCTCTTGCTCAAATTTAGGAACATTAGTTGCAATTTAGTCGATGTGCAGCGGATGGACAGATGCTTCAGAGGAAATTTAGTTGATTCTTTTAGTATATATCAACTGAGTAACTGCTGCAATAGTGATAATTTAAGTTGAAATGCATAAATCTGGATTGATGATGTTGCCATATGAGTTGCATATATATGTTTGTGATCTAGTCATTTGTATTTTTGTTTATTGCAAATATATGTTTAGTCATTTTGTACATTCAGAGTTGTTTTTATCATTTTCTTGCTTTTGTCATTTCCGACTTCTATGGCAAATGATGATATTGGGTTTTGATATGTGACTTGTTCTGAATGAATGACAGAAACACATTCATCTTCAAATGACAGAACAAGTCATGTCAATGTTGTTTCTCGTTTCCAGAGTTAGATCCGGCTGCTGAATGCCATTGAATTCGATTGATACTTTTCCATCCAAATTGAAATGGAATACGCCAATGGTATATATTGCCATAAAAATCGATGCTAACTACTTTTCTTTTGCTTTTAATTTGTTCTTTTGTGTTAGTGTTTCGATCGATTTGAACAAAATAGATGATCCTTCTTATTCTTCGCTTAGCAATTTTTAGTTTCAATTTTCTTTTTGCCTTTTCTTTTGTTCTTTAGTTGTTATATGTATTGAGTGCGATGCATATGGATATATATATATATACATTTGTGTATAAATGACTGATAAATTCGTGAGCCATTAAAAACCCACGAATTTATCTGGGCGCTCCATATAAATTCGTCGGTTCCTTGAGCCCATGAATTTAACAATTAAATTCGTGGGTTTATTAAGCCCACGAATTTAACAGATTAAATTCGTGGGCTACGTTGGCCCACGAATATAATCTATTAAATTCGCGGGTTTCCTGGGCGCACGAATTTAACTCAGATTCCCAGTTAAATTCGTGGGCTTGGCAGAAACCCACGAACTTAACTTAAATTAATGGGTACCCACGAATTTAATTGATTAATTTCGTCGAGTTAAATTCATGAACTAAATTCGACGGTTTACCCACGAGTTTAAATTAAATTCGTGGGTTTTGGCCTAAATTCGTGGGTTTCTAGCCCACGAATTTTTCCCTGTTTCTTGTGGTGTACAACTATTTGCAAAACACATTCAGAAATATTTTTCTCCATGCAAAAACTAAATCAGGAGGTGAGCTGGCACAAGCGGGATTGAGCCATCAACACATGATGAGACTCAAGCTATAAGACTCGACCCCTCTTAATAGTACGATAACTTATACTAGCAACCCGGTCTCCCAGCCAAACACCGAGACTGGTAAAAGACTAGGAACACATCTTTAGCCCTATGATAGTTATACCTTTGCCTTGCACAACTACTTGGAGCTTTTGCTTGATGACTATCATCATCTCTCCAAGTCTGAGTCTTCATCTTGTCATCAACACATGATGAACTCCGGTCTCTTCGGGATCCATCTTTGATGCTCATCAACTCATGATGACATCCATCTTCCCGAATCTTGACTTGATGACCATCAAGACATGATGTCATCCAAAGCCTTCAATTTTGGACTTTAACCTAGTTTCACAACCTCAAGGAAACTATTAGTCCAACATATACGGTTGTTCCAATCATCAAAGCACTCCAATAACATATAATGGATGCCCTAGATCCTTTGATCTACTCCTTTGATGATTGACGATAACCCAAATAAGATTGAATTAATATATGTCTTGATTACTTTAGTGCTACTAAAGCTTCATATGCTCAAGCACTTCCGGTTGTCCTTAATCAACAAAGCATGCCATCAACACATGATGGAGAGCCTAGATCTAATCATCTATTTTTTAATGATTGAGCAACAAATTGAAAACAAATTTAAATTGAATTTAAATTGATATGAGTGTATTTCAACTACGCAAGTTTCATATACTCATGAGATAGGTTTCAAGGTAATGTTACTCAATATATGGAATGATGGAAAGGGATCAATACTTTTGAGACCATTACGTATAGAGTAAACTCTATTTAGATGTGTGCATATATATATATATATATATTAACTATGAACCAATATGCACATATTCAACTTGAGATAGCTTTGGAGTTTATTCTATATTTAAATCATCATGAGTATATTACAACTACACAAGTTTTATATACTCAAGGGATTCATTTCAAAGCAATGATCCATAAATTGTATAGCAAGATGAAAGGGATCAATAATATTGAAACTTTAAGATAAAGCATGAACTCCACCTAAATATGTGCATTCATGTATATATGGAATTGGAAACATTACACACATCTTAAGATTGAAATTACGGTGGAGTTCATCCTTTCTCTTGAACCTAAGGAATGCATCAAGAAATAACAGAGTTGTATTTGTTGCATACCTTTGGGATTTCTATTTTTCATTGAGATAATTACAAAGATATACTTAATAAAAGAGGTAGTCTCATAAAAAGAATTATCATTAATTAACAATTGAGACTAATCAATATTATGATTATCAAAAGGGTTAGTCTCTATATTAGATTAGTCATTAACACCAAAACCAAATTAATGGAACTTGAACTTTCAACAGTGAGGTATAAGAGTGAGCCGATCATGCTCTGAAACTCCTTCTGATCAACTGGCTCACCATCCTCATTAGGCTCAAGAATGGTCGTGGTAGCCATAGGAGTCATTACCGGCTTTCCATCTAACATGTCGAAGCATCTTAGGAGGTCTTTAGTGTACTTACCTTGATGCAAGAAAATACTCTGTCGAGTCTGTTTGATCCTGGAAGACGAGTAAGTAGCTCAACTTGTCCATCATACTCATCTCAAACTCTATACACATCATATCTAAAAACTGAGATATAAGAGCATGCGAGGAGCCACCAAAGATAATGTCATCCACATAGATCTAGATAAGGAGAAAGTTTGAATCTACGTGTCTAACGAACAAGGTCTTGTCTACCTTACCATCGCAAACCCATAGCTAAGAAAGTAGGACTTAAGCCTCTCATACCAAGCTCTAGGTCCCTGCTTAAGTCCATACAAAGCTTTGAAAAGCTTGAAGACATGGTTCGGGTATTTGGGGTTCTCAGATCCTAGAAACTGCCTCACATACACATCTTCCTCACTATACCCATTAAGGAATACACTCGTGGCATCCATTTGATACAACTTGAAGCCCTTGGATGTTAAAAATGCAAGTAGGATTCTAATAGCATCTAGTCTAGCTACAGGGGCAAAGGTCCCCTCAATGTCAAGACCTTCAACCTGAGAGAAACCCTATGCAACTAGCCTAACCTTGTTTCTAATGACAACCCCATACTCACTTTGCTTATTCTCAACCACCCATTTAGTCCCAATGACATTGTGACCAGAAGGGCGTTCAACAAGCTGCCAAACTTTGTTCCTCTCAAAGTTCTCCAGTTCCTCATGCATGGCATTGATCTATGATTCATCAGATAATGCAAGATAAACATCCTTCGGCTCAAAGGTAACAACGAAGACAGAATAGAAACAGATGAGAAACAGACAGAACTTTGAGCGCACAGATTGCCGATCATCTGATTAAGCAGATGATGTCGTTGAATAGAAAAGGGAGGTACAAAAGCAAAAATGGCTCCTAACTCATGAACAAAAGAGGTAGGAGCAGAGCCACTAGCTGTAGAATAGTTTGAAGGTAAAGGCTGGTCTCCCTGAGATGCAGAGATAGAAATAGGAGGCACCTCAAGTGTAGAGGGGACTGGATCAAGTGGAACACCATTATCTCAATCATCCTCATCCTCTACAAAGATGGTCTCGAAGAGAGAAGAAGAGCATGTGATATCTGGTCTAGTTCCTGGACTAGCCTCATCAAAAGTCACCTCATAGGTCTCTAAAATCTTACAAACCTCACAACTCCAGACCCTATAGCTATGAGAAAAACTCGAGTAACCAAGAAAGATACAATCAAAAGAACATGACTCGAACTTATCTAGATTCCTATACTTCAAGATAAAACACTTGCAACTAAACACACGAAAATAAGAAACACAGGGCTTTCGCTCATACCTCAACTCATAAGAAGTGGGGTGCAAATGTGCTCTCAACAATACTCGATTAGACACATGACAAGCAGTACCAATAGTCTCAGCCCCAACTTCCCAACAGTACTGTACTCATCTAGCATTATCCTGGCCATCTCATCCAAGGTCTTATTCTTCCTTTCAACTATGCCATTTTGCTGAGGGATGTATAGAGAGGAGAATTTATGCTCTAAGCCTGACTCCTCATAGAAATTCTCAAAGAAGGAGACCTT
This sequence comes from Otatea glauca, assembly GCA_036346275.1. NCBI lineage: Eukaryota > Viridiplantae > Streptophyta > Magnoliopsida > Poales > Poaceae > Otatea > Otatea glauca. The sequence goes on along the minus strand of CM070716.1, from coordinate 8,392,089 downwards.
GAACTCCATGCCATTATCAACGCAAATCGCTCGTAAGGCACTAGGGACCTCAATGGAAAACCTACGGACCAAACCACTTAAATGGGTAAACGACTCATCCTTCGAGGCCATGAAGAACACCCAAGAATACCTCAAAAAATCATATCCACAATGACAAGAACATACCACTTTCCACCCACTAACTGCACTCTAGCTGAACCAGCAATGTTCATATGTAAAAACTGTCCTAGTGCATCAATCATCACAATAGTGACTGGAGGATAAGAAGCGACAACCATCTTGCCATGTCGGTAAGAAGGGCAAACCAAGTCTTTGACCATCTTGAGTTTGGGCAAACCACGAATGATATCATGGATGCTAACTCAAGTCAAGTGATCAAAACCAATACGACCAAGTCTCCTATGCCAGAAGGAGATATCATGGGACTCTAACGCAACTAAGCTACGGAGAGAATCACCAGAAGAATCAGCAAAATCAGCACGAAAGACTCTTACAAACTTAGAAGTCCCACAAACTAGCCCTCCAGAAGAATCGAGAATTCTACAAGCATTTCGCTTAAAGCTTATCTCGAAATCGTCATCAATAAGCTAAGAAACAGAAAGCAAAATATACTGCAGCTTACTAACCAATGCAACATCCTTAAGAAAGAATTTTTAATTAATAAACATAGAGCCTTTGGCAATGACGCGGCCTGAAGAAGCATCCATCCCTAAAGGTGATTAGCTCATCAACTGGGGCAAGGGGCTAAGGAAGAGAACCAAGGAGAGTGTCCGGTCATGTGGCAAGAACAACCAGAGTCTACAAGACAAACATCTCCCATCCCAACCCGATGAACTTGGATCACAGAAAGCGAGTGATCGATTACTCAGTATTGGGATAAACAAGTGCATGTCTAGGAACCCAATACTGAATCACACGACGAGCAGAAGTGCTAGTCACAGGAACAAAAGACTGGACTCTAGTGTCTCTCCGTGGCTCAACTCTCACAAATTTAGAAGCAACGCCAGCAGAAGATCTGGGAGCTAGAGCTGGATTGTCCCGTCGTCGTGCAAATGCCAGACCATCCCAGTAACACTGCTCAAATCTCCTACTAGGAAACACCTCACGCCGCTAATATCTACCTCTATGGAAAGAACGAGAAATATCAAAAGGGCTGCAGAAAGATTGACCATGAGCAACTCCAGGAAGAAAACTAGAAGGAACAGCCTAAAAACCAAGTCCTGGATGTTGCCCAAAAATAGGAGAAACTCTACCCTATCAAGAAGCCATGTGTGCCTTAGGAGCACTCTGAGTTTAGGGATGACCATGAATACCCCTAAGAACACGACCAGGCTCACGCTATGCAATCTTGGTGTGCATAAAGCAGAACTCAGCCAAATGTCTATCCTTCTGACAGAAGGTGTAAATATACTTTGCCTTACTAGAGGCAGAAGCTATAGGAGGGGCTATCTTCACATCAGAAATCCCTTGAACAACACCTTTGAGCGAGACACTGTAGTGCTAGATCTAGGTGCAACCACAATCTCACCACTCTTGGAGCCACACATAATGGTGGGAGGATGTGCCCGAGCGTGCTCAATGTAGTCAAATCCTAGACTCTGATTGAATCTACTAATCTTGGATAGGTCTAGGATGAGATTGATCTTCTTTTCAACTCCAACAAACTTTTCAAGAGTGCTCATGAGATACTAACACTCCTGGAAGAGAGAGACACATGATGAGTATGGGGAAGAGGAAGATGAAGAACTAGACAAGGAAGAACAACCAGCACATGTTTTTTTCTCCCTAGGAACGGCTACCTTAATCTTGAGGGCCTCAGAAGATACGTACTTGACATTTCTAGTCCTAGTGGTCTGAGCCTCTATCTTCTTCCTAAGTTCATTATGGATTTTACCCATATCCCCCTCAATATCAGCACATCTAACACAAGCAACTTGTGACTTAGTTAATAGGTCCTTAGCATGTTCATCACATTTGACATTCAAGGCATTATTGTCAAGTTTTAGTTGCCTACAGCCGTCACATGAGCTGACTGGGTCCTTAGAAGCAAATTTCTCAAGTTCATCATTTCTAGTAGATAGCTTTCTAAAGTGAGAACGCATTGTATCAACTTTAGCAAGCAATTCAGGGCAATTCTCACAAGGACTAGTATGTGCACGAAGAAAGCTAGCATCAATAGTACTATAGCTAGCATTCTTCACTCTAAGAACCCCTACTTCAGAAAGCACACTATCATGCATGATCCATAGGTTCTCAAGCTCCACAAGTAAGGCATCACAGGGAACGAAATCATCAGTGTCACAGGAGGAAGTAGATCTAAGTGAAGCTATCTCCTGTGACATGTCATCTACCTTCTTCTCTAGCTCAGAACACCTAGCCCTATCTCAAGCATGGAATCTTCCTAACTTACAGAAAACATCATTAAGCTCATCGTAGGAAGGTACCTCATCTAACTCGCTGTAGAGCTCGGTGTCACTGATGCCATTCTCATCAGCCATGAAACAGATGTCGATGAAGTCCTCACTACCATTGGTCTTCTCTTGTGGGTCATCCTCTCTATTGTTTCGCTCCATGTCTTGGTGTTGGAGAGTGTGGTGTTGTCATGTGCGGTGTGAACGCGGTGAAAGAGCTTCTTGTTCTTCGCGAACTTGTGGTACTTCTTCTTACGCGCGGGATCACGAGCTGGAGCCTTCTTGTTGCAGTTCTTGTCGGTGTAGTCATTCTTGGTCGCGCCATCGTAATCATTCTTGCCCTTCTCCAGCTTGGGACAGTTTGCCCGAATGTGGTTGAGGCTACCACACTCGAAGCATGTGATCGATCCACCTCTCCTCCTCTCTCTCACCCTCTTGTCAGCGTGGGAGAACTTTCTAGCTAAGAGGGCAAGATCCTTTCCTAGAAATATCTCCAGCTGGTCATCGCTCATCTCACAAAGAGTGGAGAGTGAAAAACCAGAAGAACTCTTAGAAGCGAGATCGGTGACCAAGTCCATCGACTGTGACTTCGTCTTGTGAGAGACGACATCAATCTCATGAGTCTTGAGTCGGGAATAAATCCTGTCAAGAGTCAATGTCGAAAAGTCCATGGTACCCTTTATGGAGGTCCCATTCATATAACAAACTTGAAGATCGAGTACTGTTAGAAAATAACGTGCATTATCTGAGTCAGGGTATATAGTACCAACTGCTTGGAGATAGCTTATGATCTTCATGAAACGACCAAAACACTCGTCCAAGGACTCCCTAGCTTGCTGCTCGAACTTGTTGTAGTCACACTTGTACTGATCATGTCTCACCATCTTGATTTGGGTGGTACACTCATGGTAAGCATCGAGGGTCACCCAAATCTGGTATGCAGATCATAAATGTGAGATCCGGTCATAATCACTAGGGCTAAGCCCCTGTATGAGGATGTTCATTGCCTTAGCATTCACCTCAACGTCAACCATATTTGTGGCATTGACGTTCTCATCAGTAGGAACAGCATACGGGAGCTTCACTATCTGCAATATTATGAAACCCTGGGCAATGATGTTTGACTCTATCCTTTCAAAAAGGATAATCCACCCCCAGAAAAGATTGGAGGCTTAGTGGAATACTTGTCCGACGCCATGGCTCTCGAGGTCAGTCAAGATCTAAAGAGAGCAAAACTGGACTCTGATATCAATTAAAGGATCGAGTTTGGCGATCAGAGTGGAGGTGAATGATCAAACAAAAATTTCCCTCATACCATTGGACAATAAACATCCAAACAAAACCTCACTTCATCAAAGTCTAGCAGAAAAATAAAAAATCTGGAAATTCTCAATCAGGGCGACACTACTGCAAATATCATGCTGGTAGTGCTGTATGAATAGTAACCCAACACTACTGTGCTAAAGTACTGGTACTGTCGGATGAATACTAAAAATAGGGTATGAACAGGAAAATCAACATGACTTCAAAAACAAAAATTTATGAAACTTTTGATCGACTGATCCAAAACCCATGAAACTTTGTATGCACCTTCCTAGGGATGTCAGGAACCTATTCCAACCATCAATCTCAAAGATTGACGTCAAAGTTTTGACATTTTACAAATTTTACAAAGTTTTGACATTTTACAAAACCAAGTCAAAAACCAAAACTTCACCCTGAGCTTGCTCGTGCGGATTTGATAATCAAGATGACCTTAGATGACCTCTGTCGGGACACGATTCTGAGAATCCGGACCCTCTGTGCATTCTGTGCCAATCCAGGATCACGCTGGCATACACAGTCTTTACAGGGTCGCATATTGCAGACATTACAACGATACCATAAATAGTTCAAACATTTATATAAACTGAATTGTACGACCTTATGGTCTCCTTACATAAATCAGCCACGCAGGGCTTACATTATCAGAGTAAGAAAGAAAACAACGAAAAACAAATAAACTTCGTTTAAGCCTTCATCTTGCCACAGGCAACCAACTGGGCTTGCTCCCTAATTGTCGGTCTCTTCAATGTACTTCTCCTCCCAGGCTGGCGTGGACTACTCCACTGATGTTGGGGTTGATAGGCAAGGAGGGGTGAGTACTCAAGGCACTCAACGAGTAATGCATAGAATGCGGTGCTATTACTACATGCAAGGCTTATTCCAAAGAATTGGATTACTTGGTTCTTTTGCATCAAACAACATTTTTAAACTAGCATCTTATTTAGATTGAAAGCAGTGAAACAGCTATATATAATGCTAAGTTCTTCAAACAGTTTGTCTTCAAAGATTCTCGGCACACAGCCTTAAACAGTTCATTTTTAGCAATGGCACACAGCCACCCTCTCCATATTTTATTTTTGAAGATCTACCCTTGATCAGTAATCCCGAGCAATGCTCGATCATGAAAGCACGGCTATTCGAATAGATTTGACACTCTGCAGAGGTTGTACACTTTACCCACAAGATACAGTCGCTCACCACACAACTGATTGCCCATAACAAAGCCTTTCAGGAACCTCTACCTTAACCAATGAACCTCTCCGGTATTGCCGTCACTATCACTCCCCTCACACAGAGCTGAAGTATAGGACAGGCCAACACCGTTGTATGGGCACCAGGCCGTAGCACAGGTATGCTCCCCCACACAGATACACCCCCGTGTACTGTCACCTTGAGGTGTCAGAGGAAAGATATCAGAACCCTAATCAACTAGGTCTGTCCCATATCAGACATGTGGTTATACAGATGACTCAATTCAAAGACTTGAAAGGTGAAGTCCTTAGCTGACCAAGGCAAGACTTCCAACACTCAACAGTGGCACACAGACTCACATCACTCATCAACCCATTGCCACACAGGCCCACCTGGCACACAGCCTCTTGCCACTTGCCCCAGTCTAAATCATTTCCCACCTGGTTGATTATTGTGCAACACATGCCAAGAATAACTCAACATCGATGCGGAACCATACTGTGTCTCAGACTTCAATTTCATCGTAGCATCATCACACTACTTTTCATAATACATTCAGTACTTCATTAGTCAATATTGTAGTATTTCTGAAAGATCATTCATGATTCGTTGCAAGGCTAAGCATCTATTCACGGTCTAGCCTCCCGTGTTGGCACAATATTATCATCCAACTAATACAAGCAACCTAGGGTGACAATGATTTCAGGGTATACAAGTAATAATTTCAAGGTGACATTAACAATATGGGTTTATTAGCTAAATTACCCAAATTCAGTTAAATATATTTTAATCAATTTAGCATGCATAATTTTAAAGCAAAATATATATTTAAAAGAAGCTGGGATCAAAATGGTCAAAGCATCACTTGCCTTCAAAGAGTTGCTGGTCTTGATCCGAAGCTTGATCTTGAGCGACGAACTCTTCTTCGAAACTTTTCGGCAAATTTGCGTCTACGCGTAAAAATTACATATGCAATAAATAACTAAAATAGTAGACTATAAGACCTCAAAAATTCAAATAAAATTGATAAATAAAAAGATCTCAATTTTATAAATTTTTAGAGACTGGATTCACCTGAATCGGAGTTCAAATGCAAAAGTTATAGCCTTTTAAAGTTTCCAAATATATTAAAAAGAATAAACCGAATTAACATAAATATTTTTCCACTGAAAACCCGGTTTATTGTGTCAGCATGACCTAATGATAACGTCAGCACCAAAATTAAATTCGGCCAAAATATTTTTTTATATAAAAAAATATTTATGACATTAGCGATGACGTTAGCATGACACATGGAAGCCTTCTGGTGCCGCCTCGTCACCTCGGTCTATGGGCTCGGTCCACGGCTCGGATCGGTTCCACCGTGGACTCGGTCCACCAGCACAGTGCATCCACGCAGCAATATCCGAGCTGTTCATTGAATCAACGGTCAAATCTTATGCATCACAACGCACTGCCTCGAATCCACGCGACACGCGTCGCGCATCCGACGGTCGCTCAGATCCAACGGCTGGATCCCACGCACCGACTCGGCGACGCATCGCGTTCTGCACCTCCACGCGTCGCGCATCCGGCGGGACTCCCGGATTCGACGGCTGGATCTCGCGCTCGTTCGGCGATGTCTCGATTCACGCGTGGTCACGCGGCAAGATCGCAGCGATGCGCCCGAAAGCAACGGTCGGATCTGGTCTCCACCCCGGTCAACGCGCACACGCGTCTGCGCTTGATTCGGTGGGAGCGCGGCGTCATCTCCGCCGCACAGGCGACACAGCTCAACCCACAACTACCGTTTAGATCTAATCCAATGGCCCACGGTACCCGAGCTGATTACTGTTCATCTTAACTACGCGGCACAATCTCACGCGTACACTAACGATCCAACGACTGAGATCTAAACAAGCACAGAAACTAAATCTATTCACCACCATTCAATCTGGATCTAACGGTCAAGATTAACGCTGGGTAAGAAAAGGGATCAGCAACGTGGACGTACCAGAACCATGCGATGTAGATCGAACGGTCGACGAGGCTTGACGAAGTCGACGATGGCGAGGGAGCGAAGGTTGTCGGAGCTGGGGAAGACGACGCGGTCGACGACGCTACGGTGTCTCTCCGGCGTGAAGAACTAGCACGTTCGACGCGACTCGGCGAGAGCGCAACTCCGGTGGCCTCGGCGACGGCGGAGACTCAACGGACAGCGAGCAAAAGGCGAAAAACTACGGCGGCGCACTCGATCAACTAAGACGTGCTAGAACAGAGTCTCTGGGGCATCTCGACATGCGTGCAAGGAGTCAAAAGAAGCGGCGTGAGGAGCCCTGCACGATGCACTCAGCGGCGACTATAAAGACGCCTCGATGTGCTCGCAAACACCGGCGAAACGAGCGAAAACGCTCGGCGGCATTAACTCAGGCAATTACGCCCAGTCGGACTGACGTGGCTCCATCTCAACCGTCCAAGCAGCGACGATCCAATGGCGCATGTACGCCGGCGACGTGGTGCAACGGTGACCGTTGGATCTCGATCCGACGGAACGGACACGGGGCGGCTAGGGATTCGGCGAAGCGGCTGCACGGGCCGACGGCGCGCGGGCTGACTTAGGTCGGACCGAAGGGTTTTGGCCCAAACACTATTCACCCAATTTTTAAAATATTTCTGATTAAAAATAAATTAGATAAATAAACAAAGACAAAATAAATAGCAAAAATACCCGGAAAATCCAAAAAAATTCTGGGAAATATTTTGGAACATTCTGAACTCGAATAAAATATTTCCATCAAAACTTTGCATTAACTTTTATATTAGTTTAATTAAATTCAATAAAAACCATATTTGAATAAATCCAAATTTCTTTTCAATAAATCTCCAAAAATTATCAAAAGTAAAAATAACTCCAAATTTTAAATTAATGAAATTTTTAGGGTGTTACGAACCTCCCCCCTTAACAGAATCTCATCTCCGAGATTCAGGGCTGTCTATAGAAATAGGTTAGGAAACTCCTTCTTTAGGTCTTCTTCGCATTCCCTAGTTGCTTCACTTTCCAAATGGTTACTCCACTGGACTCTGCAAAAGCGTGTCGACTTGTTCCTTGTTTCTCTGTCTATCGTGTCCAGAATCTTCACCAGATGCTCTTTATAAGTCAGATCTTCTTGTAGCTCTATTGCTTCCAAAGGTTTTTGTTCTTCTGGCACCCGAAGGCATTTCTTCTTGTAGCTCTATTGCTTCCAATGACTGCGGCAGCTCCAGTTGGTACGCAACTTCACCTTTGTGACTTAGAATCTTGAATAGTCCGACATATCTGGCTGCGAGCTTCCCTTTTGCTTGGAATCTTCTGACTCCTTTAAGAGGGGTGACTTTGAGGTACACAAAGTCTTCAGGTTCAAAGCTCAATTCCCTGCGACGATTGTCTGCATAGCTCTTTTGCCTTGACTGAGCAATCTTCAGTCTCTCTCTAATCATGGTGATCTGCTATTCCGCTTTCTGAAGAATATCCGGACCAAAAACATGTCGCTCACCGGTCTCATTCCAGTTCAACGGTGTTCGACAAGATCGACCACACAAAGGTTCAAATGGAGACATCTACAAACTTGCTTGATAACTGTTATTGTAGCTGAACTCAGCATAAGGCAAGCACTTGTCCCAGGAAGTAGAATATGCTAAAGCACAAGCCCTCAGCATATCTTCCAATCTCTGGTTAACTCTCTCAGTTTGACCATCTGTCTACGGATGGTATAATTGCATCAAGTTTAAACGAGTTCCCATTGCCTCATGTAGCTTACCCCAGAATCCTGAAGTAAACTGAGTTCCTCTGTCTGACATTATCTTCTTTGGTACTCCATGAAAACAAACAATTCTTTCCATATACAGTTCTGCTAACCGATCCCCTGAGTAAGTGGTCTTTACCGATATAAAATGTGCCACTTTAGTTAAACGATCTACTATGACCCATATGGAATCATATCCACTTTGAGTTCTGAGTAAACCGGTTATGAAATCCATACCGATCTCTTCCCATTTCCACTCAGGTATCTTTAAGGGTTGTAATAATCCCTCTGGTCTCTGATGCATTGCTTTGACTCTTTGACATATGTCACATAATGCAACATATTCGGCGACTTCCAGTTTCGTGCTTGGCCACCAAAATCTTTCCTTTAGATCCTGGTACATTTTGGCACTTTCTGGATGAATTGAGTACTTGGAGTCATGGGCTTCCTCCAAAATTAACTGCTTCAGATCCTTTTTGTTCGGCACACAAATGCGCCCTTTAAACCACATAGTACCTTGCTCATCCAGCTTGAAATCCTTTGCCTTACCTGCATCCATTTTGGACTTAATTGTCTTGATTTTGTCATCATCTTTTTGTCCTTCCTTGATCTGATCTTCCAGGGTAGGTTTTACTTCCAAGGTTGCTAAGAATCCTTCTGGTACCATTTCCAGTTCTAATTTCTGGAAATCCTTACACAATTCTGCTTGACTTGATTCCAGCAGCGTATTTACACTGTGGTTCTTTCTACTCAAGGGATCCGCCACCACGTTGGCTTTAACAAGATGGTAATGAATTCCAACATTATAATCCTTGATTAACTCTAGCCATCTTTTTTGCCTCATATTTAGGTCAGCTTGTGTGAAAATATACTTAAGACTTTTATGGTCGGTATATACTTCACATCTGTTTCTGATGAGATAGTGATGCTATATTTTTAGGGCATGCACTACAACAGCCAATTCCAGATCATGGGTCGGATAATTCTCCTCATGTGGCCTCAATTGCCTCGATGCATATGCTACCACCTTTCGGTTTTGCATCAACACGCATCCCAATCCCTGACGCGAGGCATCACAATAGATGTCGAAGCTTTGATGAGCGGTAGGTAATACTAGTCAAGGTGCTGACGTTAATCGTTTCTTCAACTCGTGAAAACTCTTTTCACATTCTGGTGTCCACAAGAATTTCTTTTCCTTTTTCAGCAATTGCGTAAGGGGTCTCGCAATTGTAGAAAATCCTTCAATAAAATGACGGTAATATTCCGCCATTCCAAGAAAACTACGGATTTGGGTTACTGACTTCAGTGGCTCCCAATGCAATATTGCTTCCACTTTGCTTTGATCTACTACAACTCCTTCAGCGGTCATTATGTGCCCAAGAAATTCAACCTTATTCTTCCATAAATCACATTTGCTAAATTTAGCAAACAACTGCTGTTCCCTTAACTTTTCAAGAACTAGCATTAAATGTTCGGCGTGCTCTTCATTCGTCTTGGAGTAGACAAGGATATCATCTATAAACACGACAACGAACTTATCCAAGTATTCCATAAAAACCTTATTCATTAAGTTCATGAAATATGCTGGTGCATTTGTCAAACCGAATGACATAATTGTGAACTCGTAATGTCCATATCTTGACGAAAACGCAATCTTTAGAATATCCTCTGATCGGATCTTCAATTGATGGTATCCCGATCGGAGATCAATCTTGGAAAAGACTCCTGCTCCTCTCAACTGGTCGAATAGATCATCGATCCTTGGTAGCGGATATTTATTCTTTATCGTCACGTCATTGAGTGTACGATAGTCTATACACATTCTAAAACTCCCGTCCTTCTTCTTGACAAACAAGACAGGTGCTCCCCATGGCGATGAACTAGGTCTGATAAAACCTTTCTCCAATAGTTCTTCAATCTGTTTCTTCATTTCTACCAACTCATCTGTGGACATCCGGTAGGGTCTCTTAGCTATGGGAGCTGTCCCAGGGACAAGTTCTATAACGAACTCGATATCCCTATATGGCGGCATTCCAGGTAAATCCTCTGGAAAAACATCTGAGTATTCCCAGACTATTGGTAAATCCTCTAAACTAACTGCCTTCATGCTGTTGACCAACAACTGTCCATGTCGCACTATTGTTGCTTCAAACTCAATCTTTCTCCCTTCCGGACTCTCGACTGATATAACTCTTCGTCCACAGTCCAACACTGCCTTGTGCTTAGTTAGCCAATCCATTCCCAGGATAACATCAAGGGTTTGGGTATTCAGCACGATTAAGTTCGCTAGGAACTCTACTTCATTAATTATTAGTCTTACCCCAGAACATCCTACTTTTGATCGGAGTTCTGATCCAAGGGATTGGACTATAAGCACACATTTAAGATTCACTATATCCGTATCATTTTGAATAGAAAAATCTCGGGAAATAAATGAATGTGAAGCTCCAGAATCGAATAAAACAGTAGCTGGTACTGAGTTTAATAGGAACTTACCCAGCACAACGTCCGTAGCATTCTGGACTTCATCTGCGGTGATGTGGTTGACTCGGCCTCGCGCGGTTGCTTGAGACGGAGTTGCTGACGACGTTGCTCCGCGACTCACATTCGGCGCTGGAGTCCTTGCGGGTGTGTTTCCCAGGTTAAAACAGACTAGGGTGATACCTCCTTTCTTGGGGCAGTTATTGGCAAAATGCCCCAACACATTGCAGTGATAACATCGTCTTCCCGCTGCCTGTGAGTTCCCTCCACTCTGTACCACCGTTCTGGCTGGAGTTTGAGTATTCTGGCCCACTGGACGGTTTGTCGGCTGTGGTTCTCTATCACCGCTTCGGGGTTGGAATCGGACGAACTGTTGAGGTGCCGTTCTCTACCTTTGTTGGCCCTGACGAGCTCCTTGTTGCGCCATTCTGCACTTCCGGTTGTCATCCAACTCTCGGCGCTTGTCTTCCAAAATAAGAGCCTTGTTAACTAGCTCCTGGAAGTTCGGGAATGTGTGGGTGATCAGTCCCACTTGTAACCCCGCATTCAATCCCTTGATGAAGCGGGATTGTCTAGCCTTATCCATCGTTACATCTTCTGGTGCGTAACGTGCCAGCTGGGTAAACTTGTTCAAGTAGTCGGCCACTGATTGGCCACCCTGCTTGATATTCTGGAATTCCTCCTTCTTTAGATCCATGATACCCTATGGTACATGGTATTGGCGGAAGGCTATTGTGAACTCCTCCCATGAGATACCCTGAGGATCCTCGTGCGATGCACAGATGTTTTCCCACCATTCTGCGGCGGTTCCCTCTAGTTGATGAGAGGCATAGAGTACCCTCTCATTTCCTACACATTGGGTAATGTGCAATTTCCTTTCGATAGTTCTCAGCCAATCATCTGCCTCCAACAGATTGACATTGCCTGAGAACAAGGGTGGGCGAGTCCTCATGAACTCCGACAGTCTTGAGTAGGGGTGTGGTCCATGGTTACCCCCTGGTTGAACATTTGCAGCAGCTTGGTTGGAGATCTGCTGCATGGTCTACATCATCGTACTCATGAGCTAGGTTTGGGCAGCCAGAAAAGCTCCCAAGTTCTGCAGATCAACTTGCGGCTGTTGAGGAATTGGTTCCTCATTCTAGTTGCCTGCCTGGTTAACACCACTTCCGCTGGCTCCAACGTTGCCACGAGTCCTCACCATCTGTTGAAAGCTTCCAAGGTTAAGAAAAAGAAAGCATAGACAAGTAAAGGACTTATGCAGGGGAAGCAGGTGTAACTTAATTCCTTTAGAAATTTTATTATTTCGATGAAATAGTATGGTTGCTTACAAGTGCCTAAGGGCAATGCAACACATACAAGACGCTTATAAACGAAAGCAAGCAATCAGCATTAAAAGGCAACAACGACTCACACCTATTGGTGACTCTGAAACAAAGACGCGACTCAAACACTCGACTCTCAACACTACACCAAACTAGATTCGATCACTCGACAAACCATCCCGGCTGCGGCTCCCCCGGGGCATACACCGGCGGGTGCTCTGGCATTGGGGCGAACTGGTCCTGGTGACCACCCCCCTCTGCCAATGTTGGCACTGAGGAGTCCTAACCCTCAAGCACGGCCTTTGGGTACAACGGCTCCTCTGGCTCAGGCACCAGCTCCTCAGGGTCCTCCACCTCGTCGAGCTCCATCTCGGCCTCTGGCGGTCTGGCTTGACGAAGTCCACGGCGACGAGGGAGCGAAGGTTGCCGGAGCTGGGGAAGACGACGCGGTCGACGACGCTACAGTGTCTCTCCGACGTGAAGAACTGGCGCGTTCGACACGTCTCGGCGAGAGCGCTACTCCGGTGGCCTCGGCGATGGTGGAGACTCAACGGATGGCGAGCAAAAGGCGAAAAACTACGGCGGCGCATTCGAGCAACTACGGCGAGCTAGAACGGAGTCTCTGGGCGTCTCGACGTGCGTGAAAGGAGTCAAAAGAAGTGGCGTGAGGAGCCCTGCACGTCGCACTCAGCGGCGACTATAAAGACGCCTCGACGTGCGCGCAAACACCAGCAAAAAGAGCGGAAACGCTCGGCGGCGTTAACTCCGGCGATTACGCCCGGTCGGTCCGACGTGGCTCCATCTCGACCGTCCAAGCAGTGACGATCCGATGGCGCACATACACTGGTGATGCGGTGAAACAGTGACCGTTGGATCTCGATCCGACGGACCGGACACGCGGCGGCTAGGGTTTCTGCCCAAACACTATTCACCCGATTTTTAAAACATTTCTGATTAAAAATAAATCAGATAAATAAACAAATCCAAAATAAATATCAAAAATACCCGGAAAAATCCAGAAAATTTTGGAAAATATTTCCAACAAAAAGTTGCATTAACTTTTATATTAGTTTAATTAAATTCAAGAAATCCATATTTGAATAAATCCAAATTCTTTTCAGTAAATCTCCAAAAAATCTCAAAAGTCAAAATAACTCCAAAATTTAAATTAATTAAATTTTTAGGGTGTTACAAACTCCCACATGTCACAGCAAGCAAGAACACTCAAGAAAGGTCCCTCAAACAAGCAGGATAAAGATTTACCTCAACTACTTCCTTCTCAACTCAAAAAAAGGTTTCTTGGAAAAACTTGGTTGATCAAGAAGAAACTTGCCTAGATGATTGAGGAAATGATCTACAGAGGATACATCAGTCAATCATATATCTTTGGCAGCACGAGACCAAGCAAGAAAGAAATCACAAGAAGAGACCAAGAGGCAAGCATGAAGAAGATCAAAACTTAAGGCAAAAACTTGAGCAAAGAAATGATTTGCATTCGGATTAGGAGGAGGGTTTACAAAGTCTATCACCTGAGGGCAAAGCTCACAAGGAGCAGTTACACACCAACACAAGAACACAAAATCTTGTGGAAACCAAAAAATCCTAGTGACTAAGTCTAAAGATTCAAGGCTTCACCTCCCACTACATCTCCTTATATAGTGGAGGCAACCCTAACCCTAAATCTGGACACTAAGGTTAACATGAAATCCAACACTCTTAACGGGTTTTCACTCACACAAGCACTCTTCTCCAAGTGACCTTCACCATGATGCCCAATTCGCTCCACAAGCCTGAATTTGCATCAAACTCCACTTTGACTTTACCTAAACCAATTAGGTCACTGCCGCAGTTTTTCAAACCGTCTCAGCCGCCGGTATTGGAACAATTACCAATGTGCCCTAATGACCGGTCTTCCTTCTCCTTGAAGCATCGCCCATGCTTCGTCGCTTTCCACGTGGCCCCAAGACTTGCTGCAAAGCCTCTCACATGTCCGGACTCACCCAAACCGTCCTTGCTTGCAAACGAGCCCAAGTCAGTTGGTGCACCAAATGTCCTTGATTGCTTCACCATGACAGCACCGGCTTCCTTGACCGTTCTGGACCTCAACTCCTCCTAGCCTAGTTCTGGTCCTGTCTTCACCTCACCATGACCTAGCACCGAAGTGCTGCAACCAACATAGATAAGAAAGACATCTCATTGCACTGTTCATAATAATATGCATTAATCATCATATAATGTAAACATTAAACACAAACTCACTGGAAAGTCAGTTCTACCGCCAACTAGGGGTCGGTAGTGCCGCAAGTCTTGTACTACCGTTCCCTAGTATTCGGTAGTCCCGATCACCTTGAAACCCAACAGAGGCCTTCTCTGAAGAATAACAATAGTGCCTTTGGGCTAGTAGTGCTGCTCCCCCGGCACTACCGCTCCTAGCATGCCGGTAGTGCCAATGTACTAAAACCCAGAGGAACACCTTTCTGCGAAATAACTACCACTATGCCACGACTGGTAGCTCCGCAGGCCAGCACTACCACTGCTACATACCCAGTAGTGACGCCCAACACTAACAACACATCAAATTACTTCAAATTCACAATTTAATTCAAAAACAAACTCAAACATGAGCACTACATACTCAAACACTATCAATAACTCATCACAAACATGGATAGACCTCCACTTGGTCTTTCATATACACTGTGTTCACCTACACCCACAATGTCCTAATCTGTGTCTCCTTAGTTCAAATGTTTAATGAGCCAGACATAGTACACCAATTTGAATCTTGCTACAATCAAGTATTTGTACAAGCCGTCATGTATTATATGAAATTAATTATGTTAGAATTACAACTAAAATGTTGTACAACACTTTCAATTTTGAAGATACATAGTTAATACATCGTATAACACACGCACCCTATACATTCACTACATCTCTCAAGCATGTATACGGTTTTTCACTTTTTTCCATTACAATGCACAGTTAAACCAAGCCATATGTACAAATCGTATGTAAATAAGAGTTTGAACAATCCATACGTACAGTAGACAGGAGAGCGGCACAAAAACAAGGCGGTGGAGCACCAGTGAGGATGAGATGGTGGTGTACAGTGCACCCGAGAGAGAGGCGAAGCAATGGGGACATAGATGGAGACAACGTGCACCTTGGACAGAGGCAACATGGGTACACATTGGGAGGGAGGTGCACCAGCGAGGAAGAAGATGGCCAATGCTGGCAAGCGGTGCACCGACGAAGAAGATGACAATGGCGGTAGCACCGGATGTGTGGTAGATGTACAGATCCCAGGTGGATGTGCACAAATGATGACTAGGACAGTGGGCAGTGCACCGGCAAGTAGGACCCCGATGGAGTGGACAACGATGTGGAAGTATACACCATCAAGGAAGATGTCTGCCCTTGGTGTGTTGGATCTTGCCCAGGAATGCACTTGATCAATCGCCAATACTTTAGCAGAGCCTGCGCTGATACCTGAAACCAGCAACCTGTTTTACAGTAGTAGCGCTAAACTAGAACACCACACAAGCTTATGACAGAAACAAGAAGCAATTAGTATTGCCGAAAAATGAATAATAAACCACTCCTGTAAACTTCAGCAGAGCAGCAATACAGAACGACACTCTATTTTCCTTTTGCCTGGCTATGATTCTACCAGCTTTTTTGTATTTCTTTTATAGTCAGATAACAGATCAAACTCTATTTGTTACAAGAAACCGATTACAATCCATAATGACATTTATCTGTATCATTTTGGTGTCTTGACTCAATAAGAAAACACAAAACTGAAACAACCGAAACTGCTACTTCTAACTATGTGAATATCTAAACTGACATCATGATTATAACTAACAAATCACCCCTCTAATCATGTTCTACAGTTTTTCACATCTATCACTCCAACTTGTGATGCAGCTCTAGGAACTTGACTCGGCTCAGCGATTTTGTTAAGATGTCAGCCAACTGATTTTCAGAGCACACATGTTCCACATCTACCTTGCCTTCTTCAATATACTCACGTGATAAACAGGATTCTTGCTAAGAGCAATGGCTGACTTATTATCTATAAGCAACATGACTTTCTCAGGCTCCCTCTTCTTTAAATCTGCCAGCAACTGGCTCAACCATATTGCTTGACAAGCTGCAGTAGTGGCTGCAATATATTCAACTTCACATGACGAAAGTGCCACTATTTTCTACTTTTGCGACACCCGTGTGATTAGTTTTGAGCTGAGAAAGAAAGCTATTCCCATTGTGCTTTTTCGATCATCAATATCTCCAGCGAGATCACTATCACAGAACCCTACCAGCTTGGCCTCCTCATTGCCTTGTTTCTTATAACAACATCCAAAACTGAGAGTTCCTTTTACATACCTTAGAAGATTCTTTACCACGGCTAGATGCTGGATAGTTGGCACCTCCATATATCGACTAACAATGCCCACTACGAATGCTATATCCGGCCTTGTATTTACAAAGTATCCGAGATTTCCTACAGGACTTTGATAGCTTGTTTCCTCAACAACATAATCTGAAGTATTCTTGCTTAGCTTGAGTTGGTTTTCTATGGGAGTAGCACACGAATTGCAATCCTCCATTTGTGGAATATAAGAACCCAGGTGTCTTAATAACCGGCCCAGAAGTGCTTAAGGGAGAGATAGGGCCGAGTGGAAGGCCCAGAGGATAAGCTTCACGCCAAGCCTTGCTGCCGTGCGGAAGGAGATATATCGTAGAGATAGTTGAACAAGTATTTAGATATAAGAGATACAATTGTAATCCGATTTGTTAGCAGGGTAAGATAATGATGTAAACTCTATCCTGTAACCGATCGGAATCCAATAACCGATCAGGACTCTGTAAACCGCCCCACACCCATTATTTAAGGGAGAGGGCGGGCAACAACAGGGAGATCAAGCAATCTTAGATCCAAGAGATCCAAATAATCCCAACACACAGGACTAGGGTATTACCTCCTCCGTCGAGGGCCTGAACCTGTCTAAACCTTTGTCTTGTGTGACCTTCGAGTTTGAGATCTAGCGCCTACCCCATAAATTCATTGCCGACCACAAAAGTCAACAGTTGGCGCGTCAGGTAGGGGAAGCGCTACAATGTTTTCCTACAAACTCGATGGCAGCAATCAGCGGAATCATCACCACCTTCATCTCCGGCCAGGCTTTCCGCTTTGGAAGCCTGGACTTCGTCGCATATGCACTCGGAGAACATGTTTGCCTAGACCTAAACCAGATCCAACTGTAAAGATCGTGCCGCCCATCCTGTGTGCCGCCCGACTTGCAGAAGAGAACCACCGGCGTCGCGAGGAATTGCTACGATCTTCGTGGCATCTTCGCAATAGAAAAGCAAAAGACCGATCTCCAACGCCAACAAGAGATTCAAGAAGCCGCGGAGGAAGATCGCCTTCTTCGTAAGGCTAAGGAGGCACAACCACGATCGCTTCGATCTCGCGGCCGCGATGTCCACGAGGTCATCCTACAATCAAAATTGGGAGACCAAGCTATCTTCCATACACCGCTGTAGAACGTCGTCGCCTCCAAAACGCTTCTCGACAAGCTGGACCCGATGATTGCATCTGATAGCCCGGTGGCCCCGATCGTGGCCAAGATCAAGGCCATGGTGACGGCGGCAGCGATTCAGCAGAATCACGAAAAGCCGGTAGGGGAAGCGCACTCACGCTCCCACCCGGCTACTCGTGTCGCTAGCAGTCGGACTTCTACCAGTCGGAGTACCGGCGGTCGGCACCCCACACAACCAGTCAGAGAAGCCCGCCGGAATCTCAACCGCGACCTCCGCCAAGACATCACCGCCATATGGCAAGAGCGGGACGAGGAAGAACAACGCTGGCGCTACGACGACCACGAACGTTTCGGTACCGGCCACGATCGACGAGGTGATCAACGGTACGACGACTGCAGCGACCATAGGGACCATCATCGCCGGGGACGGAATGACAACGATGATCGCCGAGTCATTGGCTCGCCGCGCCGAACTCCACCCCGATGCGTTGATGACAATTGCCGAGCCAGAGGCTCGCCACGCTAGACTCCCCCTCATCATGACGACAGGTCCATCGACGGAATCCGAGTGTTCACTTCTCGGTTACGCCGAGTACTATGGCCCGAAGGTTTCAACCCCAAGGGCATCGTTAAGTTTGACGGTGATCGAGATCCGGAAGCTTGGCTGCAGGTCTATGCCCTGGCGGTTAAAGCGGCTGAGGGAAATAAAAACGTGATGGCAAATTATCTGCCAGTCAATCTCACCCCTTCAACTCAATCATGGCTCACAGGACTTCCTGCGAACTCAGTGGACTCCTGGAGCGATCTTTGCTATCAATTTATCGTGAACTTTCAGGGAACCTATGAGAGGCCTGGCACCCCATGGGACCTATATCAGCTTCACCAGAAGAAAGACGAAATGCTGAGAGATTACATCCGATGTTTCAAGAAAAAGAAAAACACCATCAGGAATGTATCTGATGCAGTGGTGGTAGCAGCCTTTCAGAAAGGGGTCAGCAATGCCGATCTGATCAAGAAAATGTCCAGAAAACCACCGACCTCTATAAACGAGATGTTTGCATTGGCCGACCGCTATGCCTCAGCCTCAGATGCCCTGGCTGAGTGCCAAGAAGATCGCCCGCAACAGAAAAACAAAGGCGACAAGGCCGAGTCCTCCAAGTACGAAGATAAAAAACGAAAAAGCGAGGAGCTAGTTGTGGTAGCAGAACGCAGCCGGCCCTGAGCCACACGGAGGGAGGCACCTGATTACAATACTGTCATGGATGCGATCTGTCCTTTCCACCCTAAGGGAAAGCACACCACCAAATACGGCTTTACCACAGCGCTGGCGCGTGAAAGCAACAAGCAATCGACTCAGCCAAGGACGAGGTCGCTAAGAAGAAAGACCTCTCGGCGAGGACGACACCAAGAACCCGAGCACGAGCTGAACTACATATATGGGGGCTCCACCGGATACGAGTCCAAGCGAAAGCAAAAGCTTACCGCTCGGGAGATCAATGCGGTGGAACCGGCAACCCCCAAGTATCTAAAGTGGTCTGAAGTCCCGATCACCTTCGACCGCTCGGATCACCCCAACCGAGTTCTACACCTGGGTAAGTATCCTCTAGTGCTCGACCCTATTATTCGCAATGTAAAGCTCAAGAAAGTCTTGATTGATGGAGGGAGTGGACTAAACGTCTTGTTCGCCAAAACTTTCGACGACATGAACGTCCCCCGCTCCGAGCTAAGGCCGAGCTCACAGCCGTTCCACGGGGTGATCCCTGGAGCGTCTTCGTTTCCACTCGGGCAGATTGCTTTGCCTGTCACCTTCGATACCAAAAACAACTATCGGACCGAGTATATAAATTTCGAGGTAGCGGATTTCGAGATAGCATATCACGCTATCTTGGGAAGGCCCGGTCTGGCTCGGTTCATGGCCATCCCGCACTACACCTATTTGGTGATGAAGATGCCGGGACCCAAAAGCATCATCACAGTTCACAGTGACATCAAGCGATCTTTGTAATGCGACCGAGAGAACTATGAACTTGCTGAGCTGCAGGAGGCAACCGCCGAGGGGATGAATATCCTGGCAAAGGCTACCACATTGCAGGAAGAAGGCGACATCCCATCCAAGAAGCAGGCCACGTCAGGGATAAAGCCTGGCGAAGGAACCAAGAGAATTATTCTCGACCCATCCGACCCATCCAAAACGACTCTGATCGGGATAGGGCTCGAGGATAAATAGGAAGGCATGCTCGTCACCTTCCTCCAGGCTAACAAGGACATCTTTGCCTAGAAACCATCCGACATGCCGGGTGTTCCTAGGGAGGTGATCGAGCATTCCTTACACGTTGATGAAAAGGCAAAGTGAATCAAGCAAAGACTCCGGCGGTTCGCTCCAGATCGTCGGAACGCCATCAAGCAGGAGATCACCAAGCTATTAGCTGCAGGTTTTATCAAAGAAGTGTATCATCCCGACTGGTTGGCGAACCCTGTACTAGTTCAAAAGAAGAATAAAACTTGGCGCATGTGCTTTGATTATACTGATCTCAATAGGGCATGTTCGAAGGATCCCTTTGGGCTACCTCGAATTGATCAGGTGGTTGATTCAACCGCCGGGTGTGAGATCCTGAGTTTCCTCGATGCCTACTCAGGGTACCACCAGATTTGGCTAAAGGCGGAAGATCATATCAAGACATCATTCATCACGCCCTTTGGGGCCTTTTGCTATACCACGATGGCGTTCGGGTTGAAAAATGCTGGTGCAACGTATCAACGTGCAATACAGCGGTGTTTTCATGCCCAACTCGGACGCAATGTGGAGGCATATGTGTACAACGTCGTGGTAAAGACTCGGGAGAGGAAGGACCTTATTACCGACGTAACCGAGACGTTCAAAAGTCTAAGGACATTCAGCATGAAGTTTAATCCTGAGAAGTGTGTTTTCGGAGTGTCTTCGGGAAAACTGCTCGGGTTTATCGTATCCCAACGAGGCATTGAGGCCAACCCAGAAAATATCAAGGCCATATCAAATATGGAACCGCCGACTTGCCAAAAGGACGTCCAGAAGCTTACAGGGTACATGGCCGCACTCAGTAGGTTTATTTCCCTACTGGGTATGTGAGGTTTGCCATTCTTTAAACTCCTCAAGAAGCAGGACAAGTTCCAATGGATGCCTGAGGCACAACAAGCGTTTGAAGATTTGAAGACCTTCTTAACGACACCCCCGGTCTTGGTTTCATCGATGCCAGAGGAACCTTTGTTACTTTACATCGCGGCGACGACTCGCTTAGTCAGCGCTGCAATCATCGTAGAATGGGAGGAGCCGGGTCACGTGCAGAAGATCCAACACTGGCTATTTCATCAGCGAGGTCCTGAGTGAATCTAAGGAGATATACTTCACAACCAGGAGACCACTGGGAGAATTGCAAAGTGGGCAGTCGAGCTTGGAGCTTTTGATATCCTATTCAAACATCGCACAACCATCAAGTCTCAAGCGCTCGCCGACTTTACTACCTTGTGGACAGAACATCAAAACCCAGCGGTCGTTAAGGAACTCGAGTATTGGACGATGTACTTCGATGGTTCCCTCATGCTCAGTGGCGCGGGGGCTGGTATAGTGCTCAGATCACCAAGTGGAGAACGGTTGAGGAACGTTCTTCAAATACTTTTTCCCGCATCGAACAACGTCGCCGAGTACGAGGCACTCATCCATGGGCTCCGTATCGCCATATCACACGGCATCCGACGTTTGATGGTTCGTGGAGATTCAATGCTCGTGGTCAATCAGGTGCAAAAAGATTGGTCCTGCATCGAAGACAACATGGCTGCCTATTGCCAGGAGGTACGCAAGCTAGAAGGCAATTTTGACGGTTTGGAACTTGTTCATGTGCTCCATCGGGACAATGAAGCGGCCAATGAGCTAGCAAAAATGGGATCTGGCCGGACCACAGTGCCCGTAGGAGTATTCGTCGAAGAAATTCATAAGCCCACAATAAGTACCCGGCCAAACTCGGACATCCTAGTGGAGAAGAATGTAGAGGCAGAAGTGCTGATCATTACCCCCGATTGGGCAGCTCCATATCTGGAATATTTGACGAAGTACGAGTTACCCAAAGACCGCATGCAGGTCGAACGAATAATGCACCGAAGCAAGAGCTATGTGGTAATCAGGGGAGAACTCTATCGCAAGAGCTCCTCTGGTGTACTACGACGGTGCATATCAGAACAAGAAGGAAGAGATCTTCTCAACGAAATCTACTCGGGAATTTGTGGGAATCACGCGGCGTCAACAACCCTAGTCGGCAAGGCTTACCGTCAGGGATTTTTCTGGCTAACTGCTGTCACTGATGCAGAGGACATCGTCCGGACATGCGAAGGATGTCAATTCTTTGCGCGACAGGTGAACAAACCGGCACAGGAACTACAGACCATCCCAATCACCTGGCCATTTGCGGTCTGGGGGCTCGACATGATGGGACCTTTGAAGAAGGCTCAAGGTGGTTATTCTCATCTCTTCGTGGCCGTTAATAAATTCACCAAATGGATTGAGGCCAAGCTAATCGCAACAATCACAGCCGCAAAGGCCAAAGAATTCTTCCATGAAATCGTGGCTAGATTCGGTGTACCAAACCGAATCATCACGGATAACGGCACCCAATTTAGAGATGTCATATTTCAAGACTGGTGCAGTGAACTCGGCATAAAAATTTGCTCCGCATCAGTAGCACACCCCCGAAGTAATGGGCAGGTCGAACAAGCCAACGGCATGGTGTTACAAGGCCTAAAGGTAAGTATTTTTTATTGTCTCAAACCATACGCAACTCGTGGGTCAAAGAATTGCCTTCGGTACTCTGGGTGCTGCGAACCACCCCAAGCAAAGCAACCGGGCAGTCACATTTCTTCCTGGTGTATGGCTCAGAGGCGGTCCTCACCACTGAGTTAGAATTCGGATCCCCGCGGGTTCGGAGCTATGAAGAGGTCGCTTCGGAAGAAAGCCGGCTAGAAGTCCTCGACTGACTGGAAGAAGCCAGGGACATCGCAACAATTCAGTTGGCAAAGTACCTTCAGGGTTTACGTCGCTATCACGGTCGCAATGTAAGGAGCTGCGCATTCTCCAAAGGAGATCTGGTCCTTAGAAAGAATCAGAAATGCGAGCATACCCAAGCTAGGAGGGCCCTTACATCATCGATGAGGTGATGCGTTCTGGGGCTTATAAGCTCAAGCGTGAAGACAGCACAATTGTCAACAACACCTGGAACATAGAACAGCTACGTCGTTTTTTCACTTGAACTTTGTAATTCAATTGCTTCTTTATGAATGAATGTTCGCTCTTAAAGTTGTTTTCATATAATCTTCTCGAAAATTATGCGTCTGAGTGCTTCGCTCCTACGAATTTTAAGACTCTAAGACATGCGTCATGAACCATGCCCCAGAGCCTGGGGACTGAACTAGTCGGACATGATACTTAAGATGTCAAAACTACTTGGCTGGCCTCATCGAGCATAGCAAAATATTTAAAGAAAAAATGCAAGGTCCAAGAAACACTTTCAAATATTTGCTCATAGATCGAAAGTTTCTGCGACAACCGAAGAAGCATCCTTAACTTCATCCTTAACTTCAAATATTCGCTTCATCCAAAAGTTCGGCGGCCCGATCTTCATCCACATTGCAGGCATAGCCATCTTTAATGGTTTCAAGATCCACTCGGGGATAAAGCGACTTGGTGATCTCCAGAGCCTGGCTAGCACCGTTGGTCGCCGTTTCCTTCAAGATTCTCTTAAGCTCCTTGGGTGCTTCCTCCAGTTGGGAGATAACGTGGCCCCTACTGAGCAGCCTCTCGCCTACGGGATGAAGCAACCTCAACAATGGCTCACAAGCCTCACGAAACTTAGCACAAGACGCTTCAAGGGCCTCGACTTTCTGAAACCATTGCAGGGAAAGGTGACAACATGCTAACCGGCACAAGCAAGAAGGTGACAAGAGAAGTGAAAATATTACTCGGGCCAGGCGAGCAAAAGCGGCGGCATGACTATAAAAGTCATTCCTTTCTTTCTCCTCCGCCGGGTCGTCGAGAGACTTCAGGCCATCTTCCTCATCAACCCACGCGGTTTGCATTATGAGTTGAGGGCGAGCAAGAGTCGGTGGATCTCGGGGGATCTCTTCTACCTCGGGGGATGGACGGGAGATGGGCTCTCGAGTGGCGGAACCCGACGCTGAAGCACGGGGTGTCGATGAAGACGGTTGTGGTTCGGAGGGCACCCCTGTGTCTCTAGGCGAGGCAGATTGTAGGGCCTCCTCAACCTGGTCAGGTATGTCCTGGGATTCAGTTCCTTCAGGGGCCCCAGATGGTGTCTCGATGGGAATATCATAAGAAGGATTCCTACAAGAAGAACGATCGGTGAATAAGGCGGCAAAACACGTCGAATAAGAGTCGATGGGACATCCAACCTGTCGGACTTCTTTATCCTCATCGGGGGTTTCTTTCGAGTGGCAGAACCACTTTCGGAGGGACCAGTCGGGGTGCTATGATCTGGAACCCTGGGCTCCTCTCGAATGCTGGAGTCACTCGGAATTGGACTCGGCTGCACCACGGGCCTATGTGGAAGGGGAACTGAAGGCATCGGGGCTTGTGCCGGTGGTTGTTGGATCTTGGACCACCAGTCGGGCGCCGAGGCTTCGGTGGGTCCTTGATAATCATTTTCTTCCCCTTCTTGGCAGCTGGGTCTTCAGCTTGGGGGCTGACAGGTCGCTTCGAGTGGGCGCTCTTATGTACAGGCATTTCTGGGAGAGGCGCGTCACTAAAGAAAGCCAATCGATCCTGGAAAGGAGTATTAAAAGTGTTAAAAGTCATTCAGAGACAAATGTGGAAGTCTATCAGCTAAAACATTCTTACCTCAGGAGGAGGATTTGATGCCGTAAAGGACTTTGGGCATCTGGTGGTGGACATCTCTATGCTTGGGATGAAAAAGTCACTTACCCGAGCATATACCTGCTCCTTCGACGCTGATTTTGGCAGTTCCCGGGTCGGATCGTCCCTTCCTTCAAATTCATATCCCAGATGGACTCGCTCCTTTAGAGGTTGTATCTCGCGAGCGACAAAATGGAGGGCCAGACCAACTCCCATGAGACCGTTTTCCTTTAATTTATCAATTAGTGCCAAGAGATCCTGCATCTGATCCATGTCGCCAGCATTGGGAACAGATGTCCAAGAAAGGGACACCATAGGCCGGCGCCCGACAAAAGAAGGGAGAGCAAGATCAGGAATGGCACAATAGAACCATTCCTGGTGCCAGCCTTTATTAGAAGATTTGAAGGGAATGGCAAAGTAGTTTTTCTTTAATCCTTCCCACAATTGAAATCCGGCTCCCCCAATTACCTTGGGGTCGCTTTTTGAGGGATAAGTCTTTAAAAGGTAAAAGTGACGAAAGAGATTGAAATGAGGGCGGATGCCCAAGAATGCCTTGCAGAGGTGAACAAAGAGGGAGATTTGCATGATAGAATTGGGATTCAAGTTCACCAATTCAATACCATAGAAAAAGAAAAGACCGCGAAGGAAAGTGTAGGCAGGAAGGCCCAGCCCGCGTTGGAAGAAAGATTCGAAAACCACAATTTCTTCAGAACGAGGGGTAGGGATGGATTCACCTGCGGCCGGTCGTGCAGAAATCAAAGTCAGGGCTAGAAGAACCCCGTCATCCGCCATGGACTGCAACCGCTCTTCCGTCGTTATCGAGGTGGTCCAATCTTGGGGCAAAGGCAGCGAGGAGGTGTCTTTGGAAGAATGAGAAGACATTTTCGGAGGAAAGATCAACGACGGTGCAAAAATGCGAGCGCAGCAGCAGTTAACCCTAGCGATGGAGAAGTCAGAGAGACAGGGAAGCAGAAGTGCGTGGTGAAAAAATGAACCATCGGTCAATGCACGGCTTAGTCTTAAAAGGGCAGAAAATTAGGTTTTCGCCAAATCAGTGGGAAAAAGAATGCAGAACACCTAACCCTGCTCTATGCTTCATCATAATTTGCTAGCTCGGCATCCTGACATACGGAAGCAGTCATGGTTTGACCAAGTCATATTTGGGACACATTGCTCCCCACGATAGGATGTTTAACCACTTATCGAACTAAGCGAGATGTGGGTATCCACCAGTTTGGATTAAAAATATCTTCTTGTGATATACCCCACGTTGGGTTACTAGTTGGTTACCGCATGGTGGAATCATATATCACGGGTTGAGCCTGATAAGGCACGGTTCCAATGGTATGCCCCAAGATGGGTCGATAAGCTGTGCATCGTAATAAACAGGTACGGATACCGTTCGGATAAACCTTGATATGTCCCAAGACGGACCAGAGCTATATCCTACACCAGTCGGATATAGGTATCACTCAGCCATGAGCCGAGAAAATCCTGATACGCTCCAAGTCGAGCCTAAGCTATATCCTACAACAATCGGATACGGGTATCACTCGGCCAAGAGCCATGTATATATGATACGCTCCAAGTCGAGCCTAAGCTATATCCTATAGTAGCCGGATATGGGTATCACTCGGCCAAGAGCCACGCAAACATGATACGCTCCAAGTCGAGCCTAAGCTATATCCTACAACAGTTGGATATGGGTATCACTCGGCGAAGAGCCACGTAAGTATGATACGCTCCAAGTCGAGTCTAAGCTATATCCTACGGCAGTCGGATATGGGTATCACTCGGCCAAGAGCCACGCAAATCTTAATATGTCCCGAGATGGACCTAAGGTATATCCTGCGTTAGTCGGATATGGATATCACCCAACCAAAGAGCCATTCAAGCTTTTGATATGCCCCAAGTTGGGTCTAAGCTATGTCTAACAATAGTCATAGATATCACTCGGAAAAAATTTCTTTATTATATAAATTCCCCAGGCATTATGCCTGGGAAAAGATTCTCTAACATTTACAGGGGTGTTATACTTCTCCACGGCGCACACGACCAAGCGCCTCCACGAGAGCTTCCTTAGCCCTATAAAGGGCAGGGACGATTTCGAGGAAGGCGTCAACGGCGGCACGGTCGAGGGCAACGGCCTCTTCTTCAGCCCATTCGGCCATGGCGGCATCGAATAGCGCCCACTCCTCGGCAAGTTCTGGATCTTGGCCGTCCATGAAATCGCTTAGGAAGAAGGTGGAGCTTTGTGCAAGAAAATGGAGAACTAAGCATGAGGGAATGAGTTCTAAAAACACTGGTTCGCCTTTTATACCCGATACGGTAAGGTCGAAGTAAATGCGAAGATGTAAAGACATCAGAAGCCGAGGAGACTTGGAGTTAAGATAGTTTCAGAAGCCAAAGAGTTTTTCAGAAAACGAATTGGCACAGGAAGTCAAAACAACTTCAAAGACTGTCCGGTATTGATCCTTGAAGAGGAAGGATATTAGGGTTTCTCCTCGAGTGGGAAGAAATATCTAATCTTCATATGAGATATGGGCCAGATCCACGATGATACCCATAATAAACCTGTCAGACGGGAGTTTATAATCAGTTGGAGTAAAAAATCGGGGGTTATATTCGAGTCCTTCATAATCCCCTTGCTACAAGGAGAAGCATTCAAATCAAAGAAGAAACCAGTCAAAAGTTTATGTTGGAAGCTGAGAACGTTGATCCAAAGTTGAGACCCAGATGAAGATATAGCAATCGGATCATGAATCACTCGAGGGCTATCAGGAATATAAGAACCTGGTGGTTTGCTAATCGCCCGTAGTGCCTAAGGGAGAGACAGGGCCGAGTGGAAGGCCCAGAGGATAAGCTTCGTGCCAAGTCTTGCTGCCGTGCGGAAGGAGATATATCCTAGAGATAGTTGAACAAGTATTTAGATATAAGAGATACGATTGTAATCCGATTTGTTAGCAGGGTAAGATAAAGATGTAAACTCTATCCTGTAACCGATTAGTATCCAATAACCGATCGGAATCCCTTAACCTATCGGGACTCTGTAAATCGTCCCAACCCCATTATATAAGGGAGAGGGTGGGCAACAATAGGGAGATCGAGCAATCTTAGATCCAACAGATCCAAATAATCTCAGCACATAGGACTAGGGTATTACCTCCTCCGTCGAGGGCCTGAACCTGTCTAAACCTTTGTCTTGTGTGACCTTCGAGTTTGAGACCTAGCACCTACCCCATAAATTCATTGCCGACCACAAAAGTCGACACCATTCCAAAAGCTTTCAGGATGTTTGCCGCATAGCCTGCCTAACATAAGGTGATACCTCCATTAATCTATTTCATCTCAATACCTAGATAATAACTCAAACATCTGAGATCACTCATGTCGAACAACTTCTTCATTTGCCCCTTGAATTCATTTATAATACAGACATTGGATCCTGTAATGATCAAGTTGTCAACGTATACTCCAACTATCAGCATTAAGCCTCCCTTTTCTCTTCTATTGACAGCATGCTCTATTAGGCTTCTTTCAAAGCCAAGTGAAACTAGAGTTGCATCTTAGCTTGTAATTTCATGTTCTTGGTGATTGATGAAGTCCATAAAGTGCCTTTTTTATCTCAACACCATGGGAGTATTAGTAACATCAACAAACCCTAGCGGTTGACTAACATAGACTTCTTCAGCAAGCTTTCCATTCAAGGAGGCCGATTTCACATCCATATGATGAATTTCCTAGCCTCCTTGAGCCGCCAACACTATGATAACCCGCACGGTTTCCATTCTTACAACTGGAGCAAGAACTTCATCAAAATAAAACCTTGTTGCTGAGCATAACCCTTAGCAACTAATCTTGCTTTATATTTGACTATATTGCCTTAAACACCCATTTTAGTCATGTGGGCTTATGATATGCTGGTAAAGATGTCATCTCCCAGGTGTCATTGCCGGGTATGGCCCTCATTTCTTCCTCCATCGCATGCCTTCAATGCTTTGTTTTCATAGCCTCTTCCACATTTGTTGGTTCCTCTGTAGTCATAAGGCAAAAATCAGAATACTGCAGTCCTACCTCCTGTGTCATATCATACAAATCTTGAATTGTCCTAACACGAAGTGGAGGTGTTTCTATTGAAGATGCACTTGAAGGTGTTAACATTGTCACCGGTATACTGTTTCCTATGTCAGCTGCATCTGCCAGAAGAATGTTACTAGGAGATGCTGACACCCCTCCACTCGGTGAACCGCCTGCTGCAATTGGTGTGGACGGCTGATTAGGGTGTGGTGAAGTCGGCTGATCAAGATGATTTCCATCATTTGTTGACTGCTCCTGAGGGATACTTCCAGTTGCATTTGACCTAACTTCAACTGTAAACACCTCTTCGGAAATTTGTGTTGGCCTCTATGATTCTGCATCAACTTCCCATTGCCATGCTTTGTCTTCTTAAAGCACGGCATCTCGAGTAACATGCACTTTGTTTTTGATTGGGTCATAGGCTCGATATGTTATAGCCCATGTCTCATAGCCAAGAAACACCATCGGAGTACTACGATCCTCTAACTTTTTGAGATGTGGTTTCACGTTCTTAACGTGTACAACATAACCAAATGTACAAAGATGAAATACCTTGGGATTTCTTCGATACCATGCTTCATATGGCGTTTTACCATCTACACTTTTTGTAGTTGCTCGATTGAGAAGATACACTGCCGTAGACACGGTGTCTCCCCAAATTCTTCCTAGCATTTTCTTGTTCTTAAGCAAACTCCTTGCTGCTGATACTATTGTCTGATTTGTCCTCTCGGCAACTCCGTTCTATTGAAGAGAATACGGTGCAGTCAAGTAGTGCATGATCCCTTGATCTGCACAGTACTCATTGAACTCTGATGAAAGAAACTCGCCACCGCGGTCTGTCCAGAGTCCTTTCAACTTATGTTTTGATTCAAGTTTAGCTCTTGTCTTGACAAGCTTGAAGGCTCTGAATGCTTGATCTTTTGAACTAATTAACACAACCCACATAAAACAAGAGAAGTCATCTATCATCTGAAAGACTATGTAGAGGTCTACCCAAGGGTGTGATGAGTAATTGACTGTATTCGAGCTTTTAGTGCTCAAGGTTGAGTTTGATTTGAGTCTGTCCTGGTCGAAGACCAGTGGTCGGACCTCGAGTGGTGTGGACTTTGGTTGGTCGAAGATTAGTGGTCGGACTTTGAGTGGTCTGGACTTTGGCTGGTTGAAGACCAGTGGTCGAGTGACTCGAGTAGAGTAAGGGTTGAGAAGTATCGAGTAGGGATGCTGCCAGGTCGAGTGGCGGGTTAGGTCGATTAATCCCCCGTAGGCTTGTGGTTTAGTGACTTGAGTAGAGTGAGAATCGATAAGTATCGAGTAGGGTTACTCGATGCTCGATATCAACTCATCGACTCAATTATGATCAAAGTGGGCAATGATATGTGATGTATTTCTGAAAGACCATGTGGAGGTCTACTCATGCTGTGGATGAGTAATTGACTAAATTTGACCTTGATTTGCTCTGGTTTGAGTTTGATTTGAATTTTATTTTCAATATGAAGCAATTTGAGTTGTCTGCCAGGGGCGGCACTACCGGCCATGTGGAATC
Source organism: Otatea glauca (assembly GCA_036346275.1). Lineage (NCBI taxonomy): Eukaryota > Viridiplantae > Streptophyta > Magnoliopsida > Poales > Poaceae > Otatea > Otatea glauca. The sequence continues at coordinate 8,361,536 of CM070716.1, read as the reverse complement.
GGTAGTGCCGGCCGAGTGGCAGTACCGGCCGCGCGAGTGGTAGTTATATTCCAGAGAGAGGTGTTCGCTGGTTCTTCAGGGGAGTGGCACTACTGACCATGTGGGAGTGTAGTGCCGGCCGAGCGGCACTATCGGCACCAGGAGGCGGTATTGCCGGACAATAGAGCGAATGTTGAGTTTGAATTTTGAAATTGCGTGAGATTTATTGCATATCAATTTGGACATTGCTATGTGATGTGTTTCCTTGCTTTTGATGGTTGCAGGTCGATGAAGCCAGATCATGGTGAGGCGAAGGATGATCAGGACTAGGCGAGGTGCGTCGGAGGTTCAGACGATCGGGGATCGCCGGAAGATGATCGGAGACGAAGTTGTGGCAAGCTGTGAAGACAAGGAATGGACGAGATGCTAGCTAGGCGACGCATGGATCAATGAGAGCCATTTGATCTTGGTCTAGTTGATAGGTTAGCGGGTCTAGTTAGTGTGCTTTGAAAACCGTGTAAGAAAACCCATTATGTGTGTGCGTTCTGGGTGAGCCCTTGTATGGCTGGTTGAGTGGGTTAATCCTAGCCCTTAATGAGTGCTCTAGGGTTTAGAAGCTCATCCAAGGGTGGTAGGTGGCCCAAGAGTAGTATAAATAAAGGGGTAGGGGTAGCCCTCCTCATCTTGAAGGTTTTGAGGTTGTTGTGCTCCTTTGAGCTTTGCCCACTTTGTTGTGAGGCTTTGTAAACCTCCCTTCCAGAAATGAAAGTTTAATCCATTCCTCTCAATTCTGAATATTTTTTCCGCATTTACATTATGCTTTAAATTCAGTCTTTAAATTCTGCAATTTCCATTCTTGCAATTTACTTTCATGCAAGTTGGATTTGCCTCCCCTCCTTCTAAATGCTTTTGGATCTTTTGCTGAGGATGTATGATTGATGGATGAGTCTTCTCCAGACCATATCAAAATCATCTAGACAAATCTTGCGTTCATGAGAGGATCAATTTTGGAAGATCGGGTTTTTGTGCGTTCTTGTCTTGTTTCTAGCTTGCTGTGACATGTGGGAAGTCATCTAGGATCATCTTGATCATTAAGAACCCACGAGCAAGTTTGGGGTTCAGTTTTTGGTTTTGTACCTATTCTTGTGTACCCTTCCGTAAATTTGAAAAAGGTTGGAACTTTGACGTCGATTCTTGCAATCGTCGGTTGGAATAGGTTCTTGACAGCCATAGGAAGGTGTACACAAAGTTTCATTGAGTTTAGATCGTTGGATCAAAAGATTCCTCGATTTTTCATTTTGAACGCGTACTAAAATCACTGTTCATATGCCTGTTTTTACTGTAGCTATAGTAATTCCTTTATAGAAAGAGCGAAACGGCGGTCAGAGGGGGGTGAATGATCCCCAATAAAATTTCCCCCCACCCAAAGTACTCCAAACAATCTCGCAATAAAGATCTGAAACACCCAAAAATTTTCCTTCAAACTAGTGTTTCTCAGATTCGCACACCCTCTAAAACTCGAACAATTAGACAACTATGTGTACCCCTAGCATGCATGGATGAGAACCATGAATCATGTGAGGGATTTTTTTAATCACAATCCTGGTTGTCAAGTTTCCAAACAAAGAGGAATCAACTCAAAGACTACTTTTCTTAAAAAGATAAAGCTAAAACACCAAAATCTCTTTCCAAAAAAGTAAAAACAGATTTTCCAGGAATTGTCCTCAATTGGAGCAGGTGGTTGGTGAGTTTATGTTGTTCTAAAATTTTTGGAAATTTTTATCCATATGACCAGTTAAGTCATGAAACACGCTACCAAAAATCACCTCAAAAAGATTTGTAGAATAAACATGAAAAATCAAGCATTACAGATAGTCAGGAACTTCGACCAGAATATTTGATGCTCGGTTTTCACTTCATAGCGCTCAAACGGTGCAACCAGTGGACTCAAAAAAATTTACATAGATGGATATATGACTTGTGCACCTACTATAAGAATAATAAATTAAAAATGATTTTTCTATAGTTTTATAAAAATCAAAGACTGACTGCTGCGCGAAGAACAAGTTCTGGACAGATTTGCAATTTGATAAAAACTTGATATCTAGTCTATCCTAGGGTACAAGAAAGATGTAAAACCATATGAACACCCTCAAGACATCCTAGAAGAACAGAATTTAGAAGGAGGGGAGGCAAATCCAAATTGCGATAAAGTAAATTGCGAGAATGTAAATGCGGGAAAGTAAATGCTGAATTTAAATTGCAAAATTTAAATGCGTAATGTAAATGCGTAAAGGAAATGAAACATGAACATAAATGAAGAACATTTCATTTCTGGAAGGAGAGGTTACAAAGACTCACATTTCATGTGGGCAAAGCTCAAAGGAGCATCAAAACCCTCAAAACCTTCAAGGGGGGAAGGCTACCCCTCCACCCCTATTTATACAACTCTTGGGCCACCTACCACCCTTGGATGTGCCTCTAAACCCTAGAGCATCTATTAAGGGCTAGGATTAACCTACTCAACCAGCCATGTAAGGGTTCACCTAAAACCCAAAACACATAATGGGTTTTCTTGCACGGTTCTCAAAGCATCCATTTCTATCAACTATCCTATCAACTAGACCGCAATCTGACGGCCCTCATCGATCCGAGTAGCATCTAGCTAGAATCACATCCATTCCTTGTCTTCATGGCTTGCACGAACTCCGTCTCCGATCATCTTCCGGCGATCCCTGATCGTTTGGACCTCCGACGCTCCTCGGCTAGTCCCGGCCATCCTTTGCCTCACCATGACCTAGCACCGTCATCCTGCAGCCATCAAAAACAAGGAAACTCCTCACATAGCAATGCCCACAAAGATGTGCAATAAATGCATCAAAGTCCACTCATTAAAATTTATTTTTACTCTTTCTGACCGGTAGCACCGGGAAAATAGAGAAGACCTCAAATTGCTTCTAATTCCAATTTTAATTAAACTCAAACATGAGCACACCTTAGTCAAATAAAGTCAAATACTCATCACAAACATGGATGGACCTCCACATGGTCCTTCAATCTCCCCCTTGATGAGTATATTGACAAACACAACAAAAGGCATATGATTTGAGTTTGAAGAGGATGAAGAAGAAAGCAATTTTTTTTAGTTGCAAAGTCAAACTTGGTCCAAAGATAGAAATTGGAACCATGACCAAGTTGACGAAGAGGAATTTAGATTTTAGAGTTAAATTTAAGAAAGAGCAAGTTTTCAACAAAAACTCTAAAATCCAACTAAACATGTCAAATGTGATTATGAGATTATGATCCAATAGAAGTAGTAGCATAGTTTTACAAAGATCATAATAACCAAATAAGCATTCACATTTTTATCTTTTTAGTGATGCCTTTTCTACGTTTTCTCCCCCTTTTGGCAATATAGGCATCAGTTTTTTTATGTATGCTTGAAATGCAATCGAAAGAGCTTTGAAGATTATCCAATTGATCAAAATGGTAAGATATTACACCAAGCTTGTCAATTTCAGAATATGACTAAACTAAGACATGTCCAAGACCAATACATTTTATGAAAAAGCTTAGTTTTACAATATTTCATTTTAGCATGATTTGACAAGTGCAAAACTTAGCAAAATTTCAAAGCTAGAAGCAAAACCACTCAAGGATCAAATGGAAAACCTAGAGTTCAACCTACTCAACACTTTGGGGAATTTTGAAGTGCATATAAGGTCCTTGAAGCTCATTTTTCAATTTATGCATATTTTCTTTAAGACTTTATAAAACATAGTGGGGTGCAAATGTTTGACATTATTTACATTCTTTACCCATTTATGTGTTTGATATTTGCATTTTTTTTTAAATTGACTCAAGCCATTTTCGATCATCTCAAGAGTAACTCTTAAGAGAATGATCTTGGTAATACACAATAAATTCCAAGTTCATCCCAAGTGCAATGGGAAGCAATCTCGTGAATATAAAGTGTTGAGATCAAATTTGCACAAAATAGTTAATTTTTTTTTAATTTTCAATTTAGGAGAGATGCAATCCTGAAGGACTCAAATATGGATCAAACAAATTTCACCCAAGTTGCTATAGGGACTCTAGAGAAATAAAAAATTTCACAATTCATGGTAAAAACCCCTAGAGAAGAAACTTAGTAAGTAAAAGCAACATGTTTCAGCAAGTTTTCATTTAAAGCTTTCAAATTTTTCAGATTTTAATAAGCTTAGCATGATAAATAGTCTTGGACATATCAAAGCTAGTGATTTTCTTCAAAAGATATAGCATGATGTATTTCATGAAGATTGAGTTAATTGCATAATAGACAAAGCTCATAAAATAAAAAATGCAGTCTAAATGCAATGCATGAACATATTCCCAATCTCCCCCTCAACAAATGAATCAATTTTAAGCTCAAATATGGTTAAAGTTGAGTTATTATCAAGATTAGGCATAAGGACAACCCAAATAAACTCAATAACAACCAGAAAAATAGAATAAGGAGAAGAAGTCGAGAAACTGCAAAACTGGATGGCTATTGAGCATAGATAAGATAGAAGAGACTCACTACGGCTCATACTCGCTCTTATCTTCCCCAGTGACTGACATGGGAAGCTGACTCTAGATCCCAACTAAGGAGTGCACACAGACCCTGTCTACCCAGGAGGCCCAATACATGTTAGACTTATAAGACTGTGAGGGAACTCAACCTAGAGAGAAGAGAGAACAGCTAATCACGCATGATGGCAATCTAAAGCACAAGATAAGATGTCCATGCAAAGCATGCCAGAAGTCTAAGTGAGTGAACTCAACTCAAGAAAAAAGTAAACCCAAAGTCACCCAGAAGAAAAACACAAAGAGAAAAGAAAAGCTGGAAGGGAACAATATTTTACATAATATACAAACCAGCTCCCCCTCACGAAAGGCCGTAAGGGCTCACGACTCCAAGCTCACTCCTGAAGGCAACAAATCTGGAGCTATCCAAAGGCTTGGTGAAGATATCGGCTAACTGGAGGTCACTCTCTACAAACTGAAGCGCGATATCTCCCTTCTCCACATGGTCTCTAAGTAAGTGATATCTAATATCAATGTGCTTGGTCCGGGAATGTTGCACTGGGTTTTAACAATGCAAATAGCAGAACTGTTGTCACAGAAAAGTGGCACACTTTCTATCTCTAACCCATAGTCCCACAAGGTCGATCTCATCCAGAGCACCTGGCTACAACAACTGGCTGCAGCAACATACTCGATCTCAGCGGTGGACTGTGCAACTCTGGACTGCTTCCTAGATAACCAAGAAACAAGATAAGTGCCAATGAATTGGCAAGTGACAGAAGTGCTCTTCCTATCTATCCTACAGCCAGCAAAGTAGGCATCGGAAAAGGCTGTAAGAGATAGACAAGAAGAGGAAGAGTACCAAATACCATAATTAGTAGTAACACGAAGGTACCTGAAGATGCGCTTGACCGCCTGGCGGTGAGAGGCGCGAGGAGAAGCTTGAAATCGAGCGCATAGACACACAGTGAAATGTATGTCTGGCCTCGAAGCAGTGAGGTACAAGAGGTAGTCGATCATGCTCCGAAACTCCTTTTGATCAGCAGGCTCACCATCCTCATCGGGCTCGAGGACAGCAGTGGTGGCCATAGGAGTCATCACCGGCTTCCCATCAGACATATCGAAACGCCTCACGAGGTGACAGGTATACTTGCCTTGATGCAAGAAAGTACCATCCCGAATCTGCTTGATTTGGAAGCCAAGAAAGTAGCTCAACTCGTCCATCATACTCATCTCGAACTCTGTGCTCATCACCTCAGAAAACTGAGACACAAGCGAATGAGACGAGCCACCAAAAATGATATCGTCCACATAAATCTGGACGAGAAGAAAATGCGACTCATGGTGTCTAATGAACAGAGTCTTGTCTACTACGCCCATTTTGAAGTCATGGCTGAGAAGATAAGACTTGAGCCTCTTATACCATGCTCTGGGGGCCTTCTTGAGTCGATACAGAGCTTTGGAAAAGATTGTATACATGACTCGGAAACTTGGGTTTCTCAAATCCTGGAGGTTGTTTGACATAAACATCTTCCTCAATATAGCCATTGAGGATGCACTCTTGACATCCATTTGATAGAGCTTGAAGCCCTGGGATGCAGAGAATGCAAGCAGGATCCTAATAATCTCTAGTCTAGCTACAGGGGCAAAGGTCTCCTCAAAGTTAAGACCCTCAACCTTAGAAAAACCCTGTGCAACTAGCCTAGCCTTGTTGCGAATGATAACCCCATCCTCACTCTGCTTGTTTTTGAACACTCACTTGGTCCCAATGACATTATGACCAGATAGACATTCTACAAGCTGCCAGACTTTGTTCCTCTCGAAGTTTTCAAGTTTCTCATGCATAGTATTAGTCCAAGACTCGTCAGATAATGCGTGAGTCACATCGTTTGGCTCAAACGAGGCAACAAAGGCAGAGTGAAGGTAGAAACTGGACAAACCTGATTTTGAGCGAGTGACTTGCTCAAACAGATCGTCAATGATCTGATCAGGTGGATGAGAACGCTGAATATGATGGAAGGTCCAGAAGTAGAAGTGGCCTCTACCTCATACACAGAAGAGGTAGGAGTAGAGCCACTAGCTGAATGAGAGTCAGAAGGCAAGGGCTAGTCTTCTTGAGGTGCAGAAATGGAAACAGGAGGCACCTCATGTCTAGAGGGGACTGGATCAGGTGGAACACCATCATATCCATCATCCTCATCCTCTACAAAGATGGTCTCGGAGGACGAAGAAGAGCTTGAAATGTTAGGTCTAGCTCCTGGGCTATCCTCATCAAAGGTCACTTCACAGATCTCTATAATACTATGCGCATCGCAATTCCAGACCCTATAGCTACGAGAAGAAGTCGAACAACCCAGAAAGATACCATCAGAAGAGCGAGACTCAAACTTATCCAGGTTACCAGACTTCAAAATGAAACACTTGCAACCAAACACACGAAAATGAGAAAAACTAGGCTTTCGCCCATACCTCAACTTGTAAGAAGTGAGGTGCAAATATGCTCTCCAGAATACACGATTAGAAACATGACAAGCAGCAGCTATAACCTCAGCCCAAAACTTCCTAAGAGTACTGTACTCGTCTAGCATTGTCCTGGCCATCTCTACCAGGGTCATGTTCTTCCTTCCCACTACCCCATTTTGTTGAGGGACGTAGGGAGAGGAGAACTAATGCTCTAAACCAGACTCTACACAGAAACTCTCAAAATAGGAGTTCTTGAACTCCGTGCCATTGTCACTACGTATAGCTCGTAGGGCACCAGGGAGCTCAAAAGACAACCTATTAACCAAACCCCTAAAATGGGTAAAAGTCTCAACCTTCGAGGACATGAAAAACACCCAAGAATACCTCGAAAAATCATCAACAATGACAAGAACATACCACTTTCCACCCACTGACTGCACTCTAGCTGGACCAACAGTGTCTATATGTAAAAGCTGTCCTGGTGCATCAGTCATCACAACAGTGACTGGGGGATGAGAAGCAGCAACCATCTTGCCATGTCGGTAGGGAGAGAAAACTAAGTCTTTGACCATTTTGAGTTTGGGCAAACCACGAATGAGATTGTGGCTGTTAACTAGGGTCAAATGATCAAATCCAATGTGACCAAGTCTCCTATGCCAGAAGGAGAGATCACGGGACTCTGAAGCAATCAAACACCGAAGAGAGTCTCCAGAAGAAATAGAAAAATCAGCACGGAAGACTCCCAAATCTATAAATCCCGCAAACTAACCCTCCTGATGAATCGAGGATTCTACAGGCATTACTCTAAAAACTCACCTGGAAAGAGTCATCAATAAGCTGAGAAACAGAAAGCAAATTGTATTGCAGCTTACTTACTAAGGCAACATCTTTAAGAATGAAATTGTCATTAATGCAAATGATACCTTTAACAATAACTCTACCTGAAGAAGCATCCCCGAAAGTGATTAACTCATCACCGGGGGATCGGACTAGGGAAGAGAACCATCAAGAATCTCCGATCATATGACAAGAACAACCGGAGTCGACAATCCAAACATCTTCCTTCCCCATCCGACGAACCTGATCAAGACACAAGAGAGAAAGATGACTCAGTACTGGGATAGAGTGAAGACTTAGGAACCCAATACTGAACCATACCACACCTCAGAGTACCAGTCACAGAAGAAGACTGGACTCGAGTGTCTCTCTGACGTTTAACCCTAACAAGATCAGTAGCAACTCTAGTAGATGATCTAGGAGCTGAAACAGGGTTGGCCTGCCGTGGTGCAAAAACCGAACCACCCCAGTGAAGCTGCCTAAAACTCCTACCAGAAAACACCTCACGCCGCTGATATCTACCTCGATGAGAAAAATGAGGAATATCAAGAGGACGACAGACTACGAACAGCTTTAGGACTAAAACTCGAAGAACTAGCATGAAAACTGAGTCCAAGACGTTGCCCAAAAACAGGTGACTCTCTAACCTGTCTAGAAGAAGTGTGTGCCTTAGGAGCACTCAAAATCTGGGGATGACCCTGAATACCCCTAAGAGCAGCAACACGCTCACGCCGAGTGATCTTAGTGCGCCTGAAGCAGAAATCTACTAGGTGACCATCCTTCTTACATAAGGTGCATGTGTACTTCTCCTTGCTAGAGGCAGAAGCAACAGGAGTAACACCCTTCTGGTCAGAAGTCCTATGGACAACCCCAGCAGACCTAAACACAGTGGTACTCACTCTGGGAGCTACCACAATCTCACCACTCTTGGATCCGCGCACAATGGTGGGAGGATGCGCCCGAGCGTGCTCTAAGGGATCCAATCCTAGACCTTGATTGAATCTACTAATCTTGGATTGGTCTAGAATAAGATTGAGCTTCTTCTTGCCTCCAACAAACTTCTTGAGATTGCTCATAAGATACCGGCAATCTCGAAAGAAAGAGGCACAAGAAGAACAGGGAGAAGAAGAAGAAAAGAACCAGAAAGATGAGCTCTCGCAGCACGTGCATTTTTCTCCCTCAGCACGGCTGCCTCAATCTTGAGGGCCTCACAAGAAATGCAAGACGCATTTCTAATTCTATGGGCTTGGTCTTCTAATTTCTTCCTAAGCTCGACATGGATTTTATCCAAGTCCCCCTCAATCACAGAACATCGCAAGCAACTTTCTTGTGACTTATCTAGTAAGTCCTTAGCAAGTTCAGCACACTTGACATTTAAGGATTCATTGTCAAGTTTTAGTTGCCTACAGCCCTCACATGAGCTGACTGGGTCCTTAGAAGCATGCATCTCAAGTTCATCGTTTTTAGAAGAAAGCTTCCTAAAGTGATCGCTCATGGCATCAATTTCGGTAAGCAATTTAGGGCAATTTGAACATGAAGGAGTAGAGTGAGCATGAAAAAACTAGCATCAACAGGAATAGCATCAACAGAACTAGTGCTAGCATTCTTCAACCAAAGACTATCAAGTTTAACAAGCACACTATCATGTATTGTCCTTAGTTTCTCTAACTCCTCAAGCACGGCATCACACAAAGAACAATCATCAGTGACTCGAGAGGGAGAAGATCTAAGAGTAGCTATCTCCCGAGTCAAGGTACCTACTTCCTTCTCTATATCCATACACCTAGCTTAGCTCTAGCATGAAATTTCCTAATTTGCAGAAAGCTTCATTGAGCTGGTCATAGGAGGGTACCTCATCCGAGTCGCTGTAGAGCTCGGAGTCACTGATGCCATTGGCGTCGGCCATGAAGCACATGCCGGAGAAGTCGTCGTCGCCTTTCTTCTCTTGCGGATCATCCTCGCCCTCGTCGCTCCATGTCTCCATGTCGGAGAAGTTGATGTCGTCAAGCGCGGCGAGGACGCGGTGGAAGAACTTCTTGTTCTTGGAGAAGTTGCGGTACTTCTTCTTACGCGCCGGCTCGTGAACTGGAGACTACTTGTTGTGGTTCTTGTCGATGTAGTCGTTCTTTGCCGAACCGCTGGTATCTTCTTTGTCTTCTCTAGTTTGGGGCAATTAGCCCGAATGTGGTTGGGGCCACCACACTCAAAGCATGTGATCATGCCACCTCTCTTTCTCTCTATCACCCTCTTTATGCATGAGAAAACTTACGAGCAAGAAGAGCAAGCTCATTTTCTGGAAATTTTTCCAGTTGGTCATCGCTTAGCTCGCAATGGGCGGAAAAGAGAGAAACAAGCAAAAAGATCAAGGGAAGATCCAATGGGATCAGTGACCAAGGCCATCGACTATGATTTCGTCTTGTGAGAGACGACGTCGATCTCATGAGTCTTGAGACGGGAGTAAAGCCCATCAAGATTCAAGGTCGACAAGTCGGTAGTGTCCTTAATGGTGGTCACTTTCATTTCCTAAACTCGAAGATCGAGTGCGATCAAGAAATGTCGAGCATTATCCGAGTCAGGGTATATACAACCAACTGCTCGAAGATCGCTCAAAATCTTTGTAAAATGACCGAAACACTCATCAAGACTCTCACTAGCGTGTTGTTCAAACTTGTTGTACTCACGCTTGTACTGATCCTGCCTCACGGTCTTGATTTGAGTAGTGCCCTCATGGTAATCATCGAGGGTCACCCAAATCTCGTGAGTGGAACAGAGGTGAGAAATCCTATCGTACTCACTGCGGCTAAGACCCTTTATGAGAATATTCCTTGCCTTAGCGTTCGCCACAACGTCAGCCATATTGCCGGCCGTGACGTTTTCATCAGCAGGAACCTCATACGGGAGTTTCACCTTCTGCCATATCAGGAAGCCCTGGGCAGTGATGCATGACTCCATCCGCGATTTCCAAAACGGAAAATCAACTCCAGCAAAAATAGGAGGCTTGGTGGAATACTTGTCCATCGCCATGGCTCTTGAGACCGGCCAAGATCTATGGAAGAGCAAAACCGGCTCTGATACCAATTGAAGATCGAAAGGGTGATCAGTGGGGGGGTGACTGATCCCAAATAAAATTTTCCCCCACTCAATGTACTCCAAACAATATCGCAATAAAAATCTGAAACACCCAAATTTTTTCCTTCAAACTAGTGTTTCTTAGATTCGCACACCCTCCAAAACTCGAACAATTAGACAACTATGTGTACCCCTAGCTTGTATGGATGAGAACCATGAATCATGTGAGGGATTTTTTAATCACAATCCTGGTTGTCAAGTGTCCAAACAAAGAGGAATCAACTCAAAGACTACTTTTTTAAAAGAGATAAAGCTAAAACACCAAATTCTCTTTCCAGAAAAGTAAAAGCAGATTTTTCAGGAATTGTCCTCAATTGGAGCAGATGGTTGGTGAATTTCTATTGTTCTTTAATTTTTGGGAATTTTTATCCCTGTGAGCAGTTGAGTCATGAAACACGCTACCAAAAATCACCTCAAAAATCATCATAGAGTCCAAGAACGCCTCAAATGGACTTTGTATAACCCAGATATGGTAAGTTTTAGTTAGACTGCTCCTGGTGGCCGAACTGGACTCGTGAACAAATTGGGCTTGATCTTGGGTGGGCTTGGAGCATCAGAAGTTGTTGGGCCACTATCTTGCCTTGAGATCGAAGCATGGCTTGCTGGGCCGGTATGATCTCATCATCCTCACTTTCTTGATTTTGAGTCATCCTCGCCTCAAGCTCATTGGCCTGCAAAAGGTTAGCAACAAGAGGCGGCAAAGAAACCAACATATTCTTTGGTTGTTGATAGTGTGGCACATTAAAAGAAGATTTCAAAATGGTACAAATATAAAGTCGATGCACCATATACTTTCCTTCATCATTTTGTTTGCCAATAGAATGAAAACTAACACTGGATGACCATGACAAACTAGCAGGCATAGAAAATCTCTCCTCTAAACTATTGAGATCACATATGACATCAAATTCAATATAACCCAAAGTATTCAAGGAAGACAACAGTTTAATCTCATCCTTTTCATTAGCAAGGTGAATAACATGTTTATTTTCAGCACACGTGTTTAGATCAGAAATAAAACTGACATGTTCATTCACTAGCTGAGGTATGGATATAAATGAGACATTATCACACAACACTTCTTTATCACTAGGGACAGCAAGACAATAATATTGTGACAAAGGTGATTTAGTTTGAGTGTCCACTAACTGATGTTGTAGCATAGCACCAGTAGTGGCCAAATTTAGCACATCAACATAATTCTCTCCTCGTGTGAAAATAGCACATATGTCGTTACCTTTGTTTTCTATCTTAGCCGATTTAGGCATATCATGATCTATACATTCTTGAGGCTTGCATGGGATAGCAAGTATCTCCTGCTCCTCCTTCTCTTGCGTGTTTTCCTTCTCGTTCTTGTTCTCAATGTCCTGTGAAAAGTTAGTAGCAAGTGGAAACTCGACAAGATGCCGTTCTTCCAAAGAAAATTCTTCACTTTGGCAATTATAAACATTAATTTCAGCAAGATGTCTTTCATGTTCAATTTGATTTTCAATCTCACAAGCAAGATTAAATAAACTAGAGAGAGAACTATATTCCTTATCAACAAGAATACCCTGAATTTTCATATCAAGTCCATTTAAGAATTTTATTTCCTTATCTTCTTCAGATTCATCTAAACCACAACGCAACAACAAAATTTCTAATTCCTCGTAATATGCCTTGATAGTTTTATCACATTGTTGTAAATATTGCAATTCATAAAGTAACTTTTTAGAATGATAAGTAGGAACAAATCATCTCTCAATAGTCGTTTCATATCTTTCCATGTTTTTGTTACTTTCTTATAAGCACAAAAATCGTTCCACCAAATTGATGCACAGAGAGTTAAAGCACTAGCGGCAACTTTAATTTTTCGTTTATTACAGAGGTTACATTACGAAAGAATTTTATCTACCTCTATTTCCCAATCAATATAAGCATCAACGCCAAATCCGTTATAAGAAAGAAGAACTGGAAAAATTCTTACCTTTACCAGCAGAAGGAGATGAATTAAAGTTGGGTTAGTGCATATGCTCTTTTCTGTCAAGTGTATTCTCCATGTTTTGAATTTGCTTGTTCATAGTCTCATTCATCTCTCAAAGCATCTCTCGGAGTTCGTTATGAAGAACACACTGGTTACCGTCCTGGTCCTCCGGTACCCCTGCCTTTGCTAGTAGAAAACAAAAGATAGCACAAAGTATTATCCCAATCAACTACTTGGTACTGGACAGTGGGATCACAAACTCTCACGCGTCTTACCGAGCTCTTGCAAGGTTCTTACCAAAGCAGCGGGTGGCACAACCGTTGGCTGGTTCGTGATACCGTGAGGGCGTGAGCGAAGCGATTGCAAAGGAGAACTTGAACTGATAAAAAGTATGTGGAGCTCGGAAGGCAATATTTAGTAGCAAGGAATAAGCAATATCAAAATCAGATTAGCAAGCTGAATAAATGTCCAACGTACTTGTCGCAGTTGCTGGCCTAAACATGTTCCTAGAACTAGTTCAACCTAGCAAGGGATATATCAAAACACATAGGACTCAAAGGACACAAGCAATTCTGATTATCTACTTCTCTTTCCCTCTTTTTGCTTCTTTTTGCTTTTTTTCTTCTCTGTGATTTTTTTTCATTGCGGCACTTCTTTTTTTTTGGCACTTGCCTTTTGTTTTCCTTTCTTTTAACTCAAAGGCAAAACAAAAATCTCATGTTTTGGAATGAGAGAAAATGTTAAACAGATGACCGAAAAATGGGCAAAAACAGCACAGGAAACTTCCGGGGCTCGAAACTCGGTCTTAGATGTCGATTTTGCTGGTAAAAAATTGCACATGTCTTTAACCTGTGGATTTTTCAGATGCGCATCATCGTCCTCTTCAAAACAAAATAAAGTACACTCTAATCGGAGTTCGTATCCAAAAGTTATGGCTATTTTACTGAACACTGCACAATCTAGAATTGACTGCGACTTCACTTTTTCCTTCTGGTTAGGGCTAAAATAGCAATACGATCGCGGGTGAGAAAGGGTGGCCAGTGGTGCAGGGCAATTGACACAAGGTGGCTCACGACCTATCTAGGGTTTGCGAAGCGGGATATATAATGTAGAGCGGCAGCAGGGACAAACCGAGTAGGACTCAGTTCGGTTCTAGGGTTGGCGGTGGTGGGATGACTAACGGTGCAAAACAAGAACTAGGGCAATGGAAACGGACAACTAGAAACTAGGATCACTACCTCAAACTAGCAACAAGGCAACGACATTGGATGCAAATTCAACAATCCGAAACTGAAACGAAAATTGCTAAGGCACAAGGGGTTGTAGGACAACGAAACCAATGAAGAACTTTTTGTAGGGCAATTTTTCTAGACTCTAGGATGATGGCAAAACAAAAGTGGGGATACAAGAATTACCTATCGGGCAACCGAGGCTCTGATACCACTTGCTGCGCACGGTGTCCCGATCTTCCGATAGGTAGAACTAATTCGATTGGTGGAGCACTCGACGTTGACGATCTAGCTTCTAATTAGAACTGATTTGAACCCTGCAATCGCTACACCACGGCTCCGTTGGTTATCAACCATGCACGAACACGGTTGACCTCGCCAAGGCTTATCCCAGCATGCGAATCGAGAACACAAGCAAGAACGTAGAAGATGCAATCTGAAATTGCGAATTACATGAAGCACACGAGTTGGGGTTCTACAAACCGATGAACATCGAAGAACTCACATAGTGTCTAGTTGTAATCTAAGCAAAACCCATCTATTCTAGCGATGGCTAATGAATATATATGAGGAAGAGGGAAAGGGAGGAGGCCAAGGGGATGGCCGTGAAACCCTAGGTTGTACAAGGCTTTTGGGCAAAGTGGAGGTGTTGCAGCACCCGGCAGATTCTGTTCGTCATATTGTTTTGATGATTCCCATCGATCTAGAAGGATTTTAGATGTGAAACCACTTCCGTTGGAAAGCTCTTGTCGTGGGCTTCTTTGTAGAGTCCAAGAATACCTCAAATAGTGTCAGGACCCAGATTTGCAAATCCAAAACCCTCTGTGTATACTGCACTAGTCCAGGATCACGCTAGTGCACATAGTGGAAACCTAGATGTAATATCATTCCATACAACGAATTAACTAAGAAGAAGAAAATTATTATTGAATAAAGCAAACGACCTCATGGTCAATGTTTACACCATTATGCCTTAAGGGCTTAAGAAACAAATACTATTGCAGGGGAAAAGATAACTTGAGCCATTCGACATTCCACAGGAAATCGTCTGGGGAACGCCTTCCTAATCCACGTAGTCTTCATAGAATTCCTCCTCATGATACTCATTATCTCCTTCAGCAACTGATCAACAAGGGCATAAAGCCGTGAGTACAAAAAGTACTCAGCAAGCCGTAGGGAATTGATGCAATATTTTCATGCACGGCTTGACAAGGATGGCTATAAGGTTCATTTGCAGAAAGCAATAACTTGAATAGAAATACAATAAATAGATTGAAAGCATATTTACGAAAAGATAAATAAATAACTGATAGATCAATGATAGAGAACAAAACAGCAGTGAACTCCCCGTTCACATCCCAACAATTCCAGATTCCACATTTTATGAAACACTCTATACACCATGTGAAATTCCCGAACTTTGTCCATTACCGCGGACGCGGCTGTTCGAATAGTTTTACACTCTGCAGAGGTTGTACAACTTTACCCACAAGACATGAACATCTCTTTGTGCAAACGTTACTAACACACTTCCTTTGGTGTGTCGCAGAGATATCATGACAATGCCTTTACAATGCACTGTCTAAACTCGGTACTGCCCGCTAAGGTTTCGCCCCTTAGGGCCCCCTCTTGCGCCTTGCGAATCTACCCGTCCATCCCGGAACCCACACCACCAATTGGCAGTACTCAAGGCTAGACATTGCAAATTAATCAGCTAGGTCTGTCCCATTCCAGACATGTGGTAGTACGGTTAGGCCCAGTTCAATGGCTCACAAGATTAAGTCCTTAAGTTGTCTCAGGCATGACATCCACAACCCAATGTGCTAGAAAGCACCCCCTTTACTGCACGATCACTTGCCCGAGGGAAAACAATTCGTTCAACCAATACCAATGGCAATTCCGCCATGGTACAACAAATTTTACAACAGTGGCTAACGGCCACGATTCAATATCTCATTAAGTCAAGATTATCATTATTCAATATGTGACATGAATCCCTTTGTACAACTAAGCATGTCTAAGCATAGCTACGATAACCCAATGTTGGTATAATGATTATGTCCAACTAGTAATGTCCCAACCTAGGTTTAACAATGGATACATGGCTTCCCAATTAATCAAGGTGGCATAATGTCAACTAGGTATACATCTACTCCCATGAAATAAACATTGATACACAAAATAGTATGCAATTATATAAAAGTACATTACTTTTGCAAACATAGGATCAATATGATCAAAGGTTACGACTTGCCTTGCTGATCTAATTGTAACATTCCAAAATTTGGCTTAATTAAGTTTTTATTTCTTATTTCTGCATTTATGATTTTCTGGAATTTATTTGGATTTTTCTGGATTTATTTGAATTAATTTGAAATCAAGTTTATTGCCTTTTATTCAAATCTATCTAAATCTGTGCAAAGTTAAAATAAAGTTTTGCCAAAAATATTTTATTGGAATCCAGAATGTCTCAAAGTATCTTTGAGATTTTTCTTGGATTTTTCCCGATTATTTTATTGCCTAAAATAAATAAAATGAATTTCGGTGATTAATTTAATTGGAAAAACCTTTTGAAAAACCTTTGAACAATAATGGGCTCGGCCTGTGTCTTGTCTGGTGGTGGCCAAGAGAAGCGCGCCCGTTTGGCTCGCCGGAAATCGCGTCTCGTAGTTGGATCAAGATCGCGGGTGGGATCTTGTCGTCTCGGTTCGGGACTCGGGCGGATCATCGCCGTTGGAAAGAAATCGCGGCGGTTAAGATTAGATCGAGGCGCGTAATCGACCGTTAGTAGCGGTCGGACGGCGTATGGTTGTCGTCTCCGCGAAGGACTCGGTCGTCCGCCAAACGCGTTTCGCCGCCGTTAGGATCTAGGGTTTCCGTTCTAGCGCGTTTGCCGAGGCTATAAATAGGGGCAGGGTAGGCCTCGAGGTTCATCCTTGTGCGCCTCGTCTTCTGGTCGGAAGGGTTTCTCGAGGATCGTCGTAAAGCGCGCAGAGGAGCTCGCCGGAGTAGAGCGCCGAAGTCGCCGCGGTTTTTGCTCAAGTGCGCCGCCGGTTCGTCGGTTTTCGGCGTTTTGGTTCAAGATCTGAACTTCGTCCGGAGTGTGCGCGTCATTGCGCCACTTCTTCACGTCGGGGACACGCCGGAACATCGTCGCCAGGGTTTCTTCCTCATCTCCGGTGGTTTTCTTCGCCGTCGCTTCGCCATTAGTCTCGGGTGAGTTTTTGACCGTCGGATCTGAGCGAACGAGGAAGATTGAACCGCGTCACGGGTGTCTGTCGCCGTTCGATCGGATCGGACTGTAGATGCGTGCCACGTGTCATGCATCGGCGGGGCGGCGCTGCAACCAATCGGATCAAGACTCGTGGCGCTGCGGGTATCGAGGTTCATCCTTGTGCGCCGGGTTCACGGTGGACCAGAGGAGGTTCTGTGGACCGGGTCAATACGCCCGAGACGCGTGTCAAGCTCTGATTGGCTGGCGCCAGGGCTGACGTCAGCAGGATGTCACGCTTGCGCAATAATTCGGTTTTCGGATTAAAAATAAATCTGTTAATTTCGAATTTCTGATTTTTGCAATTTCAGTATTTAATTCAAACTTCAAAAGGCTATATCTTTTGCATCGTAACTCGGATTTGAGTGATTCAAATTTCTAAAAATTTGTAAAATTGAGATCTATTTAATGGTGAATTTTAATTGATTTTTGGAGTTCATTTTCTCTCTGTTTTGGTATTTATTTGCTTTTCTTCTTCGGTACGCTTAGACGTTGAATTGTGCGACGCTTCGGAGGAAGATCCAACAACTCAAGAGCAAGTTCTAGAACCAAATCAGGACCTATTCCAAGGCAAGTTGTGCTTGATCATGTTGAACCCATGTTTATAAAATTGCTATATTTGTTTTACCCTATTGCATATATTTCAAATATACAATTGTTTCAAATTAGATTGGGCGTAGCTAATATAGCAGATTGATCTATGCCCTACCTTGTCATTGTATGCCATGATCAATTGTCACTCTAGATTGGTATAATATAGTTGATTAGTAATTATGATCAACATTGGAGGATTAGTTCGTATTAGTTGCTTAGCCTTGCTACGTCATCACATGTGTCAGAATCATTGATAATTAATCTTGATTAATGGAATATGGAACAATATTATGAACTTGTGTGTCATGTGGGATCACACGATGAGATTGAGTTGTTGTGGCGAGTCATGTCACGCAACGATGTTGAATTGTTGATGGCACGTGGTGCTTGGTAATCAACGGGGTGATAATAACTTAGATTGGGGCAAGTGACAAGGGGAGAGGATGCCAAGGTGGTCCCGATGGGTAGAGGGTATGTGGATGTCTTGCCTTGATCACACTAAGGACTTAAC
The DNA here is from genome assembly GCA_036346275.1 of Otatea glauca. NCBI lineage: Eukaryota > Viridiplantae > Streptophyta > Magnoliopsida > Poales > Poaceae > Otatea > Otatea glauca. The sequence continues at coordinate 8,343,012 of CM070716.1, read as the reverse complement.
CTTGCAAGCCTTTGACCTGAGTCTATCGTGCAACCACATGTCTGGTATGGGCCAGCCTAGCTGAGTAATTTGCAATGTCTTAATTTTGGTACTATCGTGGTCAGTGTGAGTTCCCGAGTTATGGAGTAATTCACATGGCGCAAGAGGGGGGCCCTGGATGTGGTAACTAGTCCCACCAATGTTGAAACCTTAGCGGTAGTATCGGGTTAAGCCAGAGCATTGTAAAGGCTTTGTTATAATCACTCGCCTTGGTGGTGTTTGGTTGTATCACGTGGGTAAAGTGCATAATCTCTGCAGACTGTAAAACTATTCGGATAGCCGTGCTCGCGGTATTGAGTAATGCTCGGGAATTACAGTTAAGGGTTAGCTTAATTAATTGGACAACATGGTTGGGATGGCGGGATGCCATATGGAAGATGGAATTTGACTTAGGATTGGAAACTTGGTTTACTTAAGAAATATTGAATTTATTTATTTATTACTGTTATTTGTTTTACATTCTTTACAATCTATTTATTGTATTTGTTCATAAATGCTGCTTATTGCAAAATAGCCATGATAGCCTATCCATTGGAATAAGCCTTACATATAGATACATAGAATTGCATTCATGCACAACTTGTTGAGTGCTTTAAGTACTCACCCTTGCCAAACAACAATAATCAACAGTTGAAGAATCTACACTGTGTTGGAAGATGAAGTCCAGGAGGACCACGAGTCATTAGGGTCAGAGCCTTGTCGGTTACTGTGGTGAATGATGAGCTAACTCGTTTCCTACTTTCCGCTGCTTAATTACTAGTTTATATTTTCAGTCTTGCCCTGCGTGGCTTAATAATGTAAGTTGGTCATAAGATCATACATTTAGCTATATCAATAAATGAACTATTATTCTATTATCGTTGTGTATGATGTGATATGTACCAATGTTAAGCTGTGTGCACTAACGTTGATTCTGAGACTAGTGTGGTAAACACAATGGGTTCGAATTAGTGGATTCGGGTCCTTACAGAGGTGGTATCAGAGCATACTGACTGTAGGTCTTGGCCCTAGATAGTATGGAGGTGTCTTGTGTGTGTCCAAACTATTTTCTAAAAGAAAATCTAAGCATGACTAATAAAACACTCTCGACACATCTCATTCTCTACTTCTCGCCTTTGCTGAATTTACTCGTTTTACTTGCCGTTTCGGGTGGAGAACTTATTCAAAGTTCTTGTGGAGCAGATGCCGATCGTTCCGACCTTCGAGGAGTCAGCTGGCGGCTACGCCATGGAACTGTGGAGAGTTCTTCAGACGCTGGTAGGCTTCTATCGTCCGCTTTACCGAGGAGACAGCTGGTCAGTTAATGGTGTACACCGAGGATTTATTTGCAACCTGATTATCTACGCTCGGGAGAACGAGGAAGCTAGCAGGCCAATCAACATCTCCGCCAGAAGATTTTCGTACGAGGTTGCAATTCAGGAGTTCGCTCGACTTGCTCTTCGCCGTGTCTGCCGCGACTACGCCGACGAGCTTCACGACTCAGTGTTCCGCCTTCATCCAGACGTTCAAGCATGCCGACGCCGACGCCGACGGATCGTGGAGGACGAGTGTGCCACAGCCACACACCTTGCAGAGTTCGCCCTTGCTCAGGAGGATCACATGAGAGAGACTACTCAGGAGCTGGAGACTGTGTACGAGGCACTCAGAGTAGCAGAGCAGGAGCTTGAGGTGACTCGTGCTTGACCATCGGGATGATCAGCGAGCCGGGAGAGGCCCTAGAGCGGTCGAGGATGAGTTGGGCGCGTGACTCGAGGAGTTCAGAGCCAGTTGGAGAGTCCGAGGAGGATCGAGGAGCGAGTGGGAGCGGAGGAGTGCGGACCCGTGGTTGCAGAGGACCCAGTAGTAGGTCATCAGGATAGGTTCGCTCCTATGCCAGCTCACCCGCCGGTGTATGCGCCGGGTCAGCCTCAGCCAGGGTGGCTGGATGAGTGAGTGTCAGCCTTGGAGCTGTGTTGAGACTCGAGTGTGAGTCGCGTCTTTAAGTTAGTCCTTACCTTTTTAGTTGACGTTAAGGTTTCGTGTTTAGTTTGCTTCTTTGTAATCTTTGAGTGTGCAAGATGTGTTGCAAAGCTTGTAGGCTTAAATAAGCAGCCATACCAAGAATAATAAAGAATTATTTCAGTTGGGTATAACCTATCTCCCCGCTTTAGAAATTCTTACTTCTTATCTATGCTACATCTACCTTTCCTAACCTAAGAGGCAATCATCAGATGGTGAATACTCGAGGGAACAGCGGTGCTTCAGGAAGTGGACTGCGCCAGAATGACAACCCCAATGACGGAGGCAGCCCTCAACCACCGCCAGTTGACATGCAGAATCTGGGAGCGTTTCTTGCAACGCAAACTCAAGCGATCACGACTATGATCACGATGATCAAGCAGATGACCAACGCAGCGACCAACAACAACAACAACCTCAGAGCTCGAACAACCATGGTGGACCCGGACCTTACTCAAAGCTATCAGTTTTATGAGGACTAGGCCACCAACCTTCTCGAAATGTGAATCCTTTGGAAGCCGATGGTGGCTTAGAACTATTGAAAAGAAGTTGCACATCACGCAATGTGAAGGCAATGAGAAGGTGCTCTCGCCTCTCATCAATTGGAAGGAACTATGCGAGAATGGTGGGAGAATTACTGTGCCGCTCAAGGAGCCCCACAAGTGATCACCTGGGAGGAGTTTACTAATGCTTTCCGCCTGTATCATGTCCCGGAGGGAATGATGGACCTTAAGAAGGAAGAGTTCAGGGTTTTGAAACAAGGAGGCCAACCAGTGGCCGAGTACCTGAACAAGTTTACTCAGCTAGCTCGCTATGCCCCTGAAGACGTGGCGACAGACAAAGCTAGGCGCCTCATTTCATGAAGGGACTGAATTCAGATCAGTAGGTGGGGTGATCACCCACAATTTTCAGTTTTTCAGAGCTAGTGAATAAGGCTTTGATCCTAGAAGATAAGCGCAAGGAGTTAGGTGAAAACCGTAAGCGCTTGATGACTAATCAGGGTGGACGTCCAAACCATCTACGTTTGAGGATGTCACCACAGCAATTTGCTAGATTCCAACCGCCAGCCGTGAACAAGACATCAACCCCTGCACCTCGTCACCGCTAATCGAATTTTGGACCCGGCCACAGGCAACAATGCACGGGAGGGAATCGTGATCTGCCGTGAAAAGATGCTATACCTGCAATGAGCCAGGGCACTTTTCTAATAGGTGTCCACAGAAGGGAGGTATCACGCCAGTTCGTTTCAATTTGGGAACAACACCTGCCAAGGCACCAACCTCAGGAGGAAATCATGCGTCAGGTCAAGCTGGAGCAACACCGCAATCAACAGTGCGTGGAAGGATCAACCACATCACTGCAGATGGAGCTCAGGAGGCTACAGACGTCGTACTGGGTAAGTTTACGGCCAACTCGATACACTGCCATGCTTTGTTTGATTACGGAGCTTCGCGTTCGTTCGTTTCTCAAAGTTTTGCAACCAAGAATGGATTTAAAGTGGTGAATCTTAAGTGTGTGCTCTTAGTCCAAGCCCCAGGATCCGAGCTTAGATCTAACCTTGGGTGTTTGGGAGCTAAGTTGCTTATGGATGGGATAGAATTTCTTGCGAATCTTATCTTGATAGATCGCAATCCTAAACGTCATCCTTGGAATGGATTGGCTGTCTAAGCACAAGGCCATTTTGGATTGTGGCGAAGGATCGTGACTTTGGAAGGCCCTAGTGGCAAGAAAGTAGAGTTTCAAGCGACCATTGTTCGAGATGGGCAATTAATGGTCAATAGCGTGAAAGCCATCGGCATGAAAGATGTGCGGCCATCGTGAATACCGGATGTGTTTCGGAAGATTTGCGGGTTTGCCACCGACCGTGATATCGAGTTCGTGATCGAGTTAGCGCCGGGGCAGCACCGATATCAAAAGACCATATCGGATGCCTACCGACGAGTTAGTGGAAATGAAGAAGCGATTGAGGAACGCAAGAGAAAGGCTTCATTAGACCTAGTTCATCGCCGTGGGGAGCCCGGTTTTGTTTGTTCGTAAGAAGGGCGGAAGTCTTAGGATGTGCATCGATTATCGTGCCTTTGAATGAAATAACGATCAAGAATAAGTATCCGTTGCCCAGGATCGACGACTTATTTGATCAGTTAAGAGGAGCTGGAGTTTTCTCCAAGATAGATCTTCGTTCGAGGATATCATCGATTGAAGATCCGAGCGGAGGATGTGCCTAAGACCGTGTTTTCTACGCGATATGGACATTATGAGTTCTGATCATGTCATTTGGATTGACTAATGCCCCGGCATATTTCATGAACATGATGAATAAGGTTTTCATGGAATATTTGGATAAGTTTGTTGTAGTCTTCATAGGCGATATCTTGGTTTACTCAAAGGCAGAGGAAGAGCACGCAGAACATCCCGAATGGTTTTAGAGAGGTCGAGAACATCACCGTATGCTAAGTTTAGCAAGTGTGAATTTTGGAAGGAGAAAGTTGAATTTACGGGTCATGTAATGACTACTAAAGGAGTGGCGATCGACCCAAGCAAAGTGGATGCGATGTTGCATTGGGAGCAGCGAAGTCACATTACCCAGATCCGTAGTTTTACGGGAATGGCGGGATATTACCGTCGGTTCATAGAGGATTCTCAACGATTGCTAAACCCCTTACGCAGATTGTTGAAGAAGGAGAAGAAGTGCGCATGGGCGCCAGAGTGCGAAAAAAGTTTCATGGAATTAAAGAAGCGTTTAACAACACCCCGTATTAGTATTGCCAGATGTGCAGAACGGATTTGATATTTATTGCGATGCTTCAAAGCAAGGCTTGGGATGCGTGTTAATGCAAGAAGGCAAGGTCGTGGCTCATGCGTCAAGACAATTAAGACCGCATGAAGTGAATTATCCAACGCATGATTTGTAGTTAGCTGCCGTAGTGCATGCTTTAAAGATATGGCGTCATTATCTCATAGGAAATAGATGTGAGATATATACAGACCATAAGAGCCTGAAATACATATTCACTCAAGCAGATCTGAATATGAGACAGCGAAGGTGGCTAGAGCTAATTAAGGACTATAATGTGGGGATCCATTATCATCCCGGAAAGGCCAATGTGGTAGCAGATGCTCTGGGTCGAAAGATGTCGGGACCCGAACCTGCAGATCCGGACCCTCTGTGTATTCTGTGCCAGTCCAGGATCACGCTAGCACACACAGTCATACAGGGTTGCACATCACAGACATTCACGAAGATATAAGAATAATTAGTGCAAACATGTATATAAACCGAGTTGTACGACCTTATGGTCTCCTTACAGATAAGAAAGCCACACAGGGCTTACATTATTCAGAGAAAAAGAAATAGCAGCGGAACATAAACAACTGTCGTGGAAGCCTTCATCTTGCCACAGGCAACCGACTGGGCTTGCCCCCTAGTTGCTCGGGTCCTCAATGTACTCCTCCTCCCAAGCCGGTGTAGTCTCCTCCATCGATGTTGGGGTTGATAAGCAAGGTGGGATGAGTACACAAGGCACTCAACAAGTAATGCACAGGATGCAACGCTATTACTATATGCAAAGCTTATTCCAAAGGTTGGGCTTAAATGGTTCTTTTGCATCAACAGCATTTTTAAACCAGTACCTTATTTAATTTAAAGCAATGGAATAGTTATAAGTAATACTAATTTCTTCAAATGGTTTTCATCGAAGATTCTCGGCACACACTTATATAGTTCATTTTTAACACTTGGCACACAACCACCCCTCCCACGTTTTGTTTAAGAAAATCTACCCTTGATCAGTAATCCCGAGCAATGCTCAATACCGTGAGCACGGCTATTCAATAGTTTTGACACTCTGCAGAGGTTGTACACTTTACCCACAAGATCTGTACCGCTCACCACACGTGTGATTGTCCGCAACAAAGCTTTTGGGAACCTCTACCTTAACCAAAGAACCTCTCGGTGTTGCCTTCACTATCACTTCCCACACAGAGCGAAGTATAGGACCGGCCAACCACCGTTGGATGGGTACCAAGCCGCAAAGACAGTGCGCTCCCCATACAGATACACCCCTGTGTCTTGTCACCCCGAGGTATCGGAGGAAAGATATCGTAACCCTAGTCAACTAGGTGCATCCCATATCGGACATGTGGTTGTACGGGTGACTCAAATCAAAGGCTTGCAAGGTGAAGTCCTTAATCGACCAAGGCAAGACTTCCAACACTCAACAATGGCACACACCCCATTGTGGCACACAGACTCACAACACTCATCAACCCATCGCCACACAGCCCACTGTGCACACAAACCTCTTGCCACTTGCCCTAGTCTAAATCATTTCCCACCAGTTGATTATCGTGCAACACATGCCAAGCAATAACTCAACATCGATGCGGAACCACACAGTCATCAGTACCTCAATCTCATCATGTGGCATCATCACACCACTTTTCAAAATACATTCAATATTCCATTAGTCAATTTTGTAGCATTTTTACGAAAGATCATTCATGACTCGATGCAAGGCTAAGCATCTACTCACGGTCTAGCCTCCGTGTTGGCACAATATTAGCATCCAACTAATATAATCAAACTTAGGGTGACAATGATTTAGGGCATACAATTAATAATTCAAGGTGGCATAACAAAATGGGTTGATTAACTACATTATCCCAAATCAATTTAAATTTATTTTAAATAAATAAGCATGCATAGATTCAAAGCATAAACTACATCACTTGCCTTCAAAGAGTTGCTGGTCGTGTTCCGAAGCTTGGTCTTGAGCGGCGAATTCTTCCTCGAAACTTTCCGCAAATTTGCGTCTCGCGAACAATCAAAATATACAATAAAAATCTAATACAGAGCACTAAATGGTCTCAAAAATTCAAATAAAATTTATCATTAAATAGATCATAATTTTATTAATTTTTAGAAATTTGAATCACCCAAATCCGAGTTAAAATGCAAAAGTTATAGTCATTTGAAATTTGAATAAAATCAAAATACTGAAATTAAGAAATCCGATTTTTCCCAATTATTTTTATACTGAAAAATTCGCATTTATGACGTCAGCATTGCATCATGATGACGTCAGCACATAAAAAATTTCGGCCAAAATATTTTTATATATAACATATTTGTGGCGTCGATAGCGTCGGCCACGACGACGTGGCGCGCCTGCAGGCCGCCACGTCGCTCTGTCTATGAACGGGTTCACGGCTCGGCTCGGTCTACCGTGGACTCGGTTCACGAAACGATCAAAGACAGCGGCAAGATCCGAGCCGTTCGTTGAATCAGCGGCGGATCTCCTCACGCGCATCGCGGCGCCCGAGATCGTCGCGACACGTCGCGCGCATCCGGTGACGACCACGCATCCAACGCGGCGACGCCTCGGCTCCACGCCTCCGCGCGTCGCACATCCAGCGGCGCTCGGATCAACGGCCAAGCACCGCGCCCGTCAACTGCGACGTCTCGGTTCATGCGGCGACCGCGCGCGCAATCGCGACGGTGCACCGAAATCGGCGGCGGATCGGTCTCCGCCCGGTCCAAACGCCCACGCGTCGGCCGCGATTTGGCGAGTGCGGTGCCATCTCCGCCGCACGTTCAAATCTGAACGGCGCGGATCCTTAGGGCAAAACCAGATCCAATCTCTACCGTTTAGATCTAATCTAACGGCCCACGGTACCCGAGCGGTTTACTGTGCAAGGCGCGACGTGGCTCAATCCTACCCGTCCAAAAAAGATCCAAGGGTTCGCATTAAATCTAGCCGCAGAATCTAGATCTAATCCCTACCGTTCAAACCAGATCTAACGGTAGAGATCTACTCTAGAAGAACACAAAGACAAGAGACGTGGACGAACCAGAAGCGTGCGATGAAGATCGGACGGACGACGAAGCTCGGTGAAAGCGGCAGCGCAGAAGAAAAGGCTGCGGAGTTGAGGAAGATGACGCGCCCACGGGCGCTACGGGCTTCTCGGCGTGATGAAGTGGCTCGTTCGGCGCGCTTGGCGGAAGGATTACTCCGTGACCTTGGCGACGGCGGAGAAACCGGCGGCGAAGAAAACGACGAAAACCGCGGCGGCACAAAGACGCAACTCGGCGAGCTCGCTCAAGCGCTAGAGAGGGTCTCGGCGTGCGTCGAGAGTCGAAAGACGCGGTGCGAAGGCCTCGCACGCGACTTCAGCGGGACTTAAGGATCGCCTCGGCGTCGTGAAATCTGCGCGGAAATCACGGCCATCAAAGCCCACGTCTCTCCGGCGATCTCGCGGGGGGAAGTGGCGTGGCGTGATCTGTGCGTTCGTCGGCGGCGATGATCCGAAGGCTCACGCCGCGGGCGACGTGGCACACGCGACGAGCGTCGCGATCCGGATCGGACGGCTTGGGCGGGGCGGCGCTAGGGTTTCGGCGGGGCGGGCTGCGGCACGCACAGTAATGGGCTCGGCCCATTACTGTTCAACTGATTTTAAAATCATTTCACATTTAAAATAATTCTAGAAATTCAATTAAATCATTTGGAGCTTTTAAAATAGCGAGAAAAATTCTAGAAAAATTCAGAAATTACTTTGAGATATTTGGAACTCAATTAAAATATTTGCAATAAAACTTTGCAAAAACTTTTCCATTATTCAATTGTTTTCAAGAAAAGCCCTATTTGAATAAATCCAAATAAATTTAAATAAATTCCCAAAAAAATTCACAAAAATAAAAATACTCCAAAATTTAAGTTAGAGCAAAAATTAGGGTGTTACAAACCTCCCCCCCTTAACAGAATCTCGTCCCCGAGATTCAAGGCTGTCTACAGAAATAGGTTAGGGAACTCCTTCTTCAGATCTTCTTCTCGTTCCCATGTTGCTTCACTTTCCGAATGGTTGCTCCACTGAACTCTGCAGAAACGTGTTGACTTGTTCCTTGTCTCTCTGTCCATTACGTCCAGAATCTTCATCGGATGTTCTTTGTAAGTCAGATCTTCTTGCAGTTCAATTGCCTCCAAAAGTGTTTGCTCTTCTGGTACTCGAAGACACTTCTTCAGTTGTGATACATGGAATACATCATGCACTCCTGCCAAAGATGGCGGTAACTCCAACTGATAAGCAACTTCACCTCTGCGGCTCAAGATCTTGAATGGTCCGATATATCTGGGTGCGAGCTTTCCTTTTGCATGGAACCTTCTGACTCCTTTGAGAGGTGTGACTCTAAGGTACACAAAATCTTCGGGTTCAAAGCTCAGTTCCCTGCGACGGTTGTCAGCATAACTCTTCTGCCTCGATTGTGCAATCTTCAATCTTTCCACGATCAGGCGATTTGTTCTTAGCTTCAAAGAATGTCGGTCCAAAAACATGTCGTTACTGTCTCATTCCAATTCAATGGTGTTCGACAGGACCGACCATACAAAGCTTCAAATGGAGACATCGTAAACTCGCTTTGATAAGCTGTTGTTGTAACTAAACTCAGCATAAGGCAAACACTTGTCCCATGAGGTTGAATATGCTAAAGCGCAGGCTCTCAACATATCTTCTAATATCTGGTTAACCCTCTCAGTTTGACCATTTGTCTGCGGATGGTAGGCTGTACTGAAGTTCAAACGAGTCCCCATTGCCTCATGTAGCTTACCCCAAAATCTGGAGGTAAATTGGGTACCTCTGTCCGACACTATCTTCTTCGGTACTCCGTGCAAGCAGACGATCCGTGCCATATAAAGTTCTGCTAACCGGTCTCCGGAATAAGTGGTCTTCACGGGTATGAAATGTGCCACTTTAGTTAAACGATCTACTATGACCCATATAGAATCATATCCACTTTGCGTTCTGGGCAATCCGGTTATGAAATCCATACCAATTTCTTCCCATTTCCATTCGGTATCTTTAGGGGTTGTAATAGCCTGCTGGTCTTTGGTGCATAGCTTTGACTCTTTGGCATATGTCACATAATGCAACATATTCGCGACTTCTCGTTTCATGCTTGGCCACCAAAATCTTTCCTTTAAATCTTGATACATTTTCGCACTTCTGGATGAATTGAGTACTTGGAGTCATGAGCCTCCTCGAGTTAATCGCTTCAACTCCTTTTTGTTCGGCACACAAATCGCTCTTTAAACCACATAGTACCTTGTTCATCGGTTTGAAATCTTTTGCTTTGCCTTCATCCATTTTGCCCTTAATTCTATTGATCTTATCATCATCTTTCTCGCCCTTCCTGATCGATATTCGGGGTAGGTCTTACTTCAAAGTTGCTAGGAATCCTTCCGTACCATTTCCAGTTCTAATTTAAAATCCTTACACAATTCCGCCGACTGCTTCCAACAAACATATTTACAATCGTGGTTCTTTACGCTCAAGGCGTCGCCACTCGTTGGCTTTACCAGGATGGTAGTGAATTCCCACATTATAATCCTTGATTAACTCTAACCATCTTCTTTGCCTCATATTTAGGTCACTTGCGTGAAGATATACTTAAGACTTTTATGATCTGTATACACTTCACATCTATTTCCGATGAGATGATGACGCCATATCTTTAGTGCATGCACTACACTGACTAATTCAAATCATGGGTCGGATAGTTCTCCTCATGTGGTCCCAATTGCCTCGATGCATAGGCAATTACCTTCCTATTTTGCATCAACACGCATCCCAATCCTCGACGCGATGCATCACAATAGATGTCGAAGCCACGATGAGCGTCGTAAAACTAATCTGAGTGCGATGTTAATCTCCTCTTCAACTCCACGAAAACTCTTCTCACACTCGGCGTCCATAAGAATTTCTTTTCCTTTTCAACAATTGCGTAAGTGGTCTCGCAATCGTAGAGAATCCTTCGATGAATCGACGGTAATACCCGCCATTCCAAGGAAACTACGGATCTGGGTTACCGACTTGGGTTGCTCCCAATGCGAACCGTCTCCACTTTCTTTGGATCTACCGCAACTCTGCTGCAGTCATTATGTGTCCAAGAAATTCAACCTTATTCTTCCGTAAATCACATTTGCTAAATTTCGCAAACAAGCATTGCTCTCTCAACTTTTCAAGGACTAGCCTCAAATGCTCGGCGTGCTCTTTGCTCATTTTGGAATAGATAAGGATATCATCTATGAATCGACGACGAACTTATCCAAATATTCCATAAAACCTTATTCATTAAGTTCATGAAATATCTTTGGTGCATTTGTCAAACCAAAAGACATCATCAGAAACTCGTAGTGTCCATATCTTGACGAAATGCGGTCTTGGGATATCCTCGATCGGATCTTGATTGATGGTATCACGATCGGAGATCAATTTTGGAGAAGACTCTGCTCCTCTCAATCTAGTCAAACAAATCATCGATCCCGGTAGCGGATACTTATTCTTTATCGTCACATCATTGAGTGCACGATAGTCTATACACATCCTAAAACTCCCGTCCTTCTTCTTGGCGAATAGGACAGTGCTCCCCATGGCGATGAACTAGGTCTTATAAATCCTTTTCCAGCGGTTCTTCAATTTGCTTCTTCATTTCCACCAATTCCTCTGTGGACATCCTGTAAGGTCTCTTAGCTATTGAGCTGTCCTCGAACCACTCTATCACGAACTCAATATCTCTATCTGGCGGCATTCCAGGTAAATCTTCCAGGAAAATATCCGGATATTCATTGACTTTGGAAACTTCTTCTAAGCTGACAGTCTTCATGCTGTTGGCCATCAATTGTCCATCTCGCACTGATTTTGCTTCAAATTCAATCTTCTTTCCATCCGGGCTCTCGACCGATATGACTCTTTTTCCACAGTCCAGCACTGCCTTGTGTTTGGTTAACCAATCCATTCCCAGGATAACATCCAAGGTTTGGGTATTAAGGATGATTAAGTTCGCTAGGAACTCCACTCCATTAATTATTAGTCTTACCCCAGAACATCCTACTTTAGATCGGAGTTCTGATCTAGGGGATTGGACTATGAGCACACATTTAAGATTCACTATTTCCATATCATTTTGAACAGCAAAATCTCGGGAAATAAAAGAATGCGAAGCTCCGGAATCAAATAAAATAGTAGCTGGTACTGAGTTTACTAGGAACTTACCCAGTACAACATCCGTGGCGTTCTGCACTTCATCCGTCGTAATGTGGTTGACTCGGCCTCGTGCAGTTCCTTGGGATGGAGTTCTTCTTGTTGATGCCCCGCGTTCACGATTGGCGCGGAGTCCTTGCCGTGTGTTCCCGTGTTAAAGCGGACCGGGGTGACACCTCCCTTCTTAGGGCAATTGTTGGCAAAATGCCCCATTTCATTGCAATGATAGCAACGTCTTCCCACTGCCTGAGAGGTTCCTCGATCATTGCCTACGATTCTGGCCGAGTCCGAACATTACGACCCATCAGGCGATTTGCGGTAGTGGTGCCCTATCATTGCCTCCGGCCGGTGCGGATGAACTGTTGGGGTGCCGTCCTCTGCCTCTGCGGGCCTGACGACCTCCTTGTTGCTCCATTCTGCGCTTCCTGTTGTCATCCAACTCTCGGCGCTTGTCCTCTAAGATAAGAGCTTTGTTAACTAGCTCTTGGAAGTCGTGGAATGTGTGGGTGATCGGTCCCACTGCAACCTCGCATTCAATCCCTTCATGAAGCGGGATTATGCGGCCTTATCCGTAGCCACGTCCTGCAGTGCGTAGCATGCCAGTTGGGTGAATTTGTTCAGGTAATCGACCACTGACTGGCCCCCCTGCTTGAGGCTCCGGAATTCCTCCTTTTTGAGATCCATGATACCCTCGGGTACATGGTACCGCGGCGTGGCGAGGTGAATTCCTCCCACGTGATACTCTGTGGGTCCTCATGAGTCGCGCAGTTTTCCCACCATTCTGCGGCGGTCCTTGAGTTGATGAGAGGCATAGAGTACCCTCTCTTGTCCTACACACTTGGGTAATGTGCGACTTCCTTTCAATTGTCCTTAGCCAATCGTCCGCCTCCAGTGGATTGGCGTTGCCTGAGAAGGTAGGTGGACGGGTTCTCATAAACTCCGACAACCTTGAGTAGGGGTGTGGTCCATGGTTACCCCTAGCTTGAACATTCGCAGCAGCTTGGTTGGATATCTGCTGCATGGTTTGAACCATCGTGTTCATAAGTTGAGTCTGGGCAGTCAAGAAGGCTCCCAGATTCTGCATATCGACCTGCGGCGGTTGAGGAATCGGCTCTTCATTCTGGTTGTCCGCCTGGTTAGCTCCACTTCCGCTGGCTCCAACATTTCCACGTGTCCTCACCATCTGTTGCAAGCTTCCAAGGTTAAGAAAAGAAGAAAGCATAGACGAGTAAAAGAACTTATGTGGAGAAACAGGTGTAACTTAAATTATTTAGCCACTTTATTGACATAATATAAAGCAGTATGGTTGCTCACAAGTGCCTAAGGGCAAAGCAACGCATACGAGACACTCACAACGAAAAACAAGTAAGCAAACATAGGACTCTATGACGACTCACACCTAATGGTGACTCTGAAGAAAAAGACGCGACTCAATTATTCGAGTCTCAACACTACCCTCGACTAGACTCGATCACTCATCGAGCCAACCCGGCTGCGGCTCCCCCTGAGCATACACTGGTGGGTGCTCTGGCATCGAGGCAAACTGATCCTGAAGACCTACTGCAGCTGGTGCAAAAGACCCCATCGACTCTGCTGGTCCCGGCTGCTCGCTCTGCTGCTGGTGCCTCTGCTCTGCTCCTCGGATCTGGATCGCGTAACTCGGGGCCATCTCGGGCTCGGGTCCGTACAAAGCCATCTCCAACTCCTGGATCTTCTGCATGGAGTGGGCTAAGCCCTCCCGCAGCTGGATCCTCGCCTCCGTGACCTCGGCGCGGGTCCTCTGAAGCTCCTGGACTGTCTCGTCCAAGGCGTCCTCGGGCGATAACATACCTCGCCGGTGGGTGATAGTGGCATCCTCCTCCACGAGCTCCATCTGTCAAAGCGATTGTCTCGGCGCGATTGTGACGAAGACGGTGCCCTCAACTCTGCGGAGTAAGTGCGGGCAATCGCCGCACGCTCGACGCGCCGACTCTGGATTCCGGCCTCAAAAGAAGACCTCCGACCGTGGCGTAGATGGGGCGGCTCTCCTCGCCTTCTCCCGAGCATACATCGTGATCTTGACATCCCGTGCGACGTCAAGTCCTGCCGTACCACCAAGTCCTCGTCGTTGGTCTGTCAAAACCTCCGAGCAAGCTGCATCATACGCCATAACTCCGGCGTATCCTCCAATCGCGCTCCATAGGTATGGATCATCCTCATCTGCCAAAACAAACCTTGTTTAAATTAAACAGAGAATAATAAAAAAAAATTCAGCATAGGTATGAAACAAGAGAGAAGAGATAAGTCAAGATTTCATTGATATTCTTGCTCAAGTGGATTAGGTCTTTAGAAAATAGTTTTACCCTCCTAGGCACAACAAAACTAGGGTCAAGTCCTACAGTCAGCCTGCTCTGATACCACCTCTGTCGGGACCCGAACCTGCAGACCCGGACCCTCTGTGTATTACATGCGATCCGAGATCACGCTAGCACACACAAATCATACTGAGGTTGCACATCACGGACATTCACGAAGATATAAGAATAATTAGTGCAAACATGTATATAAACTGAGTTATGCGACCTTATGGTCTCCTTACAGATAAGAAAGCCACACAGGGCTTACATTATTGAGAGAAAAGAAATAGCGGCGGAACATAAACAAGCGTCGTGGAAGCCTTCATCTTGCCACGAGCAACCGATCGAGCTTGCCCCTAGTTGCTCGGGTCCTCAATGTACTCCTCCTCCCAAACCGGTGTAGTCTCCTCCACCGATGTTGGGGTTGATAAGCAAGGTGGGATGAGTACACAAGGCACTCAACAAGTAATGCACGAGGATGCAACGCTATTACTATATGCAAAGCTTATTCCAAAGGTTGGGCTTAAATGGTTCTTTTGCATCAACAAAGATTTTTAAACCATTACCTTATTTAATTTAAAGCAATGGAATAGTTATAAGTAATACTAATTTCTTCAAATGGTTTTTCATCGAAGATTCTCGGCACACCTTAATAGTTCATTTTAACACTTGGCACACACCACCCCTCCCACGTTTTGTTTAAGAAAATCTACCCTTGATTGTAATCCCGAGCAATGCTCAATACCGTGAGCACGGCTATTCGAATAGTTTTGACACTCTGCAGAGGTTGTACACTTTACCCACAAGATCTGACCGCTCACCACACGTGATTGTCCGCAACAAAGCTTTTGGGAACCTCTACCTTAACCAAAGAACCTCTCGGTGATTGCCTTCACTATCACTTCCCTCACAGAGCGAAGTATAGGACCGGCCAACCACCGTTGGATGGGTACCAAGCCGCAGCACAGTGCGCTCCCCATACAGATACACCCACATGTCTGTCACCCCGAGTATCGGAGGAAAGATATCGAACCCTAGTCAACTAGGTCTCATCCCATATCGGACATGTGGTTGTACGGGTGACTCGGATCAAAGGCTTGCAAGGTGAAGTCCTTAATCGACCAAGGCAAGACTTCCAACACTCAACGATGGCACACAGCCCATTGTAGCACACAGACTCACAACACTCATCAACCCATCGCCACACAGGCCCACGAGTGCACACGACCTCTTGCCACTTGCCCCAGCCTAAATCATTTCCCACCCAGTTGATTATCGTGCAACACATGCCAAGAATAACTCAACATCGATGCGGAACCACACAGTCATTTGTACCTCAATCTCATCATGTGGCATCATCACACCACTTTTCAAAATACATTCAATATTCCATTAGTCAATTTTGTAGCATTTTTCTGAAAGATCATTCATGACTCGATGCAAGGCTAAGCATCTACTCACGGTCTAGCCTCCCGTGTTGGCACAATATTAGCATCCAACTAATATAATCAAACTTAGGGTGACAATGATTTAGGGCATACAATTAATAATTCAAGGTGGCATAACAAAATGGGTTGATTAACTACATTATCCCAAATCAATTTAAATTTATTTTAAATAAATAAGCATGCATAGATTCAAAGCATAAACTACATCACTTGCCTTCAAAGAGTTGCTGGTCGTGTTCCGAAGCTTGGTCTTGAGCGACGAATTCTTCCTCGAAACTTTCCGGCAAATTTGCGTCTACGTGAACAATCAAAATATACAATAAAAATCTAATACAGAGCACTAAATGGTCTCAAAAATTCAAATAAAATTTATCATTAAATAGATCATAATTTTATTAATTTTTAGAAATTTGAATCACCCAAATCCGAGTTAAAATGCAAAAGTTATAGTCATTTGAAATTTGAATAAAATCTGAAAATACTGAAATTAAGAAATCCGATTTTTCCCAATTATTTTTATACTGAAAAATTCGCATTTATGACGTCAGCATTGCATCATGATGACGTCAGCACATAAAAGAATTTCGGCCAAAATATTTTTATATATAACATATTTGTGACGTCAGCGATGACGTCAGCACGACACGTGGCACGCCCAGAGGCTGCCACGTCGCTCTGGTCTATGAACTGGGTTCACGGCTCGGCTCTGGTCTACCGTGGACTCGGTTCACGAGCGATCGCGACAGAACGCGGCAAGATCCGAGCCGTTCGTTGAATCAGCGGCGGATCTCCTCACGCGCGCATCGCGGCGCCCGAGATCGTGCGACACGCGTCGCGCATCCGGTGACGCCACCACGCATCCAGCGGCGACGCCTCGGCTCCACGCCTCCGCGCGCGCACATCCAGCGGTGCGCTCGGATCAAACGGCCAAGACCGCGCCGTCAACTGCGACGTCTCGGTTCATGCGGCGACACGCGGCGCGCAATCGCGACGGTGCATCCGAAATCGACGGTGGATCCGGTCTCGCCCGGTCCAAAACGCCCACGCGTCGGCCGCGCGATTTGGCGAGTGCGGTGCCATCTCCGCCGCGTTCAAATCGAGCGGCGCGGATCCTTAGGGCAAAACCAGATCCAATCTCTACCGTTTAGATCTAATCTAACGGCCCACGATGCCGAGCGGTTTCTTGTTCAAAGCGCGGCGTGGCTCAATCCTCACGGCGTCCAAAAAGATCCAAGGGTTCGCATTAAATCTAGCCGCAGAATCTAGATCTAATCCCTACCGTTCAAACCAGATCTAGCATGCAGATCTACTCTAGAAGAACACAAAGACAAGAGGCGTGGGCGAACGAGCGTGCGATGAAGATCGGACGGACGACGAAGCTTCGGTGAAAGCGGCGGCGCGCAGAAGAAAAGGTGCGGAGTTGAGGAAGATGGCGCAGCCCACGGCGCTCACGGGCTTCTCGGCGTGATGAAGTGGCTCGTTCGACGCGGCTTGGCGGAAGGATTACTCCGGTGACCTTGGCGGCGGAGAGAGAAACCGGGCGAAGAAAACGACGAAAAACCGCGGCGGCACAAAGACGCAACTTCTGGCGAGCTCGCTCGAGCGCTAGAGAGGGTCTCGGCGTGCGTCGCGAGTCGAAGACGCGCGCGAAGGCCTCTGCACGACGACTTCAACGGGGACTTAAGGATCGCCTCGGCGTGCGCGGCTCGCGGCGAAATCACGGCCATCAAAGCCCATGTCTCTCGGCGATCTCGCGGGGACGAAGTGGCGTGGCGCGATCTGTGCGTTCGTCGGCGATGATCCGAAGGCTCAGCGCCGCGGGCGGCGTGGCACACGACAGCGTCGCGATCCGGATCGGACGGCTTGGGCGGGGCGGCGCTAGGGTTTCGGCGGGGCGGGCTGCGGCACGCATAGTAATGGGCTCGGCCCATTACTGTTCAACTGATTTTAAAATCATTTCACATTTAAAATAATTCTAGAAATTCAATTAAATCATTTGGAGCTTTTAAAATAGCAGAAAAATTCTAGAAAAATTCCAGAAATTACTTTGAGATATTTGGAACTCAATTAAAATATTTGCAATAAAACTTTGCAAAAACTTTTCCATTATTCAATTGTTTTCAAGAAAAGCCCTATTTGAATAAATCCAAATAAATTTAAATAAATTCCCAAAAAAATTCACAAAAATAAAAATACTCCAAAATTTAAGTTAGAGCAAAAATTAGGGTGTTACAAAAGAGCCATAGCGCAAATACGCTAACAATGGAGGATCAACCAGAATTTTGCAAGGAATTTTAGAAACTAAGGTTGGAAGTCGTTCCGCAAGGAATGGTAGCTGCACTGGAAGTAAAGCCAACGCTGGAAGATCAGATTAGAGAAGGCCAGAAAGATGACGAAAAAATTTCTAAGATTAAGGCTAAAAAGGAAGAAGGCCTAGCCGTAGATTTCACTCTGGATGAGCAAGGAACCATGTTCTTCAAAGGCCGAATTTGTGTGCCGGATAAAAAGGAACTAAAGCCATTGATTCTTGAGGAGGCTCATGATTCTAAGTACTCGATTCACCCAGGAAGTGCCAAGATGTACCAGGATTTAAAGGAGCGATTTTGGTGGCCTAACATGAAGTGTGAAGTAGCTGAGCATGTTGCTTTATGTGACGTATGTCAGAGGGTAAAGGCCATGCATCAAAGACCAGCCGGTTTGTTGCAGCCATTGAAAATTCCGGAATGGAAGTGGGAGGAAATCGGAATGGATTTTATCACCGGTTTACCTAAAACTCATAAAGGTTACGATTCCATTTGGGTAATTGTGGATCGTCTAACCAAGGTCGCCCATTTTATCCCAGTAAAGACCACCTACTCTGGGGATCATTTAGCAGAGTTGTACATGTCAAGGATTGTATGCTTGCATGGAGTGCCCAGGAAGATCGTGTCGGACAGAGGTACCCAATTTACCTCAAGATTTTGGAATAAGTTGCACGAAAGCAATGGGAACTCACACGAATTTTAGTCTGACATATCACCCATGCATGGATGGTCGATGAAAGAGTAAATCAGATTTTAGAGGATATGTTGAGAGCTTGTGCTTTAGCTTATGCTACATCTTGGGATAAAAGTTTGCCATATCACGAGTTCGATTACAATAATAGTTACCAAGCTAGCCTACGAGATGTCCCGTTTGAGGCGTTGTATGGACGTGCTTGTCGTACTCCGTTGAATTGGAACGAAACAGGAGAACGTTTGGTGTTTGGGCCAGATATTCTCGAAAAAGCTGAAATACAAGTTGCAATGATCAGAGAAAGGTTGAAGATAGCACAGTCAAAACAAAAAAGCTACGCAGATAACCGTCGCCGAGAATTGATTTTTGAACCAGAAGATCATGTGTATCTTAGAGTTACCCCTCTTAAGGGCGTTAAAAGATTTCATGTTAAAGGGAAGCTTGCGCCAAGATATGTTGGTCCGTTTAAGATTCTGAGCCGTCGAGGAGAGGTAGCTTATCAGTTATAGTTGCCTCAGTCCTTGGCAGGAGTGCATGATGTATTCCATGTGTCGCAGCTTAAGAAGTGTCTCAGAGTGCTAACGGAGCAAACCTCGTTGGATGCAATAGAGCTGCAAGAAGATTTGACTTACAAAGAGCACCCGGTCAGAATTTTGGATGTTATGGAACGCAAGACCGACCAGAAACAAGTCTACTCGCTTTGCGAGTTCAGGAGCAATCATTACGAAAGTGAAGCCACTTGGGAGCGAGAAGAGGATTTGAAGTCAGAATTTCCGAACCTATTCTCTAGTTAGCCCTGAATCTCGGGGTCGAGATTCTGTTAAGGGGGGAGGTTTGTAACATCTCAAAATTTGGCTTAATTAAGTTTTTATTTCTTATTTGTGCATTTATGATTTTCTGGAATTTATTTGGATTTTTCCGGATTTATTTGAATTAATTTGAAATCAAGTTTATTGCCTTTTATTCAAATTTATCTAAATCTGTGCAAAGTTAAAATAAATTTTTGCCAAAAATATTTTATTGGAGTCCAGAATGTCTCAAAGTATTTTTGGGATTTTTCTTGGATTTTTCCCGATTATTTTATTGCCTAAAAAAAATAAAATGAATTTCGGTGATTAATTTAATTGGAAAAACCTTTTGAAAAACCTTTGAACAGTAATGGACTCGGCCCATGTCTTTGTCTTGGTGGTGGCGGAGAAGCGCGCCCGTTTGGCTGCCGGAAATCGCGTCTCCGCCGTTGGATCAAGATCGCGCGGGTGGGATCTTGTCGTACCGGTTCGGGACTCGGGCGGATCATCGCCGTTGGAAAGAAATCGCGGGCGGTTAAGATTAGATCGAGGCCGCGTGATCCTGACCGTTGGTAGCAGA
This sequence comes from Otatea glauca, assembly GCA_036346275.1. Taxonomy (NCBI): domain Eukaryota; kingdom Viridiplantae; phylum Streptophyta; class Magnoliopsida; order Poales; family Poaceae; genus Otatea; species Otatea glauca. The sequence goes on along the minus strand of CM070716.1, from coordinate 8,322,797 downwards.
TCGGACGGCGTGTGGTTGTCGTCTCCGCGAAGGACTCGGAGTCTGCCGCCGGCACGTTTTCGCCGCCGTTAGGATCTAGGGTTTCCGTTCTACCGCGTTTGCCGAGGCTATAAATAGGGGCAGGGTAGGCCTCGAGGTTCATCCTTGTGCGCCGCATCTTCTGGTCGGAAGGGTTTCGCGAGGATCGTCGTAAAGCGCGCAGAGGAGCTCGCCGGAGTAGAGCGCCGAAGTCGTCGCGGTTTTTGCTCAAGTGCGCCGCCGGTTCGTCGGTTTTCGGCGTTTTGGTTCAAGATCTGAACTCGTCGGAGTGTGCCACGTCGACTGCGCCACTTCTTCACGTCGGGGACAAGCCGGAACGCCGTCGCCAGGGTTTCTTCCTCATCTCCGGTGGTTTTCTTCGCCGTCGCTTCGCCATTAGTCTCGGGTGAGTTTTTGACCGTCGGATCTGAGCGAACGGGGAAGATTGAACCGCGTCACGGGTGTCTGTCGCCGTTTGATCGGATCGGACGGTAGATGCGTGCCTCGTGTCGCTCATCGGCGGGGCGGCGCTACAACCAATCGGATCAAGACGCGTGGCGCTGCGGGTATCGAGGTTCATCCTTGTGCGCCGGGTTCACGGTGGACCAGAGGAGGTTCTGTGGACCGGGTCCATACGCCCGAGACGCGTGTCAAGCTCTGATTGGCTGGTGCCAAGGCTGACGTCAGCAGGATGTCACGCTTGCGCAATAATTCGGTTTTCGGATTAAAAATAAATCTGTTAATTTCGAATTTCTGATTTTTGCAATTTCAGTATTTAATTCAAACTTCAAAAGGCTATATCTTTTGCATCGTAACTCGGATTTGAGTGATTCAAATTTCTAAAAATTTTTAAAATTGAGATCTATTTAATGGTGAATTTTAATTGATTTTTTGAGTTCATTTGCTCTCTGTTTTGGTATTTATTTGCTTTTCTTCTTCGGTACGCTTAGACGTTGAATTGTGCGACGCTTCGGAGGAAGATCCAACAACTCAAGAGCAAGTTCCAGAACCAGATCAGGACCTATTCCAAGGCAAGTTGTGCTTGATCATGTTGAACCCATGTTTATAAAATTGCTATATTTGTTTTACCCTATTGCATATATTTCAAATATACAATTGTTTCAAATTAGATTGGGCGTAGCTAATATACCAGATTGATCTATACCCTACCTTGTCATTGTATGCCATGATCCATTGTCACTCTAGATTGGTTTAATATAGTTGATTAGTAATTATGATCAACATTGGAGGATTAGTTCGTATTAGTTGCTTAGCCTTGCCACGTCATCACATGTGTCAGAATCATTGATAATTAATCTTGATTAATGGAATATGGAACAATATTATGAACTTGTGTGTCATGTGGGATCACACGATGAGATTGAGTTGTTGTGGCGAGTCATGTCACGCAACGATGTTGAATTGTTGATGGCACGTGGTGCTTGGTAATCAACGGGGTGATAATAACTTAGATTGGGGCAAGTGACAAGGGGCGAGGATGCCAAGGTGGGCCCGATGGGCAGAGGGTATGTGGATGTCTTGCCTTGATCACACTAAGGACTTAACCTTGCAAGCCTTTGACCTGAGTCTATCGTGCAACCACATGTCTGGTATGGGCCAGCCTAGCTGAGTAATTTGCAATGTCTTAATTTTGGTACTATCGTGGTCGGTGTGAGTTCCCGAGTTATGGAGTAATTCACATGGCGCAAGTGGGGGGCCCTAGATGTGGTAACCAGTCCCACCAGTGTTGAAACCTTAGCGGGTAGTATCGGGTTAAGCCAGAGCATTGTAAAGGCTTTGTTATAATCACTCGCCTTGGTGGTGTTTGGTTGTATCACGTGGGTAAAGTGCATAATCTCTGCAGAGTGTAAAACTATTCGGATAGCCGTGCTCGCGGTATTGAGCAATACTCGGGAATTACAGTTAAGGGTTAGCTTAATTAATTGGACAACATGGTTGGGATGGGGGGATGCCATATGGAAGATGGAATTTGACTTAGGATTGGAAACTTGGTTTACTTAAGAAATATTGAATTTATTTATTTATTACTGTTATTTGTTTTACATTCTTTACAATCTATTTATTGTATTTGTTCATAAATGCTGCTTATTGCAAAATAGCCATGATAGCCTATCCATTGGAATAAGCCTTACATATAGATACATAGAATTGCATTCTGTGCACAACTTGTTGAGTGCTTTAAGTACTCACCCTTGCCAAACAACAATAATCAACAGTTGAAGAATCTACACCTGTGTTGGAAGATGAAGTCCAGGAGGACACGAGTCATTAGGGTCTGAGCCTTGTCGGTTGCCTGTGGTGAACTGATGAGCTAACTCGTTTCCTACTTTCCATTTGTAATTACTAGTTTATATTTTTAGTCTTGCCCTGCGTGGCTTAATAATGTAAGTTGGTCATAAGATCATACATTTAGCTATATCAATAAATGAACTATTATTCTATTATCGTTGTGTATGATGTGATATGTACCAATGTTAAGCTGTGTGCACTAGCGTTGATCCTGGGACTAGTGCGGTAAACACAGTGGGTTCGAATTAGTGGATTCGGGTCCTTACACTAATGCTGAGTCTTGCTCTTCGAAGTCTTCGTTCGCTCCCTCGGAATTAGCGTCTACCGGAAAAGAAAGCGACAAAACCAAATAAATTCAAAACAGAGACTCAAACAACCTCAAAACTGAAAATAAATGGATCTGGAAGACAGATCTTGATTTTAGAAAAATTTAGAAACTTGAATCTCCTCAATCGGAGTTCGTATGAGCGAGAACGGGCCTCCGAAATATTAAATTCAGAGAAAATGCTGAAAATCAGAAAATCGGAAATTCTGGATTTATTTTTCTATTGGAAAATCGATTTGTTGCGCAATCGCTGACATCAGCCGGCTTTTGGTGGATTCGGTGCACGGCACTACGGTCGGTCCACCGTGCACCCTGCTCACCCATGAGCGTCATTCTTGGCGATCGACATGACCACACACGCGGCGCCGACGGGCGCGAAGCGGGCGGCCACGCGCGTCGCGCATCGATGTACGGTGCGGATCGGCCGGTTGGAAATAGGGCACGGGCGGCGAAGGACGCGCCACGATCTGGAGCGTTGCCGAGCGATCGGACGGCCACAGTTCCTCGACGGAGAACGACGGCGAGGCAGCGGCGCGAGGCTCACCGGCAGTGGGGAAGAAGACACGGCAAGCGGCGCTATGGCGACGGATCGGACGCGGATCAGCACCGATCTGAGAGGACTCAACCCAGGAGACCCAAAGATGCCAACGGAGACGACAGAGGAGCAACGGCGACAGAGTTCTGGGCAGCGGAAGACTTCGGCACGGCGGAAATCGACGGCGAGCTCGCGCGGAGCGACGGCGGCGGCTCGGGCAGCGAGAGGTAGGTCAAAAGGGGAGGCGCGAGGAGGGGATCCTCGGGAGGTGCGCGACGCTTTAAATAGGTGTCTCGAAGGCCGTGTCCGACGTGAACTCCGAGACGGCGGCGTGCGGCGGCAGGACTCCGAGCGGCACTGGCTAGGGTTTCGCGGGGCAACGCGGGGCGATCCAGACCTGAAGGACCGAGATGGCGAACAGAGGGGGGGTGAATGGTCGGAAATAAAAATTCCCCCAAAATACGCCAACAAAAACCTCGACAAGATCGCTCAAAGGAAATTGTGAAAAACCCGAAAAACTAGACAACTATGTGTACCCCAAGCTTGCATGGATAAGTACCATAAAATATGTGGGGATTTTTGAGTCACAATCCTGGTTGTCTAGTGTCCAAGATAAAGAGGAATCAATTCAAACTCTTGCTTTTAGAAAGGACATCAATTCAAATCACAAAAGTCACTTTCAGAAATGCAAAAGCAGAATTTCCAGAACTTGTCCTCAATTTGGACAGGAGGTTGGTGGGTTTCTGCAGCTCAAAAAATTCTGAGAATGTTTCTCCCTATGAGCATCAGAGTTCTGAAGAACTCCACCAAATTTCTCCTCAAAAAGCCTTACAGAAAAAACAGGAAAAATCTAAGAACACAGTATGCTCAAGAACTTCGAGCAGAAAGTTTGGGGCTCAGTTTTCACCTCATGGCGCCCAAACGGTGCAACAAGTGAACTCCAAATTTTTTCTGCAGGTGTATATCTCCTCCAATAAGAATCACTCAAAAAGGATGTTCTGAACAAGTTGGAACTTGAAAGAAAAGATGTTCTGAACACTGACTGCTGCGCGAAGAACAAGTTCTGAACAAAGTTGGAACTTGAAAGAAAAGATGTTCTCTACTCAATCCAAGAGTGCAAAAGAGATGTAAAACCATATGAACACACTCAAAACATCCAAGATCAGCAGCATTTAGAAGGAGTGGAGGCAAATCCAAATTACTTGAAAGTAAATTGTGGGAATGTAATTGCGGGAAAGTAAATGGTGAATTTAAATTGCGTAAAGTAAAGACATAATGTAAATGCGCAAAATAAATTCAGAGGTGGATGGATAAAACTTTCATTTCTGGAAGGGGAGGTTACAAAGCCTCACATTCATGTGGGCAAAGCTCAAATGAGCATCAAAAACCTCAACACCTTCAAGGGAAGGAGTCTACCCCTCCACCCCTATTTATACTACTCTTGGGCCACCTACCACCCTTGGATGAGCCCCTCAACCCTAGAGCACTCATCTAAGGGCTAGGATTAACCCACACACACAGCCATGCAAGGGCTAACCCAAAACCCACATACATACCCGGTTTTCTTGCACGGTTTTCAAAGCATACTACCTAGACCCGCTAACCTATCAACTAGACCTCAATCCGATGGCCCTCATTGATCCACGCGGCATCTAGCTAGCATCCACTCCTTTCCTTGTCTTCTTGACTTGCCCGGACTCCATCTCTGATCATCTTCCGGTGATCTCCCAACCGTCTGGACCTCCGACGCTCCTCGCCTAATCCCGGTCATCCTTCACCTCACCATGACCTAGCACCGTCGTCCTGCAACCATCAAAGACAAGGAAAAAACCTTTCACATAGCAATGCCCACAATAATATGCAATATAAACCATCCAACTCATCACTACCACGTCCATACGATCAGTACTTCCACTCCTGGCAGAGACAACTCAAATTGCTTCATTTTGAAAATCGATCCAAATCAAACTCAAACTTGAGCACACCTTGCTCAAATAAAGTCAAATACTCATCACAAACATGGATGGACCTCCACATGGTCCTTCAATCTCCCCCTTGATGAGTATATTGACAAACCACACAAAAGGCATAAATTTGAGTTTGAAGAAAATGAAGAAGAAAGCAATTTTTAGTTGCAAAGTCAAACTTGGTCCAAAGATAGAAATTAGAACCATGACCAAGTTGACGAAGAGGAATTTAGATTTTAGAGTTAAATTTACGAAAGAGTAAGTTTTCAACATAAACTCTAAAATCCAACTAAACATGTCAAATGTGATTATGAGATTATGATCCAACAGAAGTAGTAGCATAGTTTTACAAAGATTGTAATAACCAAATAAGCATTCACATTTTTATCTTTTTAGTGATGCCTTTTCTACGTTTTCTCCCCCTTTTGGCAATATAGGCATCAATTTTTTATGTATGCATGAAATGCAATCGAAAGAGCTTTGAAGATTATCCAATTGATCAAAATGGAAGGATATTACACCAAGCTAGTCAATTTCGAAGATGACTAAACTAAGACATGTCCAAGTGCAAATCTGAGCTTAGTTTTGAATATTTCATTTTTAGCAAGATTTGACATGTGCAACACTTAGCTTTAGTTTCAAAAATAGAAGAATAGCCACTCTAAGGATCAAAAGGAAAACCTAGAGTTCAACCTACTCAACACGTTGGGAAATCTAGAAGAGCATACAAGGTCCTTCGAGCTCATTTATCACTTAATGCAAATTTTGATTTATCATCATACTAGACATAGCGGGGTGCAAATGTTTGACATTATTTGCATTCTTTACCCACATATGTCTTTGTTTTTAATTTATTTGCATTTTCTTTTGACAACCAATTGACTCAAGCCGTATGCGACCATCTCAAGATGAACTCTTAAGAGGATGGTCTAGGTCAAACACGATGTATTCCAAGTTCATCCCAAGTGCAATGGGAAGCGGTCTCGTGAATACAAGGTGTTGAGTCGTATGTGCACAAGAAGAGTTAATTTTGTTTAATTTTCATTTTTAGCACAACGATTCATGAGCAATTGAAGGACTCTAGCATGGATCAAACTAGTTTTACCCAAGTTGCTATAGGGACTCTAGAGAACTCCTAAATTTCTCAAATTATGGCACAAACCTCTAGAGAAGAAACCTAGCAAGTAAAAGCAACAAGTTTCATCAAGTTTTTCATTTAAGGCTTATTTCATTTTTAAGCATAGCAAGTTAAATGAACTTGGACATACCTAAGCTAGTGATTTTCTTCAAATGATGTAGCATGGTGTATAGCATGAAGAAGAAATCAATTGCATAATAGACAAAGCTCATAAAACAGAAAATACAGTCTAAATGCAATGCATGAACAGATTCCCAAACTCCCCCTCAACAAATGAATCAATTTTAAGCTCAAATCTGGTTAAAGTTGAGTTATTATCAAGATTAGGCACAAAGAAAACCGAATGAACTCAATAATAACCAAAAATGAATGAGGAGAAGAAGTCGAGAAACGCAAACTGGATGGCTATTGAGCATAGATAAGATAGAAGAGACTCACTACGGCTCGGACTCGCTCTTATCTTCCCAAAGGTGACATAGTGAAGTCGACTCTAGATCCCAACTAAGGAGTGCACACAGACCTGCCTACCTGGAGGCCCAATACCGCTAAACTTATAAGGCTGTGAGGGAACTCAACCTAGAGAGAAGAGAGAACAACTAATCACGCATGATAGCAACCTAAAGCACAAGATAAGAGGTCCATGGAAGGCATGCGAGAAGTCTAAGTGAGTGAACTCAACTCAAGAAAACAAGCCCAAAGTCACCCAAAAGAAACACAAAGAAAAGAAAAGCTGGAAGAAAACATATAATACATAATATACAAACCAGTTCCCCCTCACGAAAGGCCGTAAGGGCTCACGACTCCAAGCTCACTCCTCAAGGCAACAAATCTGGAGCTATCCAAAGGCTTGGTGAAGATATCGGCTAATTAAAGGTCACTCTCTACGAACTGAAGCGCGATATCTCCCTTCTCCACATCTTCTCTAAGGAAGTGATATCTAATATCAATGTGCTTGGTCCGAGAATGTTGCACTGGGTTTTTAGCAATGCAAATAGCTGAAGTTTTGTCACAGAAAAGTGGCACACTATCTATCTCTAACCCATAGTCCCGTAAGGCCGATCTCATCCAGAGCACAGCTCACAATGAATTGGTGCAGAATATACTCGGCCTCGGTGTGGGTATGCAACCCTGCATCGCTTCCTAGATGACCAAGAAACAAGAGAAGTGCCAATGAATTGGCAAGTGTCAGAAGTGCTCTTCCTATCTATCCTACATCCAGCAAAGTCGGCATCGGAAAAGGCTCTAAGAGATAGACAAAAAGAAGAGTACCAAATACCATAATCAGTGGTAGCACGAAGGTACCTGAAGATGCGCTTGACCGCCGGTGGTGAGAGGCGAGGAGAAGCTTGAAATCGAGCGCCTGCACACACAAATAAATGTATGTCCGCCTCGAAGCGGTGAGGTACAAGAGGAGCCGATCATGCTCAAACTCCTTTTGATCAGCGAGCTCACCATCCTCATCGGGCTCGAGGACGAAGTGGTGGCCATAGGAGTCATCACCGGCTTCCCATCGGACATGTCGAAGCGCCTCGGAGGTCACGGGTATATTTGCCTTGATGCAAGAAAGTACCCTCCAGTCCGCTTGATTTGGAAGCCAAGAAAGTAGCTCAACTCGCCCATCATACTCATCTCAAACTCAGTGCTCATCACCTCGTAAAACGAGACACAAGCGAATGAGACGAGCCACCAAAAATGATATCGTCCACATAAATCGGAAAAGAAGAAAATGAGACTCATGGTGTCGATGAGCGAGTTTTGTCTACTATACCCATTTTGAAGTCATGGTGAGAAGATAAGACTTGAGCCTCTCATACCATGCTCTGGGGCTGCTTGAGTCCATACAAAGCTTTGGAGAGCTTGTATACATGACTCGAAACTTGGGGTTCTCGAATCTCGGAGGTTGTTTGACATAAACCTCTTCCTCAATATAGCCATTGAGGAATGCACTCTTGACATCCATTTGATAGAGCTTGAAGCCACAGGATGCAGAGAATGCAAGCGGGATCCTAATAGCCTCTAGTCTAGCTACAGGGCAAAGGTCTCCTCAAAGTCAAGACCCTCAACTTTGAGAAAAGCCCATGCAACTAGCCTAGCCTTGTTGCGAATGACAACCCCATCCTCACTCTGCTTGTTTTTAACACCCACTTGGTCCCAATGACATTATGACCAGATGGGGCTCGACAAGTCGCCATACCTTGTTCCTTTCAAAGTTCTCAAGTTCCTCATGCATAGCATTAATCCACGATTCATCGGATAATGCATGAGAAACATCCTTCGGCTCAAAGGAGGCAACAAAGGCAGAGTGGAGGCAGAAACTGGACAAACCTGATTTTGAGCGAGTGACCCGCTTAAACAGATCACCAATGATCTGATCAGGTGGATGAGCTTTCTGGATATGTCGGGGTGGACCAGAAGCAGAAGTGGCCTCTACCTCATGCACAAAAGAGGTAGGAGCAGAGCCACTCGCTGAAGGAGAGCGGAAGGCAAGGGCCGGTCTCCCGAGGTGCGTAAATGGAAACAGGAGGCACCTCGGTGTAGAGGGACTGGATCGGTGGAACACCATCATCTCCATCATCCTCATCTTCTACAAAGATGGTCTCGGAGGGATAAGAAGAGCCTGAAACATCAGGTCTAGCTCCTGGGCTAGCCTCATCAAAGGTCACATCACAGGTCTCTATGATCCTATGCGCATCAACACTCAAGACCCTATAGCTACGAGAAGAAGTCGAGTAACCTAGAAAGATACCATCAGAAGAGCGAGACTCAAACTTATCTAGGTTACCAGACTTCAAGGTAAAACACTTGGAACCGAAAATGCGAAAATGAGACACACTGGGCTTTCGCCCATACCTCAACTCATAAGAAGTGCGATGCAAATGTGCTCTCAAAAACACGCGATTAGGAACATGGCAAGCAGTAGCTATAGCCTCAACCCAAAACTTCCTAGAGTATCAGACTCGTCTAGCATCATCCTCGCCATCTCAACCGTGGTCCTGTTCTTCCTTTCCACTCGCCATTCTGGCGAGGAGCGTAGGGAGAAGAGAACGATGCTCTAAACCGGACTCCACACAAAACTCTCAAAGTAGGAATTCTTGAACTCCATGCCATTATCACTGCAGATAGCTCGTAATGCACCTAGGAGCTCAATAGACAACCTCTCGATCAAACCCTGAAGTGAGAAAAGTCTCATCCTTCGAGGCCATGAAGAATACCCAAGAGTATCTAGAAAAATCATCAACGGTGACAAGAATATACCACTTCCCTCCTGTGATCGCACTCTAGCCGGACCAACAAAGTGTCCATATGTAAAAGCTGTCTGGTGCATCACCATCACTACGGTGGTCGGAGGATGAGAAGCGATAACCATCTTGCCATGTCGGCAAGGAGAGCAAACTAAGTCTTTGACCATCTTGAGTTTGGGCAAACCCGAATGAGATCATGGCGCTAACTCGGGTCAAATGATCAAAACCAATGTGACCAAGTCTCCTATGCCGAAGGAGAGATCACGGACTTAGAAGCAATCAAACATCGAAGAGAGTCTCGGAAGAAGCGGAAAAATCAGCACGAAAGACTCCCAAATCTAGAAATCCATAAACTAACCCTCCCGATGAATCAAGGATTCTACAGGGCATTACTCTTGAAGCTTACCTCGAAAGAGTCATCGATAAGTCGAGAAACAGAGAGCAGATTGTATTGCGACTTACTTACTAAGGCAACATCTTTAAGAATGAAATTTTGGTTAATGCAGATGGTACCTTTAGCAATGACTCTACTCAAGATGCATCCCCAAAAGTGATTAACTCATCACCGGGGCTCGGACTAGGAAGAGAACCAACGAGAATCTCCGGTCATATGACGAGAACAACCGAGTCAACAATCCAAACATCGCCCTTCCCCATCCGGATTTAACTGATCAAGACACAAGAGAGAAAGATGACTCAATCTTTGGATAGAGTGAAGACTTAGGAACCCAATACTGAACCATACGACACCTCAGAGTACCAGCCACAGAAGAAGACTGGACTCGAGTGTCTCTCTGACGCTCAACTCTAACAAGATCAGTAGTAACTCTAGTAGATGATCTAGGAGCTGGAACTGGGTTGGCACGCCGTGGTGCAAAAGCCAGACCATCCCAGTAAGGCTGCCTGGATCTCCTACCAGAAAACACCTCACGTCGATGATATCTTCCTCGATGGGAAAAACGAGGAATATCAAGAGGACGGCGGAAAAGACTGACTACAAACAGCTCCAGGACTAAAACTCGAAGAACTAGCATGAAAACCAAGTCCTGGACGCTGCCCAAAAACAGACGACTCTCTAACCTGTCTAGAAGCAGAGTGTGTCTTAGGAGCACTCAAAGTTTGGGGATGACCCTGAATACCCTAAGAGCAACAACACGCTCACGCCGAGTGATCTTGGCGTGCCTGAAGCAGAAATCTACTAAGTGACCATCCTTCTTACACAAGGTGCATGTGTACTTCGCTTTGCTAGAGGCAGAAGCAATAGGAGTAACACCCTTCTGATCAGAAGTCCTATGGACAACCCCAGCAGATCTAAACACGGTGGTACTCACTCTGGGAGCTACCACAATCTCACCACTCTTGGAGCCGCGCACAATGGTGGGAGGATGCGCCCAGCGTGCTCAAGGGTTCAAATCCTAGACCTTGATTGAATCTACTAATCTTGGATTGGTCTAGAATAAGATTGAGCTTCTTCTTGCCTCCAACAAACTTCTCGAGAGTGCTCATAAGATACTGGCAATCTCGGAAGAAAGAAGCACAAGAAGAACAGGGGGAAGGAGAGGAAGAAGAAGAACCAGAAAGAGAAGATCTCTCAGCACGTGCTTTTTGTTCCCTTAGCACGGTTGCCTCAATCTTGAGGGCCTCACAAGAAACGCAAGGAGCATCTCTAATCCTAAGGGTTTGGTCTTTTAACTTCTTCTTAAGCTCGACATGGATTTGATCTACATCATCCTTAACCCCAACACACAGCAAGCAACCAGTTTTTGACTTAACTAGTAAGTCCTTAACAAGTTGATCACACTTGACATTCAAAGCATCATTGTCAAGTTTTAGTTGCCTCTGACCCTCACATGAGTATTGGGTCCTTAGAAGCATGCAATTCAAGTTCATCATTTCTAGCAGAAAGCTTTCTAAGGTGTTCGCTCATGGTATCAACTTCGGCAAGCAATTTAGGGCAATTAGCACATGATGGAGTGGAGTGAGCATGAAGAAAACTAGCCTCAACAGGAATAGCATCAATAGAACTAGTGCTAGCATTCTTCAACCTAAGACCATCAAGTTCAGCAAGCACACTATCATGTATGGTCCTTAGGTTCTCCAACTCCACAAGAATAGCATCACACAAAGAGCAATCATCGGTGACACGGGAGGGAGAAGATCTAAGTGAAGCTAACTCCCGAGTCAAGGTACCTACTTCCTTCTCAAGCTCCGTACACTTAGCTCTAGCTCTAGCATGAAATTTTCCGAATTTGCAGAAAGCTTCGTTGAGCTGGTCATAGGAGGGTACCTCATCCGAGTCATTTGTAGAGCTCTGAGTCGCTGATGTCGTTGGTGTCGCCATGAAGCACATGCCGGGAGAAGTCATCGCCGCCCTTCTTCTCTTGCGGATCATCCTCGCCCTCGTCGCTCCATGTCTCCGTGTCGGAGAGGTTGATGTCGTCAAGCGCGGCGAGGACGCGGTGGAAGAGCTTCTTGTTCTAGGAGAAGTTGCGGTACATCTTCTCGTGCGCTGGTTCACGAACTGGAGGCTTCTTGTTGCGGTTCTTGTCGGTGTAGTCGTTCTTGCCCGAACCGCCAACGTCGTTCTTGCCCTTCTCCAGCTTGGGACAGTTCGCCCGAATGTGGTTGGGGCCACCACACTCAAGCGGTGATCATGCCACCTCTCTTCCTCTCTCTCACCCTCTTGTATGCATGAGAAAACTTGCGAGCGAGAAGAGCAAGCTCATTTTCTGGAAATTTTTCCAGTTGGTCATCGCTTATCTCGCAAAGGGCGGAAAGAGAGAAACCAATAGAAGGATCAGAAGAAGAAGATCCAATGGGATCGGTGACCAAAGCCATCGACTGAGATTTCGTCTTCCGAGAGACGACATCGATCTCATGAGTCTTGAGGCGGGAATAAAGCCCGTCAAGAGTCAGAGTCGATAAGTCGGTGGTGTCCTTGATGGTGGTCACCTTCATCTCCCAAACCCGAAGGTCGAGTGCGGTCAAGAAATGCCGAGCATTGTCCGAGTCAGGGTATATGCAACCAACTGATCGGAGGTCACTCAAAATCTTTGTAAACCGACCAAAACACTCGTCGAGACTCTCACCGGTAGCGTTGATCAAACTTGTTGTACTCGCGCTTGAACTGTCTGCCTCACGCCTTGATTTGAGTAGAGCCCTCATGGTAAGCATTGAGGTTACCCAAATCTCGTGAGCGGAGCGAAGGTGAAAATCATATCATACTCACATGGCTAAGACCCTGTATGAGAATGTTCCTTGCCTTAGAATTCGCTTCAACGTCAACCATATTGATGGCCATGACATTTTCATCAGCAGGAACCTCATACGGGAGTTTCACCTACTGCCATATCAGGTAGCCCTGGGCAGTGATGTATGACTCCATCCGGGACTTCCAAAAAATAAAATCAACTCCATTAAAGATGGGAGGCTTGGTGGAATATTTGTCCGTCGCCATGGCTCTTGAGACCGGTCAAGATCTAGAAAGAGCAGAACCGGCTCTGATACCAATTGAAGGACCGAGATGGCGAACAGAGGGGGGGGTGAATGGTCGCAAATAAAAATTCCCACAAAATACTCCAACAAAAACCTCGACAAGATCGCTCAAAGGAAATTGTGAAAAACCCGAAAAACTAAACAACTATGTGTACCCCAAGCTTGCATGGATAAGTACTATAAAATATGTGGGGATTTTTGAGCCACAATCCTGGTTGTCTAGTGTCCAAGATAAAGAGGAATCAATTCAAACTCTTGCTTTTAGAAAGGACATCAATTCAAATCACAAAAGTCACTTTCAGAAAAGCAAAAGCAGAATTTCCAGAACTTGTCCTCAATTTGCACAGGAGGTTGGTGGGTTTCTGCAGCTCACAAAATTTTGAGAATGTTTATCCCTATGAGCATCAGAGTCGTGAAGAACTCCACCAAATTTCTCCTCAAAAAGCCTTACAGAAAAACAGGAAAAATCTAAGAACACAGTATGCTCAAGAACTTCGAGCAGAAAGTTTGGGGCTCGGTTTTCACCTCATGGCGCCCAAACGGTGCAACAAGTGAACTCCAAAATTTTTCTGCAGGTGTATATCAGAGTCCCGCACCTCCTCCAATAAGAATCACTCAAAAAGGATTTTTCTATATTTTTACAAAAATCAAAAACTAACTGCTGCGCGAAGAACAAGTTATGAACAAAGTTGGAACTTGAAAGAAAAGATGTTCTTTACTCAATCCAAGAGTGCAAAAGAGATGTAAAATCATATGAACACACTCAAAACATCCAAGATCAGCAGCAATTAGGAGGGGAGGCAAATCCAAATTACTTGAAAGTAAATTGCGGGAATGTAATTGCGGGAAAATAAATGCTGAATTTAAATTGCGTAAAGTAAAGACATAATGTAAATGCGCAAAATAAATTCAGAGGTGGATGGATAAAACTTTCATTTCTGGAAGGGGAGGTTACAAAGCCTCACATTCATGTGGGCAAAGCTCAAATGAGCATCAAAAACCTCAACACCTTCAAGGGAAGGAGTCTACCCCTCCACCCCTATTTATACTACTCTTGGGCCACCTACCACCCTTGGATGAGTCCCTCAACCCTAGAGCACTCATCTAAGGGCTAGGATTAACCCACACACACAGCCATGCAAGGGCTAACCCAAAACCCACACACATACCGGGTTTTCTTGCACGGTTTTCAAAGCATACAACCTAGACCCGCTAACCTATCAACTAGACCTCAATCCGACGGCCCTTATTGATCCACGCGGCATCTAGCTAGCATCAACTCCTTTCCTTGTCTTCTTGACTTGCTTGGACTCCGTCTCCGATCATCTTCCGGCGATCTCCCAACCGTCTGGACCTCCGACGCTCCTCGCCTAGTCCCGGTCATCCTTCGCCTCACCATGACCTAGCACCGTCGTCCTGCAACCATCAAAGACAAGGGAAAAACCTTTCACATAGCAATGCCCACAATGATATGCAATATAAACCATCCAACTCATCACTACCGCGTCCATACGATCGGTACTTCCACTCCTGGCAAAGACAACTCAAATTGCTTCATTTTGAAAATCGATCCAAATCAAACTCAAACTTGAGCACACCTTGCTCAAATAAAGTCAAATACTCATCACAAACATGGATGGACCTCCACATGGTCCTTCAAGACCGCACACGTGGCGCGAATCCGACTACCGACGCCGCTGGTCAAGGTCCAGGCACTCTGTGAGAGAGGTGGGCCGAGACGCGCGAGGGAGGCAGGCCGCGGAGACCAGCTGGGCCGGGCCGAGCAGGAAAAAAGGAATGGGCCATGGAAGATTCGTCCCGAAAGAATAAAATCATTTTCCGAATCAAAATAATTCCAAAAATTCAAATAAAAGCAAATAAATTCAAATAAATATCAAATAAATTTAGAAAAATCTTCAAAAATAAAGAAAAATTCCTTGGAGCACAATGAATAGTTTAGTCAAATTAAATCCTTTCATTAATGGAAAATTCAAATTAAGCTTGAATTACTTCAAGAAAAATGCAAATAGTTTATTTTTTAATCCAAACATTCCAAAACTCAAATTTTGGGATGTTACAAATCTCCCCACCCTTAAATGGAATGTCGACCCTGAGATTCTTGCGGGCAAAAGAATAGGTGGGGAAACTCGGACTTCAGATCGTTTTCTCGCTCCCAAGTAGCTTCTTCTTCTGAATGATTGCTCTACTGGACCTTGCAAAAATGGATGATCTTGCTCCTCGTGATACGCTCTGCTATATCCAAAATTTTCACTGGTTGATCCTTGTAGGTAAGATCCTCTTTGAAATCAATGGCTACCAATGGCATCTGTTCCTCTGGCACATGCAGGCATTTCTTCAACTGCGATATATGCAACACATCATGGATTCCGGCAAAAGACTGAGGCAATTCTCACTTGTAGGCAACCTCTCATCTTCGTTCCAAGATTTTGAACGGTCCCACATATCTAGGGGCAAGCTTTCCTTTTACTTGAAATCTCTTAACTCCTTTGAGAGGGGTGACTCTTAGATACACATAATCATTGGGCTCAAAACTTAAATCTCTGCGACGATTATCTGCATAACTCTTCTGCCTGCTTTGATCAATCTTTAAACGGCCTCGAATGAATTGGACTTGTGTTTGTGTTATGCCCTTGAGGCAACCATTTAGATGATTGTAACATGACTATGTTTATGAATAATAATATGATTATTGGTCCAATGAATGTATATCATTGTATTGATCAACAAGTATGTGACTTGCTTATGAAGCTCTTTACTTAATGATGTAATTCGATAAATATCTCTGATCGGATATCATCGTATAGGACAACGATGAATAGATCAGCGCATGTAGTGATCGATGATCATGCTTCATAGATCATGGGATATGGAGATATCATCTATACATTGTGGACGCATGTTGAAGAACATGGGTTAGATAGACCCGCAATGGGACATCGCGAGAATGTTTCATTCTTATGTGTCATCGATGTATCTCATACCTAGTAGATGTATGATCCTTAGACCTGAGATTGTCATATTCCCTACATGTGTAATAGTTTTCCTTGGGGCTATCAAACACTACTTCCTAACCGGATAGTTATAAAGGTAGCTTTCATGTTTACTATGAAACGTGCAGAGGAAGTGCAAATCAAGATGGAATTTGCCACTCCAATGAAACAGAGATATATGACAAGGCCACTCGTGTGATATGATTATGGAAGTGCATGGCCATGCCGTGATTGAGGAGTCAATCACAACTTATTAATATATCACGGATACGAGAGATGGATTGAATCATCAAAGGATGACATGCTTCTCGCCTTGAGATCAATCTTCATATACTTGGGAAAGGGATTATTACATGAGTACTTTTGATAGGTTACATCCGATTTGATCATAATATGTTTGGGAGTTGGTATACTTTGCAAGAAGCCACTACCAACTATTGGATTGAAAAGGAGTTTTCGAATCCATGTCCAAACGTATGTGAACCTGCAGGTCACACACTTAATGGGTGGGGCGCATTAATTTGGATTGGATCCGTAATTAATGAACCTCGTGGGCTTAGCACTGATGGGCCCTAGTTTAGGGTTTCATCTCGTGGCTATATAAGGAGGGAGGAGGGAGGTGCGGTGTGCTTTCCCACGGTTTAGGAGTGATTTACTCGAAACCCTAGCCTACTCCTCTCGCTGCCCTGCCGAGCGACTGGTGCTTGCACACGACGCACGCAGCGTTCCATCTCTCGCACATGTGGACTCTGCGGTGTGACGCTGCTGCGATCAAGGGCGTGGGAGGACGATCCACGGCAAGGCGAGGACGATCCACTACATCGACGCAATGACTGCGGCGAGGACGATCCACTACATCGACGCGCGAAGGATTCCGCAACTGCGCGTCTAGTGGTAATCTTATCTATGATCCCCTTCTTGCGAGTAGCTTTCTGGTTTCGCGGTAGATTTTTTTTGTGCTAGCGTAGCATACCGCGTTCCTCTTTAGTGGTATCAGAGCCATCTCGTATAGTTTTGTGATCTGGATGTTGCACATATGATGTGTAAGGTTAGTAGATTGGATCTATTACATGTTCAGCCAGTTCAAGTGTTGAATTGGTGACGGCAGCCATCGATGAGATCGATCGGTCTAGGGTTTGAGGAAAGTGCAAACCGACTCAATCTTGATTTGGGTGAGTCCGTTCATGGTACGACGTTACCCTTACCGGTCGGGATACCGCCATCGGGGTTTCAAACGTATCCATATGGGACCAAGCCAATCGATTGAGTTGGATTGGGTCAATCTGGTTGATCCTTGGTAGCGCAAATGATTCAATATTGATTTGGGTGAGTCCGTTCATGGTGCGACGTTACCCTTACCGGTCGGGTTACCGCCATCAGGGTTTCTGAAACGTATCCATATGGGACCAAGCCAATCATATTAGATCGGATTGGGTCAATCTGGTTGATCCGTGGAAATTTTGAGGGCGTTTTCAATGTCAGAAGACATGCCTCTAAAAAATTTTCGTATGCTTTTCAATGTCGAAGATTGCTGCGGGCTCGCCTTGGACCCTTGAGGCGCCGCCTCGGACCCGCCACGACCGCCAGCGGGACCGCCACACGGTGCTGCCCCTGATGGACCCGCGCGCCGCCCCTCGGACCCCGGAGTCGTAGGGTTGCTTTTGTTTAACTCGTTTTTGCAGGGAATTATGTGAAATGGTATGGCCTATGTGTATGTGATGCATGTAATTTCCACATGGCTGCGTCTTGTGTGTCAAGCCATAAGGCTATTTAAATTGTATAACGACACATGCAGTGTCGACTTGTGATGCTTCAAACCCTCATGTAAAATTCATTATCAAAAGTTGTAAGGAGTTGCATCCATAATGATGAAGACGATGGTATCAAGCAAGATGGCTAGGTGAACAAATCAAGCAAGGTGGCTAGGTGAACAAACAAGCATGATGATGGAGATCTTAATGCTAAGGGCCATGCTATTTCACGACTTATTTTGATTTTACGTGGATGTGTGTTTAATCCTTGCTATTTTCTTTATGCTCATTGCATGTGATGCCATGTTCATAGTAATCTTTGTTCATCCCTATAGTTAAAATTTTAAATCAAATTGTCCATCCAATTGTTGCACCTATCAAGAATTTAGATCGTTATTGATATGATTGCCAAAGTAGTATATCAATGGCTATCTCAATAGATGATAGGGATGTGTTGGACACATCACGCATAACAATGGTAGATTTAATCAAGCTATCAAAACGGTTTTGGGCTTGAGGACATAAGTGGTTGGGATTTGATTTGATAATGAAGGAACCTATACAAGACAAGTGGTGTCTAGGAAAACACACATGAGGCAGGTTTCTTAATTGGCACCCGAATACGGAAGTGCTCCTCCTCATGTGAGCCCTTGGGGCAGTTGACTGGCCATGAGTCAAGTTGATGGAGGCATTCATTACTTGTTTTCATACTCAACAAACAAGAGTTACATATGATGTAATTAGCAAAGGTGTTGCTTACCTATGTCATTAAATTTCTAGCAAAGATGCCAAAGCTCACTAGTGTTTGATGAATATGGATCTTGAATACTCACTATGTGTCTATAAAGGGACATAAAATAGAAGTGTCTTTAATTAAAAGTTTAATAAAAGTTTTACATAAACATAGTGCTTAGAATCTTTGCATGTTTTTGTTGTAGTTCAATGGCACCTTCTCCTACTCCCGCTACACTGGTTTTGCTTTGAGATCGGTTTTGGAAAGGGAAAACTGAATGGAACTAATTTTGTTGATTGGTATCGCAACCTGAGAATTGTTCTCAAGCATGAAAAGAAGGACTATGTTCTAGAGAATCCAATTCCTGATGAATCAGCCGAAAATGTTGCTCGCAATTTGAAGGTTGAATATGAAAAGCATGTTAATGCTTCTGTAGAGGTCAGCTGTCTCATGCTAGTCACCATGGACTCTGAGCTCCAAAAGCAATATGAGGACCAGGATGCTTACAATATGATTGTAGGCTTGAAGGGCATGTTTGGGAATCAAACAAGAGCTGAGAGGTATGGTATCTCAAAGCTTTTATTTGCTTGTAAGCTAGTCAAGGCGATCCAGTCGATCCTCATGTGATCAAGATGATTGGTTACATTGGGAGATTGGAAAACTTGAGTTTCCCCTTAGCCTCGGTTTGGCCACGGATGTTATTCTCCGTCTCGCCTCGAGCTTTGAGCCATTCATTATGAATTTTCATATGAATAGCATGGAGAAGAGCCTAACCGAGCTACATGGGATGCTCAAGGCTGCCGAGAAAGCATTAAGAAAAACCCAATCATGTGATGATGGTTCGTAAAACAACCGCTTTCAAAAAGAGGAAGGCTAAGGTGGGGAACGGAAAGAGCAAGGGCAAGGGCAAGGGCAAGGCTCAAGATGAGATCGCAAGCCTCAAAACTAAGCTTGAAGCTTAAAGTTGGCCCTCAACACGATACCCAATGCTTCTATTGCAAGAAATCGGGGCATTGGAAACGGAATCTGCTAAAAGTACAGCGCAGATAAGAAGAATGGAAATGTGGTTTCCACTTCGTATTAATGCTATAGAAATTAATCTTGCTACTTCTTCACTCACTCATGGGTATATGATACCGGTTCGGTTGCTCACATTTGCAATTCGTTGCGGGTGATAAAGAGTAGAGACTTGGCAAAAGGAGAAGTGGATCTTGGCGTGGGGAATAAAGCAAGAGTTGTTTGGTCTTGCTGTTGGCACATACCCATTGCATTTGCCTTGAGTTAGTTTTAGAACTTAATAATTGTTATTTTGTTCCATCTTTGAGTAGAAACATTATTTCATCTTCTTGTTTGGAACATGAAGGTTATGATTTGAGAATAAAGAACTTTGTTTGTTCGATATTTTGAATGATATGTATTATGGTCGTTGCCCCATGGTGGATGGGTTGTACGTCCTTGAACTCAAAGAAAAACCTGTCTATAATATTAATGTAAAAGGCATCGGCCTAATGATTTGAACCCTACCTTTTGTGGCATTGTCGCTAGGTCATATAAATGAGAAGCGCATGAAGAAGCTCCATGGTGATGGACTTCTAACCTCATTTGATTTTGAATCATTTGAAACATGTGAATCTTGTTTACTTGGCAAGATGACAAAAGCCCTTTCACGTGTTTTAGTGAGAGAGCAAGTGAATTATTGGCCCTAGTACATACGGATGTATGTGGACCAATGAGCTCGATTGCTAGGGGTGGGTTTCATGATTTTGTAACTTTTATCGATGACTTGAGATATGGATATATCTATTTAATGAGGCATAAATCAAACTTTTGAAAGGTTCAAAGAGTTTCGAATGAAGTACAAAATCAACTTGGCAAAACAATAAAACACTTACGATCCGATCGTGGTGGCGAATACTTGAGCCAAGAGTTTGGCGATCATCTAAAGCAATGTGGAATCGTTCGCAACTTACTCCGCCAGAACGCCTCAATGGAATGGCGTGTCCGAACGACGAATCGAACTTTATTAGATATGGTTCGGTCAATGATCACCAAACAGATCGCCATTATCCTTTGGGGTTTCGCTCTAGAGACAATTGCGTTCACTTTGAATAGGGTCCCATCAAAATCCGTTGAGAAGACGCCATATGAGATATGGACTGGAAGAAGACCCATGTTGTCATTTCTCAAGATATGGGGATGTGAGGCTTATGTAAAACGTTTACAATCAGATAGACTCGCACCTAAATCAGAAAAATGCTTTTTGTGGGGTATCCTAAAGAAACAAAAGGATATTACTTTTACAAAAGAAACGAGAACAAAGTTTTTGTTGCTCAAATGGTGTCTTTTGGAGAAAGAGTTTCTTTCAAAAGAAATCAGAGGAGTGATGTGTATCTTGATTAAGTTCGAGAATCACATGAATATGTTCAAGCTACAATCGAACCTTCACAAGATGTACAAAGTGTTGTACAACCTGTGGAAGAGACTCCAGCCCCACGTAGGTCGGGGAGGCCACGTCATGTACCTATAAGATATGGGAGTGACATATTATTGTTGGACAATGATGAGCCCACAACTTATGAAGAAGCAATGATGGACCCAAACTCCAAAAATGGCTTGAAGCTATGAGATCCAAATTCAATCCATGCATGACAATCAAGTTTGGAACTTGGTCGACTCTCCCGATGGTGTAAAACCATTGAGTGCAAATGGATTTTCAAGAAAAGATAGACGAGATGGAAATGTTCAGATCTATAAGGCACGGTTGGTGGCAAAGGGTTTCAAACAAGTTCAAGGAGTTGACTATGATGAAACTTTCTCACCGGTAGCCATGCTCAAGTCTGTCTCGGATCATTTTAGCTATTGTTTGCATATTTTGATTATGAAATATGGCGATGGATGTCAAAACAAAGATTCCTTAATGGGAATCTTTCCGAGGATGTATACATGATACAACTTTGAAGGTTTTGTTGATCCTAAATATGCTAAAAGGGTATGCAAGCTTCAAAGATCCATTTATGGGTTAAAGCAAGCATCTCGGAGTTGGAACATTCGTTTTGATGAAGTAGTCAAAGGTTTTGACTTTATCAAAAATGAAGAAGAGCCTTGTGTTTACAAGAAGGCTAGTGGGGCGCACTTGTATTTCTGATTTTGTATGTGGATGACATATTATTGATCGGGAATGACATTCCTATGCTTGAAGATGTTAAGACTTCATTGAAAAGGAGTTTCTCAATGAAGGACTTGGGAGAAGCATGCTATATCTTGGGCATAAAAATCTATAGAGATAGATCAAAAAGGTTAATTGGATTAAGTCAGGAAACGTACATTGACAAGATATTGAAAAGGTTCAATATGCATGAATCCAAGAGAGGTTTCATGCCAATGTCACATGGCATCAGTCTCTGCAAGAATCAGTGTCCTTCGACATCTGATGAGCGAGATAGGATGAGCAAGATTCCATATGCTTCACTATTGGGTCTATTATGTATGCCATGATCTGCACACGCCTGGATGTCTCATATGCTCTAAGTGTCACGAGCGGATACCAAGCGAATCTCGGTGATGGTCATTGGATAGCCGTAAAAATATCCTCAAGTACTTAAGAAGAACTAAGGGTATGTTCCTTGTTTTGGAGGTGAGGAAGATCTGGTTGCAAAGGGTTACACCGATGCAAGCTTCCAAACCGACAAAGATGATTTTCGATCGCAATCCGGTTTGTGTTTACACTTAATGGAGGAGCGATGGTGGAAGAGTTCCAAGCAAAACACGGTGGCCGACTCTACGACGAAGCGGAGTACATTGCGGCCGGAGGCCGCAAAGGAAGCCGTGTGGATTAAGAAGTTTATCACGAGCTTGGTGTGGTCGCTAGTGCCTCTAGTCCAATGGACATCTATTGTGATAATAGTGGTGCCATTGCACAAGCTAAAGAGCCTAGATCACATCAGAAGTCTAAACACATACTCCGTCGCTTTCACCTTATTCGCGAGATTGTGGACAGAGGTGACGTGAGAATATGCAAAGTACATACGGAAACCAATGTGACCGATCCGTTGACAAAGCCACTGCCACAGCCTAAGCATGAGGCGCACACAACGTCTATTGGTATTAGATACTTAATTGATTGACTCAAGTGCAAGTGGGAGATTGTTAGTGTTATGCCCTTGAGGCAATCATTTAGATGATTGTAACATGACTATGTTTATGAATAATAATATGATTATTGGTCCAATGAATGTATATCATTGTATTGATCAACAAGTATGTGACTTGCTTATGAAGCTCTTTACTTAATGATGTAATTCGATAAATATCTCTGATCGGATATCATCGTATAGGACAACGATGAATAGATCAGCACTTGTAGTGATCGATGATCATGCTTCATAGATCATGGGATATGGAGATATCATCTATACATTGTGGACGCATGTTGAAGAACATGGGTTAGAAAGACCCGCAATGGGACATCGCGAGAATGTTTCATTCTTATGTGTCATCGATGTATCTCATACCTAGTAGATGTATGATCCTTAGACACGAGATTGTCATATTCCCTACATGTGTAATAGTTTTCCTTGGGGCTATCAAACACTACTTCCTAACCGGATAGTTATAAAGGTAGCTTTCATGTTTACTATGAAACGCAAGAGGGAAGTGGCAATCAAGATGGAATTTGCCACTCCAATGAAACGGAGATATATGACAAGGCCACTCGTGTGATATGATTAAGGAAGTGCATGGCCATGCCGTGATTGAGGAGTCAATCACAACTTATTAATATATCACGGATACGAGAGATGGATTGAATCATCAAAGGATGACATGCTTCTCGCCTTGAGATCAATCTTCATATACTTGGCAAAGGGATTATTACATGAGTACTTTTGATAGGTTACATCCGATTTGATCATAGTATGTTTGGGAGTTGGTATACTTTGCAAGAAGCCATTACCAACTATTGGATTGAAAAGGAGTTTTCGAATCCATGTCCAAACGTATGTGAACCTGCAGGTCACACACTTAATGGTGGGGCGCATTAATTTGGATTGATCCGTAATTAATGAACCTCGTGGACTTAGCACGTTGATGGGCCCTAGTTTAGGTTTCATCTCGTGGCTATATAAGGAGGGGAGGAGGAGGGTGCAGGTGTGCTTTCCCACGGTTTAGGAGTGATTCACTCGAAACCCTAGCCTACTCCTCTCGCGCCTCGCCGAGCGACTGTGTGCTTGCACACGACGCACGGCGCCCATCTCTCGGCGTGTGGACTCTGCGGTGACGCTGCTGCGATCGCGGTGACGCTGCTGCGATCAAGCGGCGTGGGAGGACGATCCACGGCAAGGCGAGGACGATCCACTACATCGACGCAACGATCGCGGCGGCGGGACGATCCACTACATCGACGCGCGAAGGATTCCGCAACTGCGCGTCTAGTGGTAATCTTATCTATGATCCCCTTCTTGCGAGTAGCTTTCTGGTTTCGCGGTAGATTTTTTTTTGTGCTAGCGTAGCATACCGCGTTCCTCTTCAACTTGCTCTTCCGCTTCTTGCAGTATGGCAGGGCCAAACAATTGTCTTTCTCCGGACTCCTTCCAATTGAGAGGGGTTCTGCACTTTCTTCCATATAAGGCTTCAAAAGGTGACATTTGCAGACTGGCCTGATAACTATTGTTGTACGAAAACTCGGCATAGGGCAAACACTTGTCCCACTTGGCACCATAAGTTAAGGCACAAGCTCTTAACATATCCTCAAGAATCTGATTCACACGCTCAGTCTGTCCATCGGTTTGAGGGTGATAGGCAGTACTGAATCTGAGATGAGTTCCCATGGCTTCATGCAGACTCTTTAAAAAATGAGAGGTAAACTGGGTTCCTCTATCAGATACTATCTTCTTAGGCACTCCGTGAAGACTGACGATTCTTGACATATATAATTCTGCTAATTTATCTCCTGTATAGGTAGTCTTAACTGGAATGAAGTGAGCTACCTTAGTCAATCGAATACGATCTTCCAATGTAGGGCGTACTTCCAAAGTAGCTAAATACCCTTCCTGAACCAATTCAAAACTAAGCTTCTGAAATTCCTTATAAAGGGCTGGCCGACTTTCCTTAATCATCAGAGTATTGCAGTAGCTCTTTTTACTCAAAGCATCAGCTATGACATTAGCTTTGCCTGGATAATAATGAAACCCAATGTCATAGTCCTTAATCAATTCCAACAATCTTCTTTGTCTCATATTGAGGTCAGCTTGGGTAAAGATATAGTTCAAACTCTTGTGTTCAGTATAAACCTCACAACGATTACTAATTAGATAGTAACGCCAAATCTTCAAAGCATGCACTAAGGCTGCTAACTACAAATCATGGGTAGGGTAGTTAACTTCATGAGGCCTTAGTTGTCGTGAAGCATATGCTACAACCTTCTTATCTTGCATTAGCACACAACCGAGACCTTGTCGGGATGCATCACAGAATATCTTAAAATCCTTCCTATTATCTGGCAGGGTAAGCACTAGGGCAGTTGTTAAACACATCTTTAGCTCTTGAAAACTTCGCTCACACTCTGGCGTCCAAACGAATTTCTTCTCCTTCTTTAAGAGTTGAGTGAGCGATCTAGCTTTTCTAGAAAACCCTTCTATGAAACGGCGATAATATCCCTCCATTCCAAGAAAACTTCGGATTTGGGGTACTGTCTTGGGTGACTCACAACTTAACACATCTCGTACCTTACCAGGGTCAACATCGACTCCTTCTGCCGATATGACATGTCCTAGGAAAGCAACTTCTTTCATCCAGAACTCACATTTACTGAACTTTGCATAAAGCTAGTTCTCTCTTAGCTTCGTTAAAACTTGGCGCAAGTGATCCTCATGTTCTTCCTCACTTTTGGAGTAGATCAGAATGTCATCAACGAAAACAACAACAAACTTATCCAGATATTCCATGAATTCTTTATTCATCATGGTCATGAAGTAGGCAGGGGCATTGGTCAATCCAAAAGACATCACGGTATACTCATAATGTCCATACCGAGTAACAAAAGCTGTTTTGGGTATATCCTCTTGACGAATCTTCAACTGGTGGTAACCTGATCTTAAGTCAATCTCCAAGAATACTCCGGCTCCTTGAAGTTGGTCAAACAAATCATCGATTCTTGGCAGAGGGTACTTATTCTTGATGGTGACCTCATTGAGTGAGCGATAATCTACACACATTCTCTGAGTTCTATCTTTCTTTTCAACTAGAAGAACTAGCGCTCCCCATGGCAAAGAACTTGGTCGAACAAAACTTTGATCTTGCAGCTCTTTAATATGTCTCTTTACTTCGGCTAACTCATTAGCAGGCATCCTATAAGGTCTCATGGAAATGGGTGGTGTTCCAGGAACTAGTTCTATTAAGAACTCTATATCTCGATCCTGTGGCATCCCAGGCAACTCATCCGGAAACACATCAGGAAATTCGCTGGCGACTGGCACATCTTCCAAACTTATTCCTTTGGCACTACAAACTTTAATCCCTTTAGACTGATCTGAAGTGGCTTGAACTTTTAACTTGGCTCCATCTAGACTGGTTAAGGTGATCTCTCTATTCCCACAATCCAAAACTGCTTGGTTCTTGGAGAGCCAATCCATTCCTAGGATCACATCTATGGACTTGGTGTCTAGGACAATAAGGTTGGCTAGAAATTCTACCCCTCCAATTAATATCTTAACTTCGGGGCAGCCTTGGTTCGTACTCAAATCGAAACCAGGTGATTGCACTAATAAAATAGTCTTAAGAGGCATTGTCTTTAATTGATGATTTGCAGCAAAACTCCGAGAAACAAACGAATGCGTAGCTCCAGAATCAAACAAAACCATGGTAGATGCTGAGTTGACTAGGTGCTTACCTAGTATGACGTCTGGTGCAGACTAGGCATCCTCGGTGGTGACGTGATTCACGCGGCCTCTTCCAGCAGGCGGCGGAGTCCTGGTGGCTTGGTTAGGAGTCTGGAGCACTCCACGTCCTGCTCCTGGTGCGGAGGTCTTGGCTAGCGTAGATCCCAAGTTGAAACGGACTGGCGTCACAGCTTGCTTTCTAGGGCAATTGTTGGCATAATGACCGAGTTCATGACAGTTGAAACATGTGACTCCTAAAGTAGGATTACTGGTCCTCTGAGGTGGATTGTTGTTGGTGCTGAGGTTGCGATTGCCTGAAGGAGCTGGGCGAGGTGCTGGTGCAGGTGTTCTGAATGCATTCGGAGGAGTGAAACGAGTAGGCTGTTGAGCATTGGTTCTGACTCTTTGCTGGTGATTCTGATGGGCTCTATGCTGCAACATCTTTCTTTTACGAGATTCTTCCAACTCACAGCGAGATTCCTCAATAAGCATTGCTTTATCTACAAGGTGCTGAAAATCTGCATAGTCATTGCCAATGACTTGCACCTTTAGTCCTGGATTGAGTCCACGCTTGAACTTCTTTTGGCGAGCATCATTTATGGCTACATCCTCTGGAGCGTAGCGAGCAAGTTGAGTGAACTTATTAAGGTATTCACTCACTGACATCCCTTCTTGCTTAAGCTCTCGGAACTCATTCTTCTTCATTTCAACCTTGCCATCTGGAATATGAGAGTGGCAAAAAGCAGTGGAAAACTCTGCCCAAGTTATAGTCTGAGGGTCATCATGGGCAGCACTATAGTTCTCCCACCATTCAGCGGCGGTACCCTCCAGTTGATGAGCGGCATAGAGAACCTTCTCACGATCTGTGCACTGAGCAATTGAGAGCTTCTTCTCAATAGAGCGAATCCAGTCGTCTGCGTCCAATGGTTTTGAAGAGTTGGAGAAAGTTGGCGGACGAGTCCTCATAAATTCTGCTAGCTTGGACTGGAGACGAGCTTGAGGAGGTGCAGCAGCAGCTTGGTTCTGCTGGTTCAACAGATTTGCTAGGCAATGCAGATGCAGTTCTCACGATTCATCATGTTGTTCATATTCTGCATCATTGTGTTCATTAGCTGAGTCTGAGCTGCCAGAAAATGTCCCATGTTCTGATCTGTCACTGCTGGTGGTGACGGTGGT
Organism: Otatea glauca; assembly: GCA_036346275.1. Classification (NCBI taxonomy): domain Eukaryota; kingdom Viridiplantae; phylum Streptophyta; class Magnoliopsida; order Poales; family Poaceae; genus Otatea; species Otatea glauca. The sequence goes on along the minus strand of CM070716.1, from coordinate 8,295,222 downwards.
GCATTGGGAATGGGGTTGGCGCTAGCACTGGCGTCCAAGGGCGAACTGCGACCTGCTCCAGAACGAGTGTCAACCATTTGAGATGCAGCACAAGGGTTTGATAGGTAAAAGGGACAAGCAGTAGACGAGTGGTAAGATCATATAGGGGAGAAGGTAATACCCAGGGACAAAAGGAAACAGCCGAAAGGCTTCAACTTAAAGAGGCAAATAAAGCTTTTTCAATTAATGGTATGGTTGCAACACTGTGCTTGGGGCAAGTGTACAAGATACCGGCACACAAGCAAAGAAAATCTTAGTATACGCAGAATAAACGTAGCTAAACTAAAAGGGAAAAACATGCTCAAACATCGTTGAGCACCAAAAACCTATCTTATATGGTAGTCCTCTTGGCAAACTCTGGACGGCTAGATCATCCTCTTCCTTGATTTGATTATTTGCAGAAAACTCGAGGCTTTGAGAAGTTTCATGAGTTAAGATCAATTTATATTTCAAATCAATGTTTCAGCAAAGGAGAGAAATAAGACCCTAAGAATAAGACGAGAGGAGACGAAAACTATTAATTACCAATTTGTTGGTTTGATTTAGAAAATAGTTTTGAAGACCATGCTAACTAGGATAGCGACCTACAGTCGATATGGCTCTGATACCATCTCTGTCGGGACCCGGATTTGCAAATCTGAAACCCTCTGTGTATACTGCAGTAGTCCAGGATCATGCTAGTGCACACAGTAGAAACATAGATGAAATACCATTCCATACAACGAATTAACTAAGACGAAGCAAATTATTATTAAATAAAGCAAACGACCTTATGGTCAATATTTACACCATTATGCCTTAAGGGCTTAAGAAACAAATACTATTGCAGCGGAAAAGATAACTTGAGCCATTCGACATGCCACAGGCAATCGTCTGGGGAACGCCTTCCTAATCCACGTAGTCTTCATAGAATTCCTCCTCATGACATTCATTATCTCCTTCAGCAACTAATCAACAAGGGCACAAAGCCGTGAGTACAAAAAGTACTCAGCAAGCCGTAGGGAATTGATGCAATATATTCATGCACAGCTTGGCAAGGATGGCTATACGGTTCATTTGGCAGAAAGCAATAACTTGAATTGAAATACAATAAATAGATTGAAAGCATATTTACGAAAAGATAAATAAATAACCGATAGATCAATGATAGACAACAAAACAACAGTGAACTCCCCGTTCACATCCCAACAATTCCACATTCCACATTTTATGAAACACTCTATACCCCGTGTGAAATTCCCGGGCTTTGTCCATGACCGCAGACGCGGCTATTCGAATAGTTTTACACTCTGTAGAGGTTGTACAACTTTACCCACAAGACATGAACATCCCTTTGTGCAAACGTTACTAACACACTTCCTTTGGTGTGTCGCAGAGATATCATGACAAAGCCTTTACAATGCAATCGCCTAAACTCGATCGCTTCGCTAAGGTTTCGCCCGTAGGGCCCCTCTTGCGCTTTGCGATTCTACCCGTCCATCCGGAACCCACACCACCAACCGGCACTCAAGGCTAGACATTGCAAATTAATCACTAGGTCATCCCATTCCGACATGTGGTAGTACGGTTAGGCCAGTTCAATGGCACACAAGATTAATTCCTTAAGTTGTCTCAGGCAAGACATCCACATCCCAATGTGCTAGAAGGCACCCCCTTTACTGCACGATCACTTGCCCGAGGGAAAACAATTCGTTCAACCAAGACCAATGGCAACCCCGCCATGGTACAACAAACTTTACAACAGTGGCCAACGGCCACGATTCAATATCTCATTAAGTCAAAATTATCATTATTCAACATGTGACATGAATCCCTTCGTACAACTAAGCATGTCTAAGCATAGCTACGATAACCCAATGTTGGTATAATGATTATGTCCAACTAGTAATGTCCCAACCTAGGTTTAACAATGGATACATGGCTTCCCAATTAATCAAGGTGGCATAATGTCAACTAGGTATACATCTACTCCCATGAAATAAACAATGATACACAAAATAGCATGCAATTGTATAAAAGTAAATTACTTTTGCAAACATAGGATTAATATGATCAAAGGTTACGACTTGCCTTGCTGATCTAATGCTGAGTCTGTCTTCGAAGTCTTCGTTCGCTGCCTCGGAATTAGCGTCTACCGGAAAACAAAGCGACGAAACCAAATAAATTCAAAATAGAGACTCAAACAAGCTCAAAACTGAAAATAAATGGCTCTGGAAGATAGATCTTGATTTTAGAAAAATTTAGAAACTTGAATCGCATCAATGGAATTTCGTATAAGCGAGAACGGGCCTCCGAAAGATTAAATTCAGAGAAAATGGTGAAAATCAGAAAATCGGAATTTCTGGATTTATTTTTCTATTGGAAAATCGATTTATTGTGCAATCACTGACATCTACCGGCTTTTGGTGGACTCGGTGCATGACACTGCGGTCGGTCCACCGTGCACCCGACTCACCCATGACGTCATCGCTGACGCGGGCGGTTGACGCGGCTGTCGGGACCCGGATTTGCAAATCTGAAACCCTCTGTGTATACTGCACTAGTTCAGGATCATGCTAGTGCACACAGTGGAAACATAGATGAAATACCTTTCCATAAAACGAATTAACTAAGAAGAAGCAAATTATTATTAAATAAAGCAAACGACCTTATGGTCAATGTTTACACCATTATGCCTTAAGGGCTTAAGAAACAAATACTATTGCAGCGGAAAAGACAACTTGAGTCATTCGACATGCCATAGGATATCGTCTGGGGAACGCCTTCCTAATCCACGTAGTCTTCATAAAATTCCTCCTCATCACATTCATTATATCCTTCAGCAACTGATCAACAAGGGCATAAAGCCGTGAGTACAAAAAGTACTCAGCAAGCCGTAGGGAATTGATGCAATATATTCATGCACGGCTTGACAAGGATGGCTATATGGTTCATTTGGCAGAAAGCAATAACTTGAATTGAAATACAATAAATAGATTGAAAGCATATTTACGAAAATATAAATAAATAACCGGAAGATCAATGATAGACAACAAAACAACAGTGAACTCCCCGTTCACATCCCAACAATTCCACATTTTATGAAACACTCTATACCCCGTTTGAAATTCCCGGGCTTTGTCCATGACCACGGACGCGGCTATTCGAATAGGTTTACACTCTGTAGAGGTTGTACAACTTTACCCACAAGACATGAACATCTTTTTGTGCAAACGTTACTAACACACTTCCTTTGGTGTGTCGCAGAGATATCATGACAAAGCCTTTACAATGCACTGTCTAAACTCGCACGCTCGCTAAGGTTTCGCCCCTAGGGCCCCTCTTGCGCCTTGCGAATCTACCCGTCCATCCGAACCCACACCACCAACCGGCGAGACTCAAGGCTAGACATTGCAAATTAATCAGCTAGGTCTGTCCCATTCCAGACATTTGGTAGTACGGTTAGGCCCAGTTCAATGGCGCACAAGATTAAGTCCTTAAGTTGTCCGGACCCTCTGTGTATACTGCACTAGTCCAGGATCACGCTAGTGCACACAGGCTCAACATCAGTAAATATCACAATCATACACAGCGGAAATATTATGAAAGACATCATATATTATATACTACTAGTTGAATGACCTTATGGTCAACTTACATGACTATGCCTTGCAAGGATGAATAACATATTAAACTGCAGCGGATTGAAAACGTAGACAACCCCTTAGTATACCACAGGCAACTGACAAGGCTTGCGCCCTAAACATTCGTCTCCTCCTGGAATCTTTCCTCCAGCATTGATGTAGACTCTTCAACTGGTGATGTTATTGTTGGCAAGGGTGAGTACTTAAAGCACTCAAAAAGTTGTGCACAGAATGCAATTCTAACATAGCTATATGCAAGGTTTATTCCAAAGGATAGGCTCTCATGGCTATTTTGCTACAAAGCAGCATTTACGAACAAATACAATAAATAGATTGCAAAGAATGTAAAACAAATATCAGTAATAGATAGGTTCAGCATTTCTCAAGTAAACCAAGTTTTCCAATCCTAAATCAAGTTCCAACCTTCCATATGGCAATCCTGCCATCCCAACCAAGTTTTCCATTTAATTAAACTAACCCTTAACTGTAATTCCCGAGCATTGCTCAATACCGCGAGCACGGCTATCCGAATAGTTTCACACTCTGCAGAGATTATGCACTTTACCCACGTGACATGATCATCTCTTGATGCCTTCCGGGTTAACACACTTCCTTTGGTGTGTCGGCGGAGAGATCATGACAAAGCCTTTACAATGTTCGCTTAACCCAAGATTACCCGCTAAGGTTTCAACACTGGTGGGTCTGAAAACCACAACCAGGGCCCCCCTCTTGCGCCATGTGAATTACTCCATAACTCGGGAACTCACACCGACCAAGATAGTACAAAAATTAAGACATTGCAAATTAATCAGCTAAGTTGGCCCATACCAGACATGTGGTTGCATGATTGACTCAGGTCAAAGGCTTGCAAGGTTAAGTCCTTGGAGTGATCAAGGCAAGACTTCCACATACCCTCTGCCCATCGGGCCCACCTTGGCATATTCGCCCCTTGTCACTTGCCCCAATCTAAGTGATTATCACCCAAGTTGATTACCAAGCACCACGTGCCATCAACAATTCAACATCGTTGCGTGACATGACTCGCCAAAACAACTCAATCTCATCGTATGATCCCACATGACACACAAGTTCACATCATTGTTCCATATTCCATTAGTCAAGATTAATCATTGATGATTCATGTACATATGATGACGTGGCACAGCTAAGCAACTATGACGATCTAACCATCCCATGATGATTTCAATATCAACCAACTATAGTGATCCAATCTAGGGTGGCAATAGATCATGGCATACAAATGACAAGGTAGGGCATAAATCAATCTGGTATATTAGCTAAGCCCAATTTAATTTGAAACAATTGTATACTTGAAATAATATGCAATAGGGTAAAACAATTATAGCAATTTTATAAACATGGGTTCAACATGATCAAAGCACAACTTGCCTTATAAAAGCCCTTATTCTTGTTCTGGACCTTGATCTTAAGTTGTTGAATCTTCCTCCGAAGCGTCGCACAATTCAACGTCTACGCGTAGCAAAGGAGAAAAGCAAATAAATACCAAAACAGAGAGCAAATGAACTCCAAAAATCAATTAAAATTCACCATTAAATAGATCTCAATTTTATAAATTTGAATCACTCAAATCCGAGTTAAAATGCAAAAGTTATAGCCTTTTGAAGTTTGGATAAATACTGAAATTGCAGAAATTAGAAAATCAGAATTAATAGAATTATTTTTAAATTGAAAACAGGTTTATTGCGCAAGCGTGACGTCAGCAAAAGCCCAGACCAATCAAACACCGACACGTGTTCCGGTCCATAGACTCGGTCCACGGGACCTCCTCTGGTCCACCGTGGACAGAGTCCACGGCGCCTCACATTACGCGCCGACACGCGTCGCAACCCGATTGGTCCCTCTCTGCGGCGCAAAATCTACCGCACATAACGCATCTAACGGCTACAGATCCGGGCTTACATGGCTAAATCCTGACCGCCAACCCTGATCTAACGGCTAGCGCTTACCGGAGAGGTTCACTGTTCACGCGGCGACGTGGCACGATCTCAACCCTTCACCAGAGATCTGATGGCTCCCGAAGCTTCAACACGGCGATGGCGGTGCGGCGGCGTAGCTCCACCGGACTTGGAGGCGACGACCTTGGCGACGGCGTTCCGGCGACGAAACGGCGACGCTGCTTCCTCGCACCGACGCGCCACGACACAGCGGTCTCGGATCCGTATCCCAAGCAGCTAGAAACGGCTAAACCACGGCGCAAAGGCACGAAACAAGCGGCGGCGCGTGCAACGACCCACGGTGAGCTGCCAGGCGCGATCTACGAGGGTTCTCACGGAACGACCCCGATCAATCGCTGCGGCACGCAAAGACCATCCTCGGGAAAGCTGCGGCCCCCTTAAATAGCCCTCGACAGCCGCGTACGGTGCTAGGAATCCCAACCGAAGCGGCGGCGGTGTCCTTCTAGGACATGGCGGCTGCGCCTGAGACCTGCTCGGAGACGACACACGGGAACCGTCCACGTGGCACGATGAACGGACCGGATCCACTCGATGCGATCTAATCTGGCCCGTCGCTTGGATCAACGGCTGCGATCGGCTAGGGTTTCGCAGAGGAGGCTAGGCCACGCTACCGTATGCTGGGCCGCACGATCGTAGGCCGACCGCCATCGTTCACCCGCTTTTAAAACGATTTTTGATTTAAAACGATTCCAGAAATTCATTTAATTAGTTTTAGGCAAATAAATTATCAGGAAAAATCCCAAAAATACTTTGAGACATTCTGGACTTAAATAAAATATTTTTGGCAAAATTTTATTTTAACTTTGCATAAATTTAAATAGATTTGAACAAAAGGTCAATATTCTTAATTTAAAATAAATTCCAATAAGTCCAGAAAAATCTAAATAAATTCCATAAAATTCATAAATGCACAATTAAGTAATAACATAATATTTAGACAATTTTTTTGGGATGTTACAAACCTCCCCCCCTTAACAGAATCTCGACCCCGAGATTCAGGGTTAAGTAGAGAATAGGTTAGGGAATTCTGACTTCAGGTCTTCTTCACGCTCCCAAGTTGCTTCACCTTCGGAGTGATTGCTCCACCGAACTCTGCAAAAGCGGATAGACTTGTTCCTGGTCTTGCGTTCCATAACATCCAAAATTTTGACCGGCTGCTCCTTATAAGTCAAATCTTCTCTCAATTCAATTGCTTCCAATGGCAGCTGCTCCGCTGGCACTCTGAGACATTTCCTAAACTGCGACACATAGAACACATCACACACTCCTGCCATTCACTGTGGCAACTCCAACTGATAAGCAACCTTTCCTAGACAGCTCAAAATCTTGAACAGACCAACATATCTTGGTGCAAGCTTTTCTTTAACGTGGAACCTCTTAACACCCATAAGAGGGCTAACTCTGAGATACACAAAATCATCTAACTCGACCTCAAATCTTGACGATGGTTATTAGCGTAGCTCTTTTTCCTTGACTGAGCTACCTCCAACCTCTCTCTAATCATAGCAACTCGCCCTTCGGCGTCCTTGAGAATATAAGATCCAATACCATACGATCTCCTGTCGCATTCCAATTCAACGGAGTATGACAGGCACGTCCATATACAACCTCAAATGGCGACTTTTGCAAACTAGCCTGGTAACTGTTGTTATAGCTGAATCCTGCATTCGGTAAACACTTATCCGACAAAATAGCACAGGCTAAAGCATAAGCTATCAGTATATCCTCAAGAATCTGATTAACTCCCTCATTCTGACCATCTGTCTGCGGATGATACGATGTACTGAAATTCAAACGAGTTCCCAATGCTTCACGCAGCTTATTCCAAAATCTCGAGGTAAATTGGGTACCTCTATCTGACACAATCTTCTTAGACATACCATGCAAACACACAATTATAAATAGTCCTACCAACTGATCTCCTAAATAGGTAGTCTTAATGGTGTGAAATGAGCAACTTCGGCCAAACGATCAACGATGACTCAAACGGATTCATATCCCTTCTGGATTCTCGACAATTCTGAACGCTAAGTATCTTGTTACTGATTTGCCTCCTACTTCCACTCAGAACTCTGCACTGGCTGTAACAAACTTGCTTATCTCTTATGCATTGCTTTTATTCTCTTACACACATCACATAAAGCGATATTTTCAGCAACTTCACGCTTCATCTTAGGCTTCATCTTAGGCTACCAAAACCTTTCCTTAAGACCTTGATACATCTTAGCACCTTTCTAGATGAATTGAATACTTTAGAATCATTAACTTCTTCTAAAATCAACTGCTTAAGCTTTGACTCGTTTGATACATAGATTTGACCTTTAAACCGCGTGGTACCTTGCTCATCCACGGAAAAATCCTCAACTAAGCTTTCATCCTTCTGACCCACCTTGATCTGATCTTCAAGCATTGGCTTAACTTCCAGAGCAGCTACAAATCCTTGTGAGACAACTTCCAGCTTTACTTTTGAAATTCTTTGCACAATTCCGATTGATCACCTGATATGAGTGTACTAACACTATGGCCTTTACAACTTAAGACGTCGAATACCACATTAGCCTTACCAGGATGATAACGGATCCCAGCATTATAACACTTAATCAACTCCAACCATCCTCTTCGTTTCATATTAAGGTCTGCACTTTGAACTCTTATGGTCTGTACGTATTTCCAATAATATAATGACGCAATAACTTCAAAGCATGCACTACGGCTGCACACTCCAAATCATGTGTAGAATAGTTCTCTTCACATGGCCTCAACTGTCCTGACGCATAGGCAACAACTTTGCCTTTTTGTATTAACACATATCCAAGATCTTGTCTCGGAGCATTACAATATATATCAAAACTGCTCTGCACATCAGGCAACACTAAGACAGGCGTTGTCGTCAAACGTTTCTCAATTGCGTAAAACTCTTTTCACCTGCGGGCCCATGCAAACTTCTTCTCCTCTTTCAACAATTGTTTAAGCGGTCTAGCAATCATTAAAAAAAATCCTTCTATGAATCAACGGTAATGTTTCGCCATTCCCAGAGAACTGTGGATCTGGGTAACAAACTTCGGTCGCTCCCATGTAACACTGTTTCCACTTTGCTTGGCTGAACGGCAACTCCTTTAGCAGTCATCTCATGGCCAAGAAATTTCACTTTCCCCTTCCAAAAGTCACACTTGCTACACTTAGCATACAGTTATTGCTCTAGCAGCTTTTCCAAAACTAATCTCAAATGTTCTACATACTTTCCCTTTTGACTTGAAGTAAACAAATACATCCTATCCAAACATCATAACAGCTTGACCAAATTTTCCCATGGAACTTCATTCATCATGTTCATAAATTCTGTAATGGCATTGATCATTCTAGCAGACACAACTGTAAAATCATACTGTCCATACTGCGTAGAAAACTCTGACCTAAGAACATTCTCTGCACGAATTCTTAACTGATGATAACTCGATCGAAGATCTATCCTTGAGAACATTCCAGCTCCTTTTTGACTAATCAAACAAATTACGATCCTGGGCAGTGAATACTTACCCTTTTAATCATCACTTCATTAAATGCTCGACGGTCGATACACATCCTTAAGCTAAAAATCTTCAAACAGAACAGGCGCTCCCTATGGTGACAAACTGGTCCCGTCGAAACATTTTTTGTAACAACTCTTCGATCTTCTTCTTCATCCTAATATATCTATCATCTCTACTTTATTTCTTTAAGCAAGAAAATCTTTACATGGAATTCATCACTAGTCACTTTTCCTTTACCAATAAGGATACGACACTTGCCCAGGGTGAAATCATTAATCTGAACTTCCTTGATTGGCGTTGGTGCTGAAGTTTTTGTCCGGGGTAGGGTTGAGATTGACTTGAACCGGCATGGTTGCTTTCTTCTGAGGGTAATTGCGGGCAAAATGTCCAGGCTTGCAACAGGTATAACAAAGCTTAGGAACACCTCCCTTCCTTGAGCATTCGTCGACCAGGGTAGTGTCTTTGTTCAAACGCCTTTTTTTTTAACTGGTTCTCTGGGCAAACTTCTCTTGCAACCTTATTGCTCACTCTTGGTATTATGAACTTGACTGAGGTAACTTCCAGAAGGACCGCGTCTGTAGGAGACCCTAGGTTCTTTCGCGGGCATTTCTTAACAAAATGGCCTTCCTCATGACAGTAGTAGCACGAACGTTTTCGCTGTTGTGCCTTGCTGGGTGCAGCTACATGTACATTATTGTCTTCTTGTGGCGTCATGACTGGTTGCTTCGTAGGGCATTCTCTAGACCAATAGCCTTCTTCATCACACAGGAAACATGCTGTTGGTGATTGCCAATTACTTCTTTCTTGATGAGGGCTGACAAGATCAGAGTGCTGCGTCTTTGGTTCTTCAAACGGCATCACCTGTACAGTTGGCATTCCGTATCGTTTTGACATCTCTTGAGCGACTGCGGCTTGAAAATTCTTTTGCTGATACTGGGTTACAGCGACTACTATTGGATCCAAGGGACATTGAGCTGGACCATGATCTCGACCTTCACACAGGTAACATGTGATGTCACTCATAGGACACTCTCCAAGAGAATGACTTCCTTCACAGCTGGAGCAAATAATCGCATGCTCATTAGCGGTATGTCCTATTTCTCCACAGCGAATGCACGGCCGATCTTCTGACTTGTTTGGTCGACAGCACTTCAGAGAGCAACGCTTAGATGTCGTACAAGGTGCAGGGCTAGTATTATGCTCCGTATTTACCGTGACCATACTGTCTCCAGGTGAGACAAAGAGATTACGAAAAGCAATAACAAATTCATTCCAAGTGATATTCCGCGGGGCTTCATGAATAGCACAATATTTCTTCCACCATTCAGCAGTGATTTCTTGTAACTAATAAGAAGCATACATGACTTTCTCATCACCTTCACACTGAGCAATGAGCAGCTTCCTCTCAATGGTCTCGAGCCAATCATCCGCTTCCGAAGGTAACACATTTCCTGAAAACACCGGCGGACGAGTCTTTATGAATTTTGATAACCTTGAGTAGGAATGGAATTCATTGGTGACAGCTTAGGACACTCTGTTGACATTGGCTTGATCGGTCATAATCTGCGTTTGCTTCATCATTGCATGCATCAACTGAGTTTGAACAGCTTAAGAACTCTCAAACTCGCATATCCATCAGATCGACGGTTGAAGAACTAATCCATTATTGAGATTCTCCTTGGATTGATTTTCACGCCATCGATTATGTTGTTTCCACGAATCAACCATCCGCTTGATTGCTTCATCGGGTTAGGGAAGAGGAAATAGCATAGGTAAGAAGCAGGGATCCTAAAGCAGGGGAGATAGGTTTAACCCAATAACTATAGCAAACAATATTAATAACTTGTTATGGTTGCTTATATAAGCCTAAAAGCTCTGCAACACATACTGCATACTCAGCAATCAAGGAAGAACCAATTCAACCTATACACACAAAACTACCGCCTACGGGGGTAACACTTCTATTTTAAGCAAACGCGACTCCCACACTTGAGTCCCAACTGGCTACTCGAAGCATAAGTCTTCTAGATTCTAGGGCACTTCATCGATCCACTCCTTCCTCAAGCTCGATGATTCCTTCCTTCATGGTCTTCAGGGTTAATAGCACGCACTTGATGCTTTCTCCTATGGTGTGGTATATCGTCAACTACCAAGACAACTTAGATAAGGTTTCAACTTGCTTCAGCAAAGGTAAGAGAAAGATATTCATCAAGGGAAAAGTAGGAAATGTTGGAAAGGAAAGGGATAGAAGAATGAGATAAGTCAAGAACACATTATTCCTCCAAGTTAACTCTTTCCTCAAGAAAATAATTTTGAAGGTCCTATAGAGACGACCAGACTATCTAGGGTCAAGACCTACAGTCAGTATGGCTCTGATACCACTTCTGTCGGGACCCGAATATGCAAAGTCGGACACTCTGTGTATACTGCACTAGTCCAGGATCACGCTAGTGCACACAGGCTCAACATCAGTAAATATCACAATCATACACAGCGGAAATATTATGAAAGACATCATATATTATATACTACTAGTTGAATGACCTTATGGTCAACTTACATGACTATGCCTTGCAAGGCTGAAAAACATATTAAATCGCAAATGATTGAAAACGTAGACAACCCCTCGGTATACCACAGTAATCGACAAGGCTTGCGCCTAAACATTCGCTCTCCTCCGGAATCTTTCCTCCAACATTGATGTGGACTCTTCAACTGGTAATGTTATTGTTGGCAAGGGTGAGTACTTAATGCACTCAACAAGTTGTGCACAGAATGCAATTCTAACATAGCTATATGCAAGGTTTATTCCAAAGGATAGGCTCATGGCTATTTTGCAACAAAGCAAAGATTTACTTAACAAATACAATAAATAGATTGCAAAGATCAGAAACAAATATCGAATAGATAGGTTCAGCATTTCTCAAGTAAACCAAGTTTTCCAATCCTAAATCAAGTTCCAACCTTCCATATGGCAATCCTGCCATCCCAACCAAGTTTTCCATTTAATTAAACTAACCCTTAACTGTAATTCCCGAGCATTGCTCAATACCGCGAGCATGGCTATCCAAATAGTTTCACACTCTACAGAGGTTATGCACTTTACCCACGTGACATGATCATCTCTTGATGCCTTCCGGGTTAACACACTTCCTTTGGTGTGTCGGCGGAGAGATCATGACAAAGCCTTTACAATGTTCTGGCTTAACCCAGTACTACCCGCTAAGGTTTCAACACTAGTGGGTCTGAAAACCACAACCAGGGCCCCCCTCTTGCGCCATGTGAATTACTCTATAACTCGGGAACTCACACCGACCAAGATAGTACCAAAATTAAGACATTGCAAATTAATCAGCTAAGCTGGCCCATACAGACATGTGGTTGCATGATTGACTCAGGTCAAAGGCTTGCATGGTTAAGTCCTTAGAGTGGTCAAGGCAAGACTTCCACATACCCTCTGCCCATCGGGCCCACCTTGGCATACTCGCCCCTTGTCACTTGCCCCAATCTAAGTGATTATCACCCAATTTGATTACCAAGCACCACGTGCCATCAACAATTCAACATCGTTGCGTGACATGACTCGCCACAACAACTCAATCTCATCATATGATCCCACATGACACACAAGTTCACATCATTGTTCCATATTCCATTAGTCAAGATTAATCATAGATGATTCATGTACATATGATGACGTGGCACGGCTAAGCAACTATGACGATCTAACCATCCCATGATGATTTCAATATCAACCAACTATAGTGATCCAATCTAGGGTGGCAATAGATCATGGCATACAAATGACAAGGTAGGGTATAAATCAATCTGGTATATTAGCTAAGCCCAATTTAATTTGAAACAATTGTATACTTGAAATAATATGCAATAGGGTAAAACAATTATAGCAATTTTATAAACATGGGTTCAACATGATCAAAGCACAACTTGCCTTATAAAAGCCCTTATTCTTGTTCTGGACCTTGATCTTGAGTTGTTGAATCTTCCTCCGAAGCGTCGCACAATTCAACGTCTACGTGTACCAAAGGAGAAAAATAAATAAATACGAAAAAGAGAGAAAATTAACTCCAAAAATCAATTACAATTCACCATTAAATAGACCTCAATTTTACAAATTTTTATAAATTTGAATCACTCAAATCCGAGTTAAAATGCAAAAGTTATGGCCTTTTGAAGTTTGGATAAATACTGAAATTACAGAAATTAGAAAATCAGAATTAACAGAATTATTTTTAAATTAAAAACAGGTTTATTGCGCAAGCGTGACGTCATCAAAAGCCCGGACCAATCAGACACCGACACGTGTTCCGGTCCATAGACTCGGTCCACGGGACCTCCTCTGGTCCACCGTGGACAGAGTCCACGGCGCCTCGCATTACGCGCTGACACGCGTCGCAACCCGATTGGTCCCTCTCTGCGTCGCAAAATCTACTGCACATAACGCATCTAACGGCTACAGATCCGAGCTTACGTGTCTTAATCCTGACCGCCAACCCAGATCTAACGGCTAGCGCTTACCGGAGAGGTTCACTGTTCACGCGGCGACGTGGCACGATCTCAACCCTTCACGAGAGATCTGATGGCTCCCGAAGCTTCAACACGACGATGGTGGTGTGGCGGCGTAGCTCCACCGGACTTGGAGGCAACGACCTTGGCGATGGCGTTCCAGCGACGAAACGGCGACGCTGCTTCCTCGCACCGACGCGCCACGACACAGCGGTCTCGGATCCGGATCCCAAGCAGCGAGAAATGGCTAAACCACGGCGCAAAGGCACAAAACGAGCGGCGGCGCGTGCAACGACCCACGGTGAGCTCCCAGGCGCGATCTACGAGGGTTCTCACGGAACGACTCCGATCAATCGCTGCGGCACGCAAAGACCATCCTCGGGAAAGCTGCGGCCCCCTTAAATAGCCCTCGACGGCCGCTTACGGCGCTAGGAATCCCAACCGACGCGGCGGCGGTGTCCTTCTCGGCCACGACGGCGGCGCCTGAGTCCCGCTCGGAGACGACACACGGGAACCGTCCACGTGGCACGATGAACGGACCGGATCCACTCGATGCGATCTAATCTGGCCCGTTGCTTGGATCAACGGCTCGATCGGCTAGGGTTTCGCAGAGGAGGCTGGGCCACGCGGCTGTCTGGGCCGCACGACTGTGGGTCGGTCTGTTACTGTTCACCAGCTTTTAAAACGATTCCAGAAATTCATTTAATTAGTTTTAGGCAAATAAATTATCAGGAAAAATCCCAAAAATACTTTGAGACATTCTGGACTTAAATAAAATATTTTTGGCAAAACATTATTTTAACTTTTCATAAATTTAAATAGATTTGAACAAAAGGTCAATATTCTTAATTTAAAATAAATTCCAATAAGTCCAGAAAAATCTAAATAAATTCCATAAAATTCATAAATGCACAATTAAGTAATAACATAATATTTAGGCAATTTTTTTGGGATGTTACACTCATGCAAGACATCCACATCCCAATGTGCTAGAAAGCACCCCCTTTACTGCACGATCACTTGCCCGAGGGAAAACAATTCGTTCAACCAAGACCAATGGCAAACCCCGCCATGGTACAACAAATTTTACAACAGTGGCTAACGGCCACGATACAATATCTCATTAAGTCAAGATTAACATTATTCAATGTGTGACATGAATCCCAATGTATTTCTAAGCATGTCTAAGCATAGCTACGATAACCCAATGTTGGTATAATGATTATGTCCAACTAGTATTGTCCCAACCTAGGTTTAGCAATGGATACATGGCATCCCAATTAATCAAGGTGACATAATGACAACTAGGTATATAGCTATTCCCATGAAATAATCATTGATACACAAATAGCATGCAATTGTATAAAACAAATTACTTTGCAAACATAGGATCAATATGGTCAAAGGATTACGACTTGCCTTGCTGATCTAATGCTGAGTCTTGGTCTTCGAAGTCTTCGTTCGCTCCCTCGGAATTAGCGTATACCGGAAAAGAAAGCGATGAAACCAAATAAATTAAAAAAGAGACTCAAACAAGCTCAAAACTTAAAATTAATGGCTCTGGAAGATAGATCTTGATTTTAGAAAAATTTAGAAACTTGAATGGCCTCAATCGGAGTTCGTATGAGGGAAAACGAGCTTCTGGAAAAATTAAATCAGAGAAAAAGATTGAAATCAGAAATTCGGAATTTCTGGATTTATTTTTGTACCGAAAAAACGGTTTATTGCGCAATCGCTGACATCATCTGGCTCTTGGTGGACTCGGTCCACGGCACGGGCTCGGTTCACCGTGCACCCGGTGCACAGATGGCGTCAGCTCTGACGAGGCAACACGCGGCGGCAGGGCTGACGCGGACGGACACTTGTCGCGCATCAGGAGGCTACGATCGGATCCGACGGCAGAAAGCGAGAGCGCGGTAGCGACGACGTGGTGCGTTCCAGAGCGTCGGTAGCAATCGATGGCCGTAACCCAAAGAAGATCGACGACGGCGGCGGCGCACGAGCTTACAAGAACGGGAAGATGACGCGGCACACGGCGGTTTAGCGCTAGATCAAGCGCGAGGTGGCACGGATCTGAAAGAAGACGATGCGGCGAGCTCGGTGGTGCAACCAGCAGCGGCGGAGGAGGACCGACGGCGGAGATCCGTGCGGCGGAAGGTCTCGGGCACGGCAAAAACAACGGCGAGCTCGCGCGGAGCGACGGCGGCGTCTCGGGCAGCGAGAGGTAGGGCAAAACAAGCGGCGCGAGGAGGGGATCCTCGGGAGAAGCGCGACGGATTAAATAGGGGTCTCGGGAGGCGTGCCCGACCCGAAGTCCAAGGACGGCGGTATGTGGCGGCAGGACTCCGAGCTGCTCGGTGGCTAGGGTTAGGGTTTCACGGGCAAGGCGACGTGGCTGCATCGTAGCCACACGCGTGGCGCCGATCGGACGGCCGAAGCAACGCTGGCCGGGCTGGTCACTGCAATACGAGTCGACCGAGCGGGCGCGGCTGGGCTAAGGCGGCAGGATGGAGAAACGGGCCAGTGGGGAAAATCGGCCCGAAATACTTTTTTGAGATTTAAAAACATTTTCCAATTTAAGAAAAATCCAGGAATTCAAATAAGTGCAAATAAATTCAAATAAATAGCAAATAAATTCAGAAAAATCTCCAAAAATACAGAAAAATTCCTTACAGCACAATGAACCCAACTAAAATCAAATTAAATCCTTTCATTAATAGAAAAATCAAATTAAGCTGGGATTAATTCAAAAAAATGCAATTGGTTTATTTTTGTATTCAAATTTCCAAAACTCAAATTTTGGGATGTTACAAACCTCTCCTTTAAATGGAATCTCGACCCCAAGATTCAGGATGGCTAGAGAATAGGTGGGGAAACTCGGACTTCAAATCCTCTTCGCGCTCCCAAGTTGCTTCCTCTTCTGAATGATTGCTCCACTGGACCTTGCAAAAATGAATGATCTTGCTCCTCGTGATACGCTCTGCTATATCCAAAATTTTCACTGGATGCTCCTTGTAGGTAAGATCCTCCTGCAAATCAATGGCTTCCAATGGCATCTGTTCCTCTGGCACACGCAGGCATTTCTTCAACTGCGACACATGGAACATATCATGGATTCCGGCAAAGGACTGAGGCAATTCTAACTTGTAGGCAACCTCGCCTCTTTGTGCCAAGATTTTCAACGGTCCCACATATCTAGGGGGAAGCTTTCTTTTTACTTGAAATCTCTTAACTCCTTTGAGAGGGGTGACTCAGAGATAAACATAATCATTGGGCTCGAAACTCAAATCTCTGCGACGATTATCTGCATAACTCTTCTGTCGGCTTTGAGCGATCTTCAAACGGTCTCGAATTAATTGGACTTCCTCTTCTGCTTCTTGCAGTATGGCAGGGCCAAACAATTGTGTTTCTCCAGACTCCTTCCAGTTGAGAGGGGTTCTGCACTTTCTTCCATATAAGGCTTCAAAAGGTGACATTTGCAGACTAGCTTGATAACTATTGTTGTACGAAAACTCGGCATAGGGCAAACACTTGTCCCACTTGGCACCATAATTTAAGGCACAAGCTATTAACATATCCTCAATAATCTGATTCACACGCTCAGTCTGTCCATCGGTTTGAGGGTGATAAGCAGTACTGAACCTGAGATGAGTTCCCATGGCTTCATGCAGACTCTGTCAAAAATGAGAGGTAAACTGGGTTCCTCTATCAGACACTATTTTCCTAGGCACTCCGTGAAAACTGACGATCCTTGACATATATAATTCTGCTAATTTATCTCCTGCATAGGTAGTCTTAACTGGAATGAAGTGAGCTATCTTAGTCAATCCATCCACTATTACCCAGATCGAGTCATAACGTGCTTGGGTCTTAGGAAATCCGGTGATGAAATCCATACCAATTTCTTCCCACTTCCACTCTGGAATCTTCAATGGCTGCTGGAATCCTGCTGGCCTCTGATGCTCTACCTTGACCTTCTGGCAGACATCACAAAGTGCAACATACTCTGCAATCTCACGCTTCATGCTAGGCCACCAATACCTTTCCTTGAGGTCTTGATACATCTTGGTACTTCCAGGATGAATGGAGTATAAAGTCTCATGCGCTTTTTTGAGAATCAACTCCTTAAGCTCTTTCTAATCTGGTACGCAAATACGCTTCTCATACCAAATAGTACCTTGTTCATCTTCGGTGAAACCTGGGGCTTCTCCTTTCTTCATATTAATCTTAATCTCCTTGACATCAGCATCATCTACATGTGCTTCTCGAATCTGATCTTCCAACGTAGGGCGTACTTCCAAAGTAGCTAAATACCCTTCCTGAACCAATTCCAATCTAAGGTTCTGAAATTCCTTATAAAGGGCTCGTTGACTTTCCTTAATCATTAGAGTATTGCAGTAGCTCTTTCTACTCAAAGCATCGGCTACGACATTGGCTTTGCCTGGATGATAATGAATCCAAATGTCATAGTCCTTGATCAATTCCAACCATCTTCTTTGTCTCATATTGAGGTCAGCTTGGGTAAAGATATACTTCAGACTCTTCTGATCCGTATAAACCTCACAACGATTATCAATGAGATAATGATGCCAAATCTTCAAAGCATTCACTACGGCTGCTAATTCCAAATCATGGGTAGGATAGTTAACTTCATGTAGCCTTAGTTGTCACGAAGCATACGCTACAACCTTCTTATCTTGCATTAACACACAACCGAGTCCTTGTCGGGATGCATCACAGAATATCTCAAAATCCTTCCTATTATCTGGCAGGATAAGCACTGGGGCAGTTGTCAAACACTTCTTTAATTCTTGAAAACTTTGCTCACACTCTGGTGTCCAAATAAATTTCTTCTCCTTCTTTAAGAGTTGAGTGAGCGGTCTAGCTTTTCTAGAAAACCCTTATATGAAACGGCGATAATATCCCGCCATTCCAAGAAAACTTCGGATATGGGGTACTGTCTTGGGTGACTCCCAACTTAGCACATCTCGTACCTTACCAGGGTCAACAGCGACTCCTTCTGCCGATATGACATGACCTAGGAAAGCAACTTCTTTAATCCAGAACTAACATTTACTGAACTTTGCATAAAGCTGATTCTCTCTTAGCTTCGTTAAAACTTCGCGCAAGTGATCCCCATGTTCTTCCTCACTTTTGGAGTAGATCAGAATGTCATCAATGAAAACAACAACAAACTTATCCAAATATTCCATGAATACTTTATTCATCAAGGTCATGAAGTAGGCTGGGGTGTTGGTCAATCCAAAAGACATCATGGTATACTCATACTGTCCATACCGAGTAACAAAAGCTGTTTTGAGTATATCCTCTTGACGAATCTTCAACTGGTGGTAACCTGATCTTAAGTCAATCTTTGAGAACACTCCGGCTCCTTGAAGTTGGTCAAACAAATCATCGATTCTTGGCATAGGGTACTTATTCTTGATGGTGACCTCATTAAGTGAGCGATAATCTACACACATTCTCTGAGTTCCATCTTTCTTTTCAACTAGAAGAACTAGCGCTCCCCATGGCGAAGAACTTGGTCGAACAAAACCTTGATCTTGTAGCTCTTTAATCTATCTCTTTACTTCAGCTAACTCATTAACAGGCATCCTATAAGGTCTCTTGGAAATGGGTGGTGTTCCAGGAACTAGTTCTATCAAGAACTCTATATCTCGGTCCGGTGGCATTCCAGGAAACTCATCCGGAAACTTATCAGGAAATTCGCTGGCGACTGGCACATCTTCCAAACATATTCCTTTGGCACTACAAACTTTAATCCCTTCGGACTGATCTGAAGCGGCTTGGACTTTTAACTTGGCTCCATCTGGACTGGTTAGGGTGATCTCTCTATTCCCACAATCCAAAACTTCTTGGTTCTTGGAGAGCCAATCCATTCCTAGGATCACATCTAGGGACTTGGTGTCTAGGACAATAAGGTTGGCTAGAAATTCTACCCCTCCAATTAATATCTTAACTTCGGGGCAGCCTTGGTTCATACTCAAATCAGAACCAGGTGATTGCACTAATAAAATAGTCTTAAGAGGCATTGTCTTTAATTGATGATTTGCAGCAAAACTCCGAGAAACAAACGAATGCGTAGCTCCGAAATCAAACAAAACCATTGTAGAAGCTGAGTTGACTAGGAGCTTACCTAGTATGACGTCTGGTGCAGACTGGGCATCCTCAGTGGTGACGTAATTCACACGGCCTCTTCCAGCAGGCAGCAGAGTCCTGGTGGTTTGGTTGGGAGTCTGGGACACTCCACATCCTGATCCTGGTGCGGGGGTCTTGGCTGGCGTAGATCCCAAGTTGAAATGGACTGTCGTCACAGCTTGCTTTCTGGGGCAATTATTGGCATAGTGACCGAGTTCATGACAGTTGAAATAGGTGACTCCTGCAGCTGGATTACTGGTCCTCTGAGGTGGATTGCTGTTGGTGCTGAGGTTGCGATTGCCTGAAGGAGCTGGGCGAGGTGCTGGTGCAGGGGTCCTGAATGCATTCAGAGGGATGAAACGAGCAGGCTGTTGAGCATTGGTTCTGACTCTCTGTTGATGTCTCTGATGGGCTCCATGCTGCATCATCTTTCTTTTATGGGACTCTTCCAATTCACGGCGAGATTCCTCAATAAGCATAGCTTTATCTACAAGGTGCTGAAAATAGGCATAGTCATTGCCAATGACTTGCACCTTTAGTCCTGGATTGAGTCCACGCTTGAATTTCTTCTGGCGAGCATCATCTGTGGCTACATCCTCTGGAGCGTAGCTAGCGAGTTGAGTGAACTTATTGAGGTATTCACTCACTGACATTCCTTCTTGCTTAAGCTCTCGGAACTCATTCTTCCTCATTTGAATCTTGCCATCTGGAATATGAGAGTGGCGGAAAGCATTGGACAACTCTGCCCAAGTGATAGTCCGAGGGTCATCATGGGCAGCACTGTAGTTCTCCCACCATTCAGCGGCGGTGCCCTCCAGCTGATGAGCGGCATAGAGAACCTTCTCACGATCTGTGCACTGAGCAATTGCAAGCTTCTTCTCAATGGAGCAAATCCAATCATCGGCATCCAATGGTTCTGAAGAGTTGGAGAAAGTTGGCGGATGAGTCCTCATAAATTCTGCAAGCTTGGACTGGAGACGAGCTTGAGCAGGTGCAGCAGCAGCTTGGTTCTGCTGGTTCAACAGATTTGCTAGGGCGACTGCAGTCTAGTTCTACTGATTCATCATGTTGTTCATATTCTGTATCATTGTGTTCATTAGCTGAGTCTGAGCTGCCAAAAATGTCCCATGTTCTGATCTGTCACTCCTAGTGGTGGCGGTGGTGCATTGGGATTGGAGTTGGTGTTGGCACTGGACTGGCATCCACGGGCGAACTGCGACCGGCTCCAGAACAAGTGTCAACCGTCTGAGATGCAGCACAAGGTTTGATAGGTAAGAGGGAAAAGCAGTAGACGAGTGGTAAGATCATCTAGGGGAGAAGGTGATACCCAGGGAAAAAAAGACACAGCCGAAAGGTTTCAAACTAAAGAGGCAAATCAAGCTTTCAACTAAAGGCATGGTTGCAACACTGTGCTTGGGGCAAGTGTACAACATACCAGGCACACAAGCAAAGAAAATCTTAGTATACGCAGACTAAACGTAACTAAACTGAAAGGGGCAACATGCTCAAACACCACTAAGTACCAAAAACCTATCTTATATGGTAGGTTTCTCGGATATGTCTTTGATGGCTTGATTCCTGTCTCCCTTGATTTGATTCCTTGCAGAAGACTCGAGGCTTCAGAAGTTTCACGAGATAAGATCAATTTAAATTTCAAATCAATGTTTCAGCAAAGGAGAGAAATAAGACCCTAAGAATAAGACGAGAGGAGACGAAAACTATTAAGTACAAATTTGTTTGTTTGATTTAGAAAATAGTTTTGAAGACCATGCTAACTAGGATAGCGACCTACAGTCGATATGGCTCTGATACCATCCCTGCCGGGACCCGGATTTGCAAATTCGAAACCCTCTGTGTATACTGCAGTAGTCCAGGATCATGCTAGTTTACACAGTGGAAACATAGATGAAATACCATTCCATACAACGAATTAACTAAGAAGAAGCAAATTATTATTAAATAAAGCAAACGACCTTATGATCAATGTTTACACCATTATGCCTTAAGGGCTTAAGAAACAAATACTATTGCAGCGGAAAAGCTAACTTGAGCCATTCGACATGCCACAGGCAATCGTCTGGGGAACGCCTTCCTAATCCAAGTAGTCTTCATAGAATTCCTCCTCAGGACATTCAATATCTCCTTCAGCAACTGATCAACAAGGGCACAAAGCCGTGAGTACAAAAAGTACTCAGCAAGCCGTAGGGAATTGATGCAATATATTCATGCACGGCTTGACAAGGATGGCTATACGGTTCATTTGGCAGAAAGCAATAACTTGAATTGAAATACAATAAATAGATTGAAAGCATATTTACGAAAAGATAAATAAATAACCAGTAGATCAATGATAGACAACAAAACAACAGTGAACTCCCCGTTCACATCCCAACAATTCCACATTCCACATTTTATGAAACACTCTATACCCCGTGTGAAATTCCCGGGCTTTGTCCATGACCGCGGACGCGGCTATTCGCATAGTTTTACACTCTGCAGAGGTTGTACAACTTTACCCACCAGACATGAACATCTCTTTGTGCAAACGTTACTAACACACTTCCTTTGGTGTGTCGCAGAGATATCATGACAAAGCCTTTATAATGCACTTTCTAAACTCGGTACTGCCCGCTAAGGTTTTGCCCCATAGGGCCCCCTCTTGCGCCTTGCGAATCTACCCGTCCATCCCGGAACCCACACCACCAACTGGCAGTACTCAAGGCTAGACATTGCAAATTAATCAGCTAGGTCTGTCTCATTCTAGACATGTGGTAGTATAGTTAGGCCCAGTTCAATGGCACACAAGATTAAGTCCTTAAGTTGTCTCAGGCAAGACATCCACATCCCAATGTGCTAGAAAGCACCCCCTTTACTGCACGATCACTTGACAGAGGGAAAACAATTCATTCAACCAAGACCAATGGCAAACCCCGCCATGGTACAACAAATTTTACAACAGTGGCTAACGGCCACGATTCAATATCTCATTAAGTCAAGATTAACATTATTCAATGTGTGACATGAATCCCAACGTATTTCTAAGCATGTCTAAGCATAGCTACGATAACCCAATGTTGGTATAATGATTATGTCCAACTAGTATTGTCCCAACCTAGGTTTAGCAATGGATACATGGCATCCCAATTAATCAAGGTGACATAATGACAACTAGGTATATAGCTATTCCCATGAAATAATCATTGATACACAAATAGCATGCAATTGTATAAAACAAATTACTTTGCAAACATAGGATCAATATGGTCAAAGGATTACGACTTGCCTTGCTGATCTAATGCTGAGTCTTGGTCTTCGAAGTCTTCGTTCGCTCCCTCGGAATTAGCGTCTACCGGAAAGGAAAGCAATGAAACCAAATAAATACCAAACAGAGACTCAAACAAGCTCAAAACTGAAAATAAATGGCTCTGGAAGATAGATCTTGATTTTAGAAAAATTTAGAAACTTGAATCGCCTCAATCGGAGTTCCTATGAGGGAAAACGAGCTTCTGGAAAATTAAATCAGAGAAAAAGACTGAAAATCAGAAATTCAGAATTTCTGGATTTATTTTTGTACTGGAAAAACTATTTATTGCGCAATCGCTGACGTCATCCGTCTCTTGGTGGACTCGGTCCACGGCACGGGCTCGGTTCACCGTGCACCCGATGCATAGATGGCGTCAACGCTGACGAGGCGACACGCGGCGGCAGGGCTGACACGGACGAACACTCGGACGGACACGTGTCGCGCATCAGGAGGCTACGATCGGATCCGACGGCAGAAAGCTAGGGCGCGGTAGCGACGACATGGCGCGTTCCAGAGCGTCGGCTGGCGATCGGACGGCCAGAACCCAGCGAAGACTGACGACGGCGAGCGGCGGCGCGAGCTTACCGGCAACGGGGAAGATGATGCGGCACATGGCGTTTTAGCGCCAGATCGAGCGCGAGGTGGCACGGATCTGAAAGAAGACGATGCGGCGAGCTCGGTGGTGCAACCAGCAGCGGCGGAGGAGGACCGACGGCGAAGATCCGTGAGGCGGAAGGTCTCGGGCATGGCGGAAATAACGGCGAGCTCGCGCGGAGCGACGGCGACGTCTCGGGCAGCGAGAGGTAGGGCAAAAGAAGCGGCGCGAGGAGGGGATCCTCGGGAGACGCGCGGCGGCTTAAATAGGGGTCTCGGGAGGCGTGCCCGACCTGGAGTCCGAGGACGGCGGCGTGCGGCGACAGGACTCCGAGCAGCGCGGCGGCTAGGGTTAGGGTTTCACGCGAACGGAGACGCGGCCGCATCGCAGCCCCACGCGGGCGCCGACGGACGGCCAAGCAACGCGGCCGGTTGGCCGCACAATTTCTTAGTGGGCCGAGCGTGGCGCGGGCTGGGCTGAGGCGGCGGGCTGGAGAAATGGGCTGGCGGGGAAAATCGGCCCGAAAGACTTTTTTGAGATTTAAAAACATTTTCCAATTTAAGAAAAATCCAGGAATTGAAATAAGTGCAAATAAATTCAAATAAATTGCAAATAAATTCAGAAAAATCCCCAAAAATACAGAAAAATTCCTTGCAGCACAATGAACCCAACTAAAATCAAATTAAATCCTTTCATTAATAGAAAATCAAATTAAGCTGGGATTAATTCAAGAAAAATGCAAATGGTTTATTTTTGAATTCAAACATTCCAAAACTCGAATTTTGGGATGTTACAGCGGCGGCTGACACGGCGCACATGCGACGCTGACGGGGGCGCTGACGTGACTGGCCACGCGTCGCGCATCGGTGGCATGGTGCGGGATCGGGCGGCGAAGGACGCGCCACGATCTGGAGCGTTGCCGAGCGATCGGACGACCACGGTTCCTCGGCGGAGAACGACGACGAGGCAGCGGCGCGAGGCTCACCGGCAGTGGGGAAGACAACACGGCAAGCGGCGCTACAGCGACGGATTGGACGCGGCTCGGCACCGATCTGAGAGGACTCAACGCGGGCGACCCAAAGACGCCAACGGAGATGGCAGAGGGGCAACGACGACGGAGTTCTGGGCGGCGGAAGGCTTCGGCATGGCGGAAATCGTCGCGCGGAGCGACGGCGGCGGCTCGGGCAGCGAGATGTAGGGCAAAAAGGGTGGCGCGAGGAGGGGATCCTCGAGAGGTGCGTGACGCTTTAAATAGGAGTCTCGAAGGCTGTGTCCGACGCGGACTCCGAGACGGCGGCGTGTGGCGGCAGGACTCGAGCGACGCTACTGGCCGGCGGTCACTACGCGACGATTGGGTCGAGACGCGCGAGAGAGGCGGGCCGCAGAGACCAGTTGGGCCGGGCCGAGCGGGAAGAAAGGAATGGGCCGTGGAAGATTCAGCCCGAAAGAATAAAATCATTTTCCGAATCAAAATAATTCCAGAAATTCAAATAAAAGCAAATAAATTCAAATAAATTCAGAAAAATCTCCAAAAATACAGAAAAATTCCTTGGAGCACAATGAACCCAACTAAAACTAAAAATCTTCAGTTTCATGAGTAGTTTAGTCAAATTAAATCCTTTCATTAATGGAAAATTCAAATTAAGATGGAATTACTTCAAGAAAAATGCAAATTGTTTATTTTTGAATCCAAACATTCCAAAACTCAAATTTTGGGATGTTACAAACAGACTTCGTATGACCCAGATATGATCATTTTTAGTTGGACTGCTCCTGGTGGCCGAACTGGACTCGTGAACGAATTGGGCTTGATCTTGGGGTGGGCTTGGAGTATCAGAAGTTGTTGGGCCCTTATCTTGCCTTGAGATAGAAGCATGGCTTGCTGGGCCGGCATGGTCTCATCAAGATGCCGACTAGAGGGGAGTGAATAGGCGGCTTTTAAAAATTACTCTACGAATCTCTACAAAGCAATTCACCCCTAATTATCCTAATGCCAAAACCTTAACAATTATTTCAGAAGCGATAAACTAAGGTTTTAACAAATAAAGCCTAAATCAACTAGGCTCACTAAGTGAACTAATTAATTATGTCTCAAACAAAAATTTGCAATCCAAAAGATAAGCAAGCAATTTAATTCTAGAAATGTAAATTGCAACAATATAAGGAATTGCAAGAATACACAAGGAGACACAATACTTTTTACCGTGATCTTCGGAGACTTGCCGGTCTCCCTTAATCCACGTTGTGGCTAACCCAAACCACTTTGGACCGTCTCCACGAATTGAGCACCCGCCTCGAATCCACTAGTGGTGGCTCTTTCCCCCTCCGGGTAGGCGACCTCCAACCTTCACAACTTTCCTGGGGCTTCTCATAATCTCCATTGAGAAGCTCACCACGCACGGCACCTCCACACGTCATTTAGGAGTCGGGAAACACCAAGAGTAACAAATCAAGCCCTCTAGCTTGAACTTCACCTAGTGCAACACATGCACTTCGGTGACCTCCAAAGTGCAACACATGCACTAGCATCCTCCTCAAGTGCAACACATGCACAAGAGGCTCTCAATCCACTTCCTCATTGCAACACATGCAATTAAAGGCTCACACTAGCTCAAGAAGCAAATGGGAGAGAGCAGCACATGCACACAACTACCACACACTCACAATAACTCCAGCCACCAGCCATTGCCCCCTGTAACATCCCAAAAATTACCTATAATTTCATTCATGTACATTTTGGTGATTTTCAGAATTTATTGGATTTTCTAGAATTTATTTGAATTAAGTATATTGAACCTTTTGTGAAAACTAATTATAAATAGATAAAAACTTATATAAAGTTTTTCGAAAAACATTTTATTTGAGTTCAAAATGTCTCAAAGTATTTATGAGAATTTTCTTGGATTTTTCCCGATATTTTAATTGCTTAAAACTAATTAAACTAATTTCTGTAATTATTTTAAATCAAAAACCCGACAAAATCAAAATGAACAGTACTAGGCCGAAGCCCAGCACTGTGCGCGCGTGAGCCCAGCGGTTGCAGCCCGTTCGGTCCGCAGTGCCGCCGCCTCGCGTGTGAGCCGTTGGATGAAGATCGTGCGGTCTTCATCTCCGTGAAACCTTAACGCCTGCGGGTCGTTGGATCGGGATCGTGCATCCGGGATCGCTTCGCGTTAGTTTGGAAGGTGCGAATCAGATCCGTTGATTTTGGAAGGTGCAGATCGGATTGAATCGGCTCTGATGCAATGGTGGCCGCTCGTTCCCGATCGGACGGTTGCCGTGTTTGCACGCCGCGCACCGTCTCCTTCGCGGATTGCTAGGGTTGCCGTGTTTGCACGCACGCCGAGGCTATAAAAGCCGTAGCCCACACCCCGATGATCGCCATCCCCTTGCGCATCTAGTCGTTCAAGTCTTAGCCTCAGAGTCGCCGCCGTTTAGCCCAAGGAGCTCGCCGTAGTTCTTCGTATCACCGCCTCGGTTTCCTTCAGTTTTCGCCGCCGTTTAGCCACCGTTCGCCGTGTGGGTTCCGGTTCTGGGTTCGTCGCATCGAGCTGCATCGAAGCTGCCATCTCTTCATCGCTGGAAGGACCTAGTTCGCCATCGGACCCGTCGTCGTCTTCGTCTCCGGGAACTCAGCGCCGCCGCGACATCGCCGTGCCTCGGAGCTTCGGTCAGCCGTCGGATCTTCACTGAACCGTCCAGATCATGCCACGTCTCCATTGTCAATAGTGTTCTGCTCGGGTAAGCTTTGGCCATTAGTTTTAAGATGAGCGGTCAGGATTGAGACGCGTAGGAGTAGATCGTGATCCATTGGATCCGTGCGCGGATGTGCGACGCGTGTCGGCTTGGAAGCCGAAGTGTTGTGCGCCGGGTGCACGGTGGACAGGCACGTGCCGTGGACGTGCTCCGTAGACTGAGCGACGTGGCACAATATGGTTGGCCCACGTGTCGCGATGACGTCGTGCTGACATCAGCGGGTCCACAGCACAGTACCTCGAGTCCACAGTCGACCAGCAGAGTTTCGTGGACTGAGTCCATGCGCCAAAGCCACGTGTGAGCCTCTGATTGGTCCACGTGTCGCTTGCGCATTAATTGGTAATTTCCAGTAGAAAAATAATTCTGGAAAATCGGATTTTCTAATTTCTGTATTTTCAGTATTCATTCAAACTTCAAAAGGCTATAACTTTTGCATTTTAACTCGGATTTGAGTTATTCAAATTTCTAAAAATTTGTAAAATCAAGATCTATTTAATGGTGCTTTTTTTTTAATTTTGGATCCTTTTTGCTCTCTTTGTTGTGTGTTTATTGCTATTTTATCTCGATTCGCGTAGACGTTGAATTGCTCGGTGCTCCGGAGGAAGATTCGTCGCTTCAAGACCTAAATTCAGAGCAAGACCAGCACCTGTTCCAAGGCAAGTTGTGCTTTGATCATATTGCACCTAATTTCACAAAATTGATATTTTGTCTTTAAAATTTATGCATAATACTTTATGTGTATAAATGATTTCAATTAATCTGGTAACTAGATAATATGCCTAATTGAATTAAATCATACCTTGCCAATTGTATGCTATGATCTAATTGTCACCCTAGGATATTGAACTATAGTTGGTTGATATTAATAATCAACATGGGACTAGTTAGACCGTATTAGTTTGCTTAACAATGCCACGTCATCACATGTTTCTGGAACATTGATATTTAATCTTGACTAATGGATTATGGAACAATGTTTATAAATTGGTGTGTGAGGTGTTGTCACATAATGATATTGAGTTGTCATGACGAGGAGGTCACACAACTAGATTGAATTGCTGATGGCACGTGGTAATCAACTGGGGTGGTAATCACTTTAGATCGGGGCAAGTGGCAAGGGACAGTATGCCAAGGTGGGCCTATTAGGCAAGGGTATTGGAAGTTTTGCCTCGGTCACTTTAAGGACTTAACCTTGCAAGCCTTTGACCTGAGTGTGGAATGAGACAGTCTAGCTGACTAATTTGTGATGTTTAGATTTTGGTACTATGGTGGTGTTCAGTGAGTCCCGGATTATGGGGTAGCTCACATGGCGCAAGAGGGGGGCTCTGGATGTGGTAACCAGTCCCACCAGTGTTGAAACCTTAGCGGGTAGTGCCAGGTCTAAACAGAGCATTGTAAAGGCTTTGTTATGGTCACTCACCTGTCTGGTGTTTGATTATATCGTGTGGGTAAAGTGCATAACCTCTGCAAAGTGTAAAAATGTTCGAATAGCCATGCTCACAGAATTGAGTAATGCTCGGGAATTACAGTCAAGGGTTAGACTTTTGAATAAAAACTTGTTGGGATGGTGGATTGCCATAAAAACTTGGAATTTGACTTAGGATGGAAATACCCGTTTACTTGAAAAGTTGAATCTATTATTTACTACTATTTGTTTTACTCTCTTTCAATCTAATTACTGTATTCTTTTATAAATGCTGCTTTACTGCAAATTAGCCATGTTAGCCTTCCTTGGAATAAGCCAAGCATGTAGAATATTAGGCTTGCAATACTGTGCACAACTTGTTGAGTGCTTTATGTACTCATCCCGCAAAAACAAACTTCAGAAGAGGAGATATCCACGACATTCTCAGAGGGGGAGTACCCCGACGCTGAAGCTTAGGGTCCGAGCCTCGTCAGTTGCCTGTGGTGAACTGGGGAGCTGCTATGTTTACTTCATTTCCGCTGCTTCTTAATTGCTATTCCTTAGTTAAGCCCTGTGAGGCAATAATCATGTAAGACAACAGTTATTACTAATAATTAAATTTATGCTATATTCCGCTGTGTATGATTGTGATAGCATCTATGTTGAGCCTGTGTGCACTAGCGTGATCCTGGACAAGTGCGATATACACAGAGGGTCCGGATTTGCATATTCGGGTCCCGACACCCCCAAGGCTTCCTTTTATAGCCTCCAAGCCAAAACTAGCCGTTGGGGGGAAATCTAGAAAAAACTCAGCAAATCCGGTGCTACCGCCCAACTGGGTCCGGTAGCACTGGCCTACAGGCCAACGGCTAGAAAACTAGCTGTTGTGCAGAACTTCCGGTAGCACCGACCAACTGGGAGCGATGCTACCGCTCGGACTGTAGCACCGGCCTCCAACCTGATAGCACCGGCCTCGAGTCGACTTCAAAAATACCTCCTCTGAATTTTTCACACCTGCCAGAGGAGCGGTAGCACCGGATCTCCAGCGCTACCGGGCTACCATGGGCGGTAGCACTAGAATGCCAAATCGCCCAAAAACAGTCTCTCTGGAATTTTCACACCGGCCAAACTGCGGTAGCACCGGCCTAGCAGTGCTACCGGCCAACTAGGGGTGGTATGGCCGGCCTTCTAGATCAGAAACAATTTTTTCCCAAAAATCTTTTCTTTTCAAATCAAACGTAAATAATGATTGGTTATTTGAGCGATGTGATGATCAACACATGATCAATCAATTTGCAAAACACATTTGCAAACCCAATTCTCATTCTACAAAGAATCACATTAAGCACAACTTATTTGCAAAACACATTTGCAAATAAATCGAGAACCTATGAGATCAATCCTCTAACCATGTAAGGATCAACACATGATCCCAACACTTTGCAAAACACATTTG
Organism: Otatea glauca; assembly: GCA_036346275.1. Lineage (NCBI taxonomy): Eukaryota > Viridiplantae > Streptophyta > Magnoliopsida > Poales > Poaceae > Otatea > Otatea glauca. The sequence continues at coordinate 8,264,831 of CM070716.1, read as the reverse complement.
CAAATGCCAACACATGCTTTAGGATAGAACCCCATAACCTCCAGCTTATTTGCAAAACACGTTTGCAAATAACAAATCAACACTTTGAAAAAACACATTTTGCAAACACAAAACATAAACCTCTCTTAGCCTTGTGATTATCAACACATGATCAAGTCACAGGCTAACTCTCCAATGCATGAACTCTCCATTCGCAACACATGCAAATACCTAGCTCCATGCAAACAACAAACATTTAAAAACAAATGCTTGAGCTCTCCTTTTTTCAACTCATGCAAATCTTAGCTCCAAGCAATCCATAAATCGAACTTAAGTGCATGAGCCCTCTATTTGCAACACATGCAAATCTATAGATCCATGCAACCACTTTAAACCAAATTGCTTGAGCTCTCTCCTTTTGCAACACATGTAAAACTTAGCTCCAAGCAATATCAAAACAAATTGAGCATTTAAATAAGAAGCAAGCATGAGCTTCTCCTATTTGCAACACATACAAATCAAAGCATCATGCAAAAACCAATGCACGAGCTTCACCCATTCTCAACACATGCCAAATGGTTAGCTCCATGCAAAATCCAAATAAGAGAGTGAGCTAGAGTGAACCGGATTGAGTTCATCAACACATGATGAAGCTCAAGCTAAATGACTCAACCCCTCTTAATAGTACGGCAACCTAACTAGCAACCCGGTCTCTCATCCAAACACTGAGACCGGTAAAAGACTAGGAACACATCCTTAGCCCTAGCTAGTTTTACCTTTGCCTCTAGCGATCCACTTGGAGCTTTTATGATATCCAATCATCTTCTCTCTAGGATCGAATCTTCTTCTTCTTGTTTATCAACACATGATGAATCTTCTAGCTCTTCTCTTCATTTTGAGATCACCTCTTGAAGGTCATCAACACATGATGACTTCTCATTCCCGAGTCTTCATTTTCTTGGACTCAACCTACTTCTCAACTCATGAAAGATCTTAGTCCAACAAACACGGTTGTCTCAATCATCACCGTACTCCATTAACACATAATGGATGCCTCCAAGATCGATTGATCACAACCCAAATCTATATGAATGATTAATTGTGTTTTGAGTACTTTGATTCAACAAATGCTTCATTATACTCAAGAACTTTTCGCTTGTCCTTAATCAATAAAAAGACACCATCAACACATGATGAAGCGTTCTTTGATTTGATTAAAAGACAACCGAACTCAATTTAAATTTCATTTAAATTGACATGAGTATATATAGCTACACAAGTTTCATTGACTCAATTTGATGTTTAGTAATGATCCATATATGTTTGAGTGATGGAAAGGGATCAATACATTTAGACCATCAACTATAGAACAAACTCCATTAAGTATGTGTGTATAGCTAATTTAACATGGAATCAATATGCACATAATCAATCTTAGATTGCATATGTGTTTATCCTATATTAACATGAGTATACTACAACTACACAAGTTATATATACTCAAAAGATTGTTTCAAAGTCTTGATCCTTTATATTATATGGCAAGAGGACATGGATCAATACAATTGAAACATGAAGTTAAATTATCAACTCCCTCTAGAAGTGTGCATTCATGTATATATAGATTTGGAAACATAATGCACATATTTAGACTAGGGTAATAGAAGAGTTCATCTTTTAACTTGAATCATAAGTATGCATTAAGACAATAGAGTGAATACGAGTGCATACCTTGGATTTTACATTTTCCATCCAAATTTGAGACTGATAAGAATAAAGCTCAATAATCATGTTTGCCTTATAATGATAAGATTTGTCTTTAAACAATGATTGAGCATTAATATAAAACCAATCACCAAAACTAATGGAGCTTAAACTTACAGCTGGTAGCCTCGAGTAATGCGCCAGAGCTAAGGAAGGTGCACAACTCCGTCGGCCTTGAGTACAGTTGATCAGGTGGAAGAGACCTCGGGGTCGGCAAATCCGACAGTTACAGCAAAGGAGGATGACTTGCTGACGCTGCTCTTGCTCGAGATCTAGCAGCCCGTGCTGCCACCTCGTCGATCGACGCTGTACCTCGCCGTGGAACCATTTTCTCGGGGGGAGAGAGACAGTGGCTCAGATAGTAGGAGAGGACATGGTGGGGTCCACATGGTATCAGCTTGACATTTTTCTCTCCCCATCAAGCAATTTTGAAATTCAGAAAAGAAAAGGAAATGGTTTTCTTGCACGGATCTCAGAACAAATGGACAGTAGGATAGTTTCATATACTTGATTCGCAAGGACCGCTTGCACAAGAGAAGATTGTATAGGTGCACTACTACAAAAGGACTCATATTAGACCCCTCATCACAGTCGGGTTTTTGCAAAAATAGTCTGTGATGAGTCTCGGGCACATCCCAGATGGTTTTTGGCCAAAGCTATCTGTGATGTGGGGCACATCACAGACGATTTTAACCAAAACCCGTCTATGATGAGGGGGGCACATCACAGACAGTTTTTGGTTAAAAACTTCTGTGTTGAGGGGAACATCACAAATGGTTTTATCCAAAAACTATCTAGGATGAGAGGGGCCACATCACAGACAGTTTTTCGCTAAAACCGTCTTTGATGAGGGGCACATCACAGACGGTTTTAGCCAAAAACCGTTTGGGATGACCATTTGTATGAATTAAGTATAGAGAGCCTCGACCTCCTCTGTATTTTTAGGGTTTCCCGAGCTATTTTTAAGGTGCCTGCGATTGAGAGGCGATCTGGTGGAAAGAGACCCTGGATTTGGAAGTGTGATTGTAGATTCTTCTGATCTAGGTCATCTAAGGTTAGTAATTGGTTCTAATTTGCATTATATTTAATATCTAGCTTGGTAAAGAGGGAAATGAAGATGGTTTCTAGATCTAGCTTGGTGTATATCCATTTGTTCTTTGTGATGTAAAGTAGTAATTGGTTCTAATTGCTTTGTACTCATTATGTAGATAGTTACTTAAAGGAAGGTGATCTTGGTTAATAATTGGTTGTAATTGCATTATATTAAAGATATATCTAGCTTGGTGTCGAATATCTAAATATAAGGTACGTGTGCATGCCCAACTCGTAAAGACCAAACCGTATATGCTTGGGAAAGCATATGAAGATTCTGGATATCACGGGACCCAATTCGGTGGGATGCGATATACATGTGGAAGATAGTACCATATTGGGAAGGACTCGATATTATTTCCGTTACAAAGAAACAAACTCGAGTATGCGTGATATCTAAGGAAGTTTGGATACGCGATGAAGGTCACGCGTCGACGGACTTTCTATCCGCTACAATCTAGGATTCCAAGAAGGCTATGACCCGGATAGGTGAAAAGCCATCTCTATTATAAAAGGCCAGGGGTATGCGCCCTCAAGGGGGGAGCGGGAGCCAGAAGATTCCTTGGTGCTAAGCATCTCATAGTCGCATAGCCAAGCATTGCTTTAGCCTAGGGTTCATATTCTTTGTACTTAAGCTTGAGCATCCCGATCTGCACTTAAGATTCAATATACAAGCATCCACCATACAGGAAGTAGGGTTTTACTCCCCCGCGAGGCCCGAACCAGTCTACATCATGTGTCATCGACCCTGTTCTTAACTCTGCTCCATGAAGGTACCCGAAACATAAAGTTTATTATCGATTTCTAACCCTACGACAGTTGGCGCGCCAGGTAGGGGCCTTCAGCTGTTTTTTGCAAATTAAAAGCAAGACTTCGACACGTGCCAGCAACGTTTTTCTAGGTGACCAGGACCCTACGATCGGATCAGAGATCGCCTTTGGAACCATGCTATATCGATGGGGCTCGACAAGCACCTGCTGCATGTCGGATTAATCGGATCGCATCCTCATAATCCTTGCCAAGAGGTGGTGTTCATCGACTTCAATCCGACGCACCCGAATGTACTCATGTACATTTACACCGAAAGCGAAAGCGACGCCCATACCGGCCAGAGGAGCAGCCGAACAGACTGGTGCATCTTTGTGACGGGAACCAACGATGGTGACACTGCTGAAGGTTCCCATGATCAAAACCTCAGAGCAGATGCCACGGGAGGCCAGCCGCCTCAGGATCCCGCTGCGGTGATGGCTGTACACGCCCTGGCACCCGATACCATGGGTCAACGTTGTGATCTAGCGACTGTGGCCGGGGCCGAAATCGTGGCCAACCTAACAAGGCAGCTCGACCTCGAAGATCCAATGACACCCCGCCCATGGGTGCCAGTGACTCAGGGGCAGCATGCCACTCAACAGCATGGCCGGAATAGAAGGCCCAGCCGCACGTAGGCAGCAACATCTAGCTAGAGCCATAACGGCGACATCTTCAGCACCCCTAAAGCGAATGTCCAATGTCTCACATGCTGCTGAAATCCCTTTCACCACTGGATCTGGGCAACCCGATGACTCCAGTATTTGACCAGATAAAGACGATGCTCGATGCAACGTAAGTTCAGACCGCTCGAGTAATCAACTCGAGGCTTGGGCTCCCTAGCCAGCAGGGTGCTATAAGCCGACGGTCAGAACAATCCAATCACCACTTAGTTATCGGGTCAGCGACGCTTAGCTCCTACCAGCGAGCTTCCCTGACCACTAGCTTCAACCCTCGCCAAGGGCTCCCCACAGATCTCCGAGAACGTATCCCATACGATCAGAGAGACCTGCGCGAGGTCCTGCGAGGTCAGCGGGAGAAGCGTGACAGGGAAAACCTCGAGCGACAGGACAACGGGTCCCTGCATGCGAGGGGCCGAGCTCCTGGTCGCCATGTCCAACGAGATGACTCTCTGCCCCCATGGGGACACTCTCCCGCACGGTGCAGGCTCATCCCTCGATGAGGACCGCGACAGGTGACCCCCGAGGATGCTGATGAAGGATGCAGGGCCTTCACTCCCAAGCTACACGCGGTCAGATGGCCTGACAAGTTCAAGCTCGGCCCGATAGAAAAATACTCGGGCAAGATCAATCCTGTCGAATGGTTGTAGATCTACACGACCGTTATAAGGGCGGCTGGAGGCAATGAGAAGGTGATGGCCAATTACCTCCTCACCACCCTCGATGGCGCAGCGAGGTCTTGGTTGCTCAACCTCCCGCCCCATTCGATACCCTCTTGGGTGGAGTTGCGGGCCCAGTTCATTGCCAACTTCCAAGGTACATATGAACGCCTCAGGACGCACAGCAACCTGCATCGAATAGTGCAGAATCCAGGAGAGTCACTTCGGGGTTTCATTCGGTGCTTCAGCGATAAGCGCAACTCGATCCCCGACATCTCGGATGAGGCCGTCATCGTCGCCTTTGAAAATGGTGTAAAGGATGGAGTTGCGCTTATCGCTTGAAGAACCGTTACAGAGACAACAAGGGACAAAGTCGAAAGGGTGGTAAGTATTGCTCGGTCCATCATTCGGACAAGCACGACTTCAATGAGTGCCAAGTGATCAACAGGAAACTCCAGGAGAAGCTCAAGGCCGCCCTTGTCGAACGCGGGGTGGAGCTGCCCAAGGAGAATCCTCAGGGCGACAAGCCCGAGTACCGTGGAGCCGATCACAACCTGGCGCACATCTTCGGAGGATCTGCCACGTATGACTCCAAGCGGCAATACAAGGCAGTCGAAAGGGAGGTCAACCTGGCCGTGCAGCTCTATCCAAACACCTCAAGTGGTCGAAGGTGCCGATCACCTTCGATCAAGCGGATCATCCAGCCGCAGTCCTCCACCCAGGCCGATACCCGGTGGTGGTCGAGCCCACCATCATTAACATTAAGGTCGCTCGAACCTTTATCGATGGCGGGAGCTCGTTAAATCTCATCTTTGTGAAAACAATGAAGAATATGGGAATTCCTCATACTAAGATCAAGGCTGGGGCTGAGTCGTCCCAAGGCATCACGCCGCATTCCTCGTTGGTGCCCCTTGGCCAGATCCAGTTGCCAGTCACGTTCGGCACACCGGAAAACTTCCACACCGAGAAGATCCTCTTCAACGTGACGGATTTTGAAACTGCCTACAACGTGATCTTAGGACGCCCGACGCTAGTCAAGTTCATGGCGGTGGACACTACGCATACCAAACTGTCAAGATGTCGGCACCAAGAGGGGTCCTCACCATCAAGGGGGACCAATACACCACTGTCAGGTGCGACAAGAAGAGTCTGGAGATGTCGAGGCCCCTGAGGGATCTGCGTCCGCCGTTGGTGGCGAGGCGCTCAAGAGCCAAAAGGCTGGGACGATGACGGCGAGGCGGGCAAAAGGACTGGGGAAGATGTCAAGACGGTGCCCTTGGATCCATGGAACCCTCCAATACAGTCAAGGTAGGCGCCGGCCTCGACCCCAAATAGGAACTCGAGCTCGTCGCCTTTCTTCGGGCAAACCATGACGGGTTTGCATGACAACCGTCTGACATGCCCAGAGTCCCCAGAGAGGTGATCGAGTATCGATTAGCTATGGAACCAAGCGCCAGGCCTATGGTGCAGAAGCAGCATAGATTTGCAGAAGAGAGGAAGCATGCCATCCAAGAAGAGGTCGGCAAACTCTTGAAGGTTGGCTTCATCCAGGAGGTTCGACACCCTACGTGGCGGGCGAACCGCATCCTTGTCAAGAAGTCTAACGACAAGTGGAGGACATGCGTCGACTACACAGACCTCAACAAAGCTTATCCAAAGGACCCTTTTCTTCACCCCCACATCGACCAAATAGTGGACTCCACAGCGGGCCGTGAACTATTAATTTTTTTAGATGCCTACTCAGGGTATCACCAGATTAGCATGTGTGTGGAAGATGAGGAAAAAACTGCTTTTACCACTCCGTTTGGAGTATTTTGTTATGTCAAGATGCCTTTTGGTTTGAAATGTGCTGGAGCTACGTATCAACGTTGCATCCAAAATTGCTTGAAGGCCCAAATCGGGCGCAATGTCGAAGCGTACGTTGATGATATAGTAGTAAAGTCAAAAACCGGAAGAGCTTTGATCAACAACCTCGAGGAAACATTCGACAACCTCAGAAAGTATCGGATGATGCTTAACCCCGAGAAGTGCACGTTCGGCGTTTCGTGTGGCAAACTTTTTGGTTTCCTGGTGTCCAGTAGTGGCATCGAGGACAACCTGCTAAAAATTGAGGCCATCGATCATATGCGTTCTCCACAGACGCTAAGAGATGTACAGAAGCTCACGGGATGTATCGCAGCCCTCAGCCGATTCATCTCGTGGATGGGTGAGCGAGGACTACCTTTCTTCAAGCTACTCAAAAAGCAGGACGTCTTCGAGTGGCCCCAAGAAGTAGAAGAAGCATTTCAAGACCTGGAAAGGTATCTATCGTCTCCATCTGTCCTGATTCCGCCTAATGAAATAGAAGAGCTATTTTTGTACATTGCTGCTACCCCAAGTGGTGAGCACCATCCTGGTAGCCAAACGGGATTGCCCGGAGAAAAAGGCTAAAGTCCAGAGGCCGGTGTACTACGTGAGCGAGGTCTTGCACGACGCTAAGCTACGATACCCTCAGGTGCAAAAGATGCTCTACACCGTCCTAATGACTTCTCAAAAGCTGCGCCACTACTTTCAGGCCCACAAGATTATAGTCATGACGATGTACCCACTCAAGGAGGTCATACGCAATCGAGAGGCAACAGGGCGGATTGCGCAGTGGGCAGTCGAACTCAATGAGTTCAAGGTCGATTTCGCACCTCGGACCAGCGTCAAGACAGGAGTCTTGGTAGACTTCATCACAGAGTGGATGAATGTCGAGGAAAAGGAGTGCTAGGTGGTCGATGATCACTGGACTATGTTCTTCAATGGTTTGCTCATGCTCCAGGGCTCGGGGGCTGGCATCGTTCTCAAACCTTCGACAGGTGAGGAGCTTAAATATGTCATTCAGCTCGATTTCCATGCTTCAAATAATATTGTAGAATACGAGGGACTGGTCAATGGGCTCCGTATAGCGGCATCACTTGGGATCAGACGATTACTCATGAAAGGGGACTCACAGCTAGTCATGAACCAAGTGCAGAAGGAGTACAAGTGCTCAGACTGCAACATGGCGGCGTACCTAAGCGAGGTCCGTAAGTTAGAGCACAAGTTTGAAGGGCTCGAGGTGAAGCAGATCAGGCGATGTCATAACCAAGCCGCCGATGAACTTGCTAGGCTCGCTTCGCTCCGCTCGCCAGCGCCCACACGAGTATTCGTCGCGAAACTCCTGAAACCCTCCGTCTCTCCCGTACGAGAAGCGGATGCTGCCCAACACGACTAGTGACCTAGTCAAGTCAGCGAGGCAGAACTTGCAGAGACAGAAGCTGCACTACTCGAACGCGAGCCGACTTGGATGACTCCATTCCAGGCATATCTCGAGGGTTGAGAGCTCCCTGATGATGATGCAACAGCCGAGAAAATTGCGCGCTAGTCAAAAATATAAGCTTTGGTAGACGGCAAGCTCTATCAAGAAGGGAGTAACGGAATCTTGATGAAGTGCATCACTCAGGAAGAGGGCAATAAAATATTGCTCCATGTTCATGGAGGCTTCTGCGGCAATCACGTGTCCGATCACACCCTAGTCGAAAAGGTTTTTCGTCAAGGGTTCTATTGGCCAACTGCTCTCCAAGACGCTTGTGAGCTGGTAAAAAAGTGCGAGAATTGCCAGTTTTACGGCAAACAAACAACTCGACCAACCCAAGCACTACAAAACTATTCCTGTCTTGGCCTTTTGCCATCTGGGGCTTGGAGATCTTGGGACCGTTCCCATGAGCCCAAGGAGGTTACAAGTTCCTGTTCGTGGCAATTGACACGTTCGCTAGGTGGATCGAGGCCGAACCAGTCAGGAGCATCACGTCAGAAGCGGCTAAGAAGTTCATGAGGAGCGTCGTTACTCGATTTGGCAACCCTAATCGGGTGATCACAGATAACGGTAGCCAGTTCAAGAGCAATGCTTTCATGGTCTTTTGCGAAGAATTGGGTATCAAACTCTGTTTCGCCTCCGTTGCTCATCCTCAAAGTAATGGTCAGGTCAAACGTGCCAATGGTATAATCTTGCAAGGGATCAAGACCCGCGTGTTCGATAGGCTCAAGGCTTTTTCGACTCAGTGGATAAGAGAGCTCCCCTCAGTGCTATGGGCAGTTAAAACATCGATCAGTCGAGCCACTAGTGAAACTCCGTTTTTCTTAGTCTACGGAGCCGAAGCAGTGCTTCCGACTGAGATAACATTTAAATCACCTCGTGTGGACAACTACTCGGAGGAGCACCAGGAGCAGAGGCGAACAGACGACGTAAGTATCAGCAAGCCCTAAGAAGATATCATAGCCAACGAGTCCGGGATAAAGTGCTCACCGTCGGCGACCTAGTGCTATGAAAGGTGCAGAAGCAAGACAACCGTAATAAGCTTTCGCCTAAGTGGGAAGGTTCCTATGTTGTGGTCGAAGCAACTCGGCCAGTGTAACATCCCAAAAATTTGCTCATAATAATGCATTTTATGTTTTTCTGAATTTATTGGATTTTTCTGGAATTTATTTGAATTTACTTTAATTAAGTATATTGAACCTTTGGTGAAAATTAATTATATATATATAAAACTAATATAAAGTTTTGCCAAAATATTTTATTTGAGTTCAAAATGTCTCAAAGTATTTATGAGAATTTTCTGGGATTTTTCCTGATATTTTAATTGCTTAAAACTAATTAAACTAATTTCTATAATTATTTTAAATCAAAAACCCAAGAAAAATCGTGTGAACAGTACTGGGCCGAGCCCAGCACTGTGCACATGTAAACCAGCGGTTGCGGCCCGTTCGGCCTGCTTCGCCGCTGCCTCGCGCGTGTACCGTTGGATGAAGATCGTGCGATCTTCATCTCCGCGGAACCCTAACGCCTGCGAGCCGTTGGATCGGGATTGTGCGTCCGAGATCGCTTCGCGTTATGTTGGAAGGATCTGACCGTATTCGTTGATTTTGGAAGGTGCGGATCGGATCGTATCGCGTTCGGGGGAGTTTCGGCCGTTCGTCGCAGATCGAACGAACCGCAGTCATCGTCTCCGATTCGGTTTCCGAATTCGCCGCCGCGTGATTTATGGTTGCCATATTTGTGCGCATACCGAGGCTATTTAAAGCGCGGACCGCACCCCGATGATCGCCATCCCAGTGCGTATCTGCTAGCCTAGCCTCTTCGCTGGAGTCGCCGCCGTATAGCCCCGAGAGCTCGCCGTAGTTCTTCGTAGCATCGTCGCTTGTTTTTCCGTTGTTCCGCCGACGTCGAGCCTCCATCCACCTAGTGGGTTCCAGTTTTGGTTTCGCCGCATCAAGCCGCATCAGAGCTGCCACCTCTTGTCGCCGAAAGGACCTAGTTCGCCGTCGGACTCGTCGTCGTCTTCGTCTTTGGGAACACAGCGCCGCCGCGACATCGTCGTTCTTCGGATCTTCGCACAGCCGTCAGATCTTCACCGAACCGTCCGGATCGTGCCACGTCTCTGTCGTCAGCAGTGTTCTGCTCGGGTAAGTTGTGGCCATTAGATTTTCGATGAACGATCAGGATTGAGTCGCGTAGGAATAGATCGTGAACCGTTGGACCCTTGCGCGGATGAGCGACGCATGTCGGCTCAGAAGCTGAAGCATGTGCGTCGGGTGCACGGTGGACAGGTGCGTGCCGTGGACGTGGTCTATAGACCGAGCGACGTGGCGCATTTTGATTGGCCCACGTGTCGCGATGACGTCGTGCTGACATCAGGCAGTCCGCAGCACAGTACCTCGAGTCCACAGTGGACCAGCGTGATTTCGTGGACTGAGTCCATGCGCCAAAACCACGTGTTTGTATCTGATTGGTCCACGTGTCACTTGCGCATTAATCGGTAATTTCCAGTAGAAAAATAATTCTGGAAAATCGGATTTTCTAATTTCTGTATTTTCAGTATTTATTCAAGCGTCAAAAGGCTATAACTTTTGCATTTTAACTCAGATTTGAGTGATTCAAATTTCTAAAAAAATTTAAAATCAAGAAATTTTTAATGGTGCTTTTTAATTTAATTTTTGGAGTCTATTTTCTCTCTGGTTTGGGTGTTTATTGCTATTTTATCTCGATTCGCGTAGACGTTGAATTGCTCGGTGCTCCAGAAGAGGATTCGTCACTTCAAGACCCAAGCTCAGAACAAGACCAGCACCTACTCCAAGGCAAGTTGTGCTTTAACCATGTTGCACCTGATTTCACAAAATTGCTATTTTTTCTCTTAAATTTATGCATGATATTTTATGTGGATAAATGTTTTCAATTAATCTGGGAAATAGATAATATGCCTATTTGCTTTAAGACCACCTTGTCAATTATATGCCATGACCTTGTTACTACCATAGGATGCTTAATTAATAGTTGGTTAATATTGATAATCAACTTGGGCTAGTTAGATCGTCGTAGATTGCTTAGCCATGCCACGTCATCACATGTGTCCGAATGTTGATACTTAATCTTGACTAATGGAATATGGAACAATGTTTATGAATTGGTGTGTCATGTGTTGTCACACAGTGATATCAAGTTGTCGTGGCGAGGAGGTCACACAACTAGATTGAAATGTTGGTGGCACGTGGCGCTTGGTAATCAACTGGGGTGGTAATGATTTAGATTGGGGCAAGTGGCAAAGGGCAGTGTGCCAAGGTGGGCCAGGATTGGCAGGGGTATGTGGAAGTCTTGCCTTAATCACTTTAAGGACTTAACCATGGAAGCCTTTTACCTGAGTCTTTCTTGCAACCACATGTCTGGAATGGGACAGCCTAGCTGAATAATTTGTGAAGCCTAGATTTCGGAACTGTCGTGGCGAATAGTGAGTCCCAGGTTTACGGTATAACTCACATGGCGCAAAAGGGGGGCCCTGTTGTGGTGGTTTAACCCTTCAGTGTTGAAACCTTAGCGAGCAGTACTGGGTCTAGGTGTAGCATTGTAAAGGCTTTGTTATGATCACTCGCCTTGGTTGTGTTTGGTTGTATCGTGTGGGTAAAGTGCATAACCTCTGCAGAGTGTACAATGTATTCGAATACCCATGATCACGGTATTGGGCAATGCTCGGGAATTACATTTAAGGGTTAGACATTAATCAAATGAAAACCGGATGGGATGGCAGGATTGCCACAGAGTAAATGGAAGTTGACTTAGGATTGGAAATCTGATTTACTTCTAATATTGAATCTATTAATTACTGTTATTTGTTTTACTGTTTTTCAATCTATTTACTGTATTATTTTTAAATGCCACTTTATTCCAAAATAGCCATATTAGCCATTTCTTTGGATTAAGCCAAGCATGTAGAATATTAGACTTGCATTATTGTGCACAACTTGTTGAGTGCTTTATGTAATCACCCCGTGGCATTCTTGGAGGAGGAGTACCACGATGCTGAGGCTTAGGGTCTGAACCTCGTTAGTTGCCTATGGTGAACTTGGGAGCTGCTACGTTTACTTTATTTTCACTGCTGATTAATTGCTATTTCTTAGTTAAGCCCTGTGTGGCAATAATCATGTAAGACAACAGTTATTATTAATTATTGATGGTATGCTATATTCCGCTGTGTATGACTGTGATAGCATCTATGTTGAGCCTGTGTGGACTAGCGTGATCCTGGACTAGTGCGATATACACAGAGGGTCCGGATTTGCAAATTCGGGTCCCGACAGAGGTTGTATCAGAGCCGTGCTGACCATAGGTTTGGCCCTAGGTAGTTTGGTTTGCCCAAAATTATTTTCTAAAGAAAAAGGTAAATTTGACTAATAAGAAACTCTTAGCTTATCTCATTCTTCGTCCTTCGAGTCAAGGCAGGGTGGCTATGCCATGGAGCTATAGAGAGTTCTTCAAGTGATTGGAGGCTTCGATCGTCCGCTCTACCGAGGAAGCAACTGGAACATCAACGGTGTGCATCGGGGGTTCTTTTGCAAGCTGACCATCTTCGCTCGAGAGTGCGACGATACCACCAGACCGATCCACATCACTGCCCAGAGGTTCACGTACGAGGCTGGAATTCAGGAGGCTGCCAGACTTGCTCTTCGACGGATCTGCCATGACTACGCCTACAAGCTTCACGACACCGTGTTCCGACTACACCCGATAGTGCGAGCGTGCCAGCGTCGATGGATCGTGGACGGGGAGTGTGCTACTGTAGTACACTTTGCTGAGTTCGCTATCGCCCAGGAGGAGCTCCTGAGGGACACTACTCAGGAGCTAGAGACTGTGTACGAGGCGGTGAGGGTGACCGAGCGAGAGCTTCAGAAGACCCGTGACGCAGCAGCCAGAGTCATCAGCGAGCTGGAGGAGACCTTGCAGGTAGCTGAGGAGGTAGCCGACCTGGTCGTTTAGGAGCTAGAGGGGGTCGCCGAAGAAGAAGAAGACCCAGAGAAGCGTGAGTGGGAGCCTGAGGAGCCAGCAGAGGGTCACCAGGATAGGTTCGCACCCATGCCAGCCTACCCACCGGTGCATGCACCGGATAAGTCTCAGTCGGGGTGGCAGGATGAGTGAGAATCAGTCTTAGAGTTGTGTTGAGACTCGAGTGTTGACTCGCGTCTTTAAGTTAGTCTTTACCTTTTAGTAGACGTTAAGGTTGCATGTTTAGTTTGGTTCTTAATTGTCTGCTGAGTGCGTAGTATGTGTTGCAAAGCCCTTAGGCATTGTAAGCAATCATACCAAGTATTAATAAAGATTATTTAAGTTGGGTTTAACCTGCTTCCCCGCCTTAGAAATTCTTGCATCTTATCTATACTACATCTACCTTTCCTAACCCAAGAAGCAATCAAACAGATGGTGAACACCCGCAGCAACAACGGAGCTTCAGGAAGTGGTCTGCGCTCAGGCAACAATCCCAATGAAGGAGCACCACCGCAGCAAGCACCGCCAGTGGATATGCAGAATTTGGGAGCTTTTCTCGGTGCGCAAACTCAGTTGATGCAGACAATGATGCAGCTGATGACCAATATGGCTACAGTCAACAACCCCGCTGCCCAGAACAACAATGGCGGGCCTCGTCCTTACTCCAAGTTTTCAGATTTTATGAGGACCCGGCCACCTACATTCTCAGGCAATGTCAACCCCTTGGAAGCGGATGATTGGCTAACATCACTCAATGTGAAGGCCATGAGAAGGTTCTTTACGCATCCCATCAGCTAGAGGGAATAGCTGCAGAATGGTGGGAGAACTACTGTGCTGCTTATGAAGCACCCATGGAAATCACATGGGAAGAGTTTGCAACGGCCTTCCGCCATATCATGTACCTAAGGGATGATGGACTGAAAAGGAAGAGTTCGGGGCGGCAAGCAAGGAGGCCAACGGTGGCCAATTACTTGAATAAATTCACGCGATTAGCTCGCTATGCTCCAAGAAGGCGTAGCGATAGACAAGGCGAGCAGTCCGCTTCATGAAGGGACTAAACTCAGGGCTGTAGGTTGGGCTAATTACCCACACTTTTCCGGATTTTCAAGAATTGGTAAACAAGGCTTTGATTCTGGAGGATAAGCGCAAAGAACTGGGGGAGAATCGCAAGCGCTTAATGACCAACCCAGGTGGACGCCCAAATCACCTGCAAAAGAGGATGACACCGCAACAGTTTGCTAGGTTTCAACCGCAAGTTGTTAACAAACCAGCAACACCTGCGCCGCGACCACCAGGACAGAGTTATCAGACGCCGGCCCAAGGTAACAATGCTCAAGGAGGAGTGCAGCAGTCAGCCGCCAGAAGATGCTATAGTTGCAATGAGCTGGGGCATTATGCTAATAGATGTCCCCAGAAAGGAGGTATCACGCCAGTGCGTTTCAATCTTTGAACGACACCTGCTAAGGCACCGATGACGGGAGCGAGCCGCGGAACTGGACAGGCAGGAGCAGTGCCTCAAGCTACTATTCGGGCCAGAGTCAACCACATCACCGCAGCTGGAGCTCAAGAAGCGTCAGACGTCGTGCTGGGTAAGTTTTTAGTAAACGCAGTGCCTGCAACAGTCTTATTTGATTCGGAAGCTTCGCATTCATTTCTCTCTTGGGCCTTTGCATCTGAAAATGGTTTGATTATAAAAAATCTTAAATGTGTGATGTTAGTCCAAGCCCCGTGATCTGAGTTAAGATCTAGCCTTGGGTGCTTGGGAGTTAAGCTGCTAATTAATGGGGTAGAGTTCCTAGCGAACTTGATCATGTTAGATACCCAAGTTTTAGATGTTATCCTCAGTATGGACTGGTTGACCAAGCATAAGACAGTATTGGATTGCAGTCGAAGGGTTGTATCCATTGAGAACCTTAGAGGAGAGAAAGTGGAATTCCAAGCGACAACAGTTTGTGATGGTCAATTAATGGTTAATTGCGTGAAAGCCGTCAGCATAGAAGAAGTGCCAGTGGTAAGGGAATACCCAGATTTATTTCCAGAGGATCTGCCAGGAATGCCGCCAGACCATGACATCGAGTTTCTCATTGAGTTAGCACCTGGAACAGCACCGATAGTAAAAAGACCCTATCGGATGCCAACTGATAAACTAGTAGAAATGAAGAAGCAGATTGAAGAACTGTTGGAGAAAGGCTTCGTAAGACCAAGCTCATCGCCATGGGGAGCGCCAATTTTGTTTGTAAGGAAAAAGGATGGAAGTCTAAGGATGTGTATTGATTATCGAGCACTTAATGAAGTTACAATTAAGAACAAGTACCCGTTGCCAAGAATCGATGAATTATTTGATCCGTTGAGGGGAGCAGGAGTCTTCTCCAAGATAGACCTTCGTTCAGGATATCATCAACTGAAGATTCGAGCAGAAGATGTCCCGAAGACCGCATTCTCAACGAGATATGGACATTATGAGTTCACAATTATGTCGTTCGGATTGACCAATGCGCCGGCATATTTCATGAATATGTTGAATAAGTTTTTCATGGAGTATCTGGATAAGTTTGTTGTTATCTTTATAGACGATATCCTGGTTTACTCAAAGACAAAAGAAGAGCATGCTGAACATTTGAGGTTGGTCTTAGAAAGGTTGCGAGAACAACAGTTGTACGCTAAGTTCAGCAAGTGTGATTTTTGGAAGGAGAAGGTTGAATTTCTTGGTCATGTGATGATGCGAAAGGAGTGGCGGTGGACCCGAGCAAGGTGGAGCAGATCCCCTGACCGGGAGCGGCCAAGTGCATTACTCGGTGCGTAGTTTCTGGGAATGGCAGTTACTCCGCGGTTTATAGAGGATTCTCAACAATTGCGAGGCCTCTCATGCAATTCTTTGAAAAAGGAAAAGAAGTTTGCGTGGGCGCGAGTGTGAGAAGAGCTTTGAGGAATTAAAGCGTTTGACAACAGCCCGATGCTAGTATTGCGATGTCGAGCGGTTTTGACATATCTTGTGATGCATCAAGACAGGGACTTGGATGCGTGTTGATGCAAGAGGGTAAAGTGGTCGCATATGCGTCAAGGCAGCTAAGACCGCATGAAGGAAATTATCCTACACATGATTTGGAATTGGCTGCTGTGGTGCATGCATTGAAATTGTGGCATCATTATCTCATTGGAAATACCTGTGAGATATATACGGACCACAAGAGTTTGAAATATATTTTTACTCAGTCAGATCTTAACATGAGGCAAAGAAATGGTTGGAACTGATAAATGATTATAATATGGGAATCCACTACCATCCGGGAAAAGCTAATGTAGTGGCTGATGCCTTGAGTCGTAAAAGCCACATTGCAAATATGATGGTACAAGAAGATCAATCGGAGCTGTGTAAGGAGTTTTAGAAGTTAAAATTGGAAATGGTCCTAGAAGGATTCATAGCTGCATTTGAAGTAAAACCGACGCTTGAGGATCAGATTCGGGAAGAGCAAAAGGATGATGAGAAAATCAACCGAATCAAAGCTAAAAAGGATGAAGGATTAGCGGCAGATTTTACTATGGATGACCGGGGTACCATGTGGTTCAAGGCTCGAATCAGTGTGCCACACAGACCAGAGCTTAAGCAGTTGATTTTGGAAGAGGCTCACGATTCCAAGTATTCAATCCATCTGGGAAGCGCCAAGATGTACCAGGACTTAAGGGAGAGATTTTGGTGGCCGAATATGAAGCGTGAAGTCGCTGAGCATGTCGCCTTGTGTGATATATGCCAGAGAGTTAAGGCAATACACAAGAGACCAGCAGGTTTACTACAGCCATTAAAAATTCCAGAATAGAAATGGGAAGAAATTGGCATGGATTTTATCACTGGGTTGCCTAGAACTCAAAGTGGGTATGATTATATATGGGTCATTGTGGATCGATTGACCAAAGTTGCCCACTTTATTTTGGTTAAGACAACTTACTCAGGAGACCGGTTAGCAGAATTTTACATAGCCAGAATTGTGTATTTGCATGGTGTGCCTAAGAAAATAGTGTCAGACAGAGGTACTCAGTTTACCTCGAGATTCTGGGATAAATTGCATGAAGCTATGGGAACGCGTTTGAACTTCAACACAGCATATCATCCGCAGACCGATGGTCAGACAGAAAGAGTAAATCAGATTCTGGAAGATATGTCAAGAGCTTGCGCTTTAGCCTACACTACTTCATGGGACAAATGTTTACCGTATGCAGAGTTCAGTTATAACAAAAGTTACCAGGTTAATTTGCAGATGTCGCCATTTGAAGCTTTATATGGTCGTGCTAGTCGTACCCCGCTGAATTGGAATAAGATAGGGGAGCGTATGATATTTGGCCCTAATATTCTCAAGGAAACTGAAGAGCAAGTTGCTATGATACGTGAGAGGTTGAAAATCGCGCAGTCAAGGCAAAAGAGTTACGCTGATAATCGACGTCGTGATTTGAGTTTCGAGCTCGACAATTTCGTGTATCCTAGAGTTACCCCTTTGAAGGGAGTTAAAAGTTTTCATGCTAAAGGAAAGCTTGCCCCAAGATATGTTGGACCGTTCAAGATTTTGAGCCGTCGAGGGGAGGTTGCTTATCAGTTGGAATTACCGCAGTCACTGGCAGGCGTTCATGGTGTGTTCCATGTGTCACAGCTCAAGAAGTGTCTTCGGGTGCCAGCGGAGCAGACACCTCTGGAAGAGATTGAGTTGCAAAAGGATTTAACCTACAAGGAGCAACCGATGAAAATTTTGGATGTTGTGGAGCGCAATACCAGGAGCAGGTCAGTTCGCTTTTGTAGAGTTTAGTGGAGCAACCATTCTGAGAATGTCAGCCTTGAATCTCGGGGCCGAGATTCTGTTAAGGGGGGAGGTTTGTAACAACCCAAAATTTGCAAATAAAATTATTTTATGGCTATTTGTGCTTTTTCTAATTTTTTGGATTTATTTGGATTTTCTATATTTATTTAGAAATTCCAAAAAACAATTTATATTAGGTTATTTGTGAAAAGTATTTATTTAAAGCCAAAGTCAAAATAAAGTTTTGCCAAAAATATTTTATTTGAGTTCACAATGTCTCAAAGTATTTATGAGAATTATCTAGAATTTTTCCAAATAATTTAATTGCTTAGAAAAGATTAAACTAATTTCTGTAATTATTTTAAATAGAAAAGCGTTAGAAAATCGGATTGAGCGATGCGGGCGCGCACCCTCAAGATCGCGTGCGTCGTGGCTTGATCTTTGTGCAAACCCCACCCACCTCGCCGTCGTCCCGTGTCGCAGCCGTTGGATCCAGATCGAACGGACGTTCTTTTCCCGAAACCCTAGCGCGGTCGGCCGTTGGATCGAGATCGTGCAGTTGAGATCATGCGGCATTGTTTTGGAAAGAGCTGATCGCATACGTTGATTTCGGAAATTGCGGATTGGACCGGTTCGCCCGAGATCTAATCATGGCCGTTGATCGCGAATCGGACGGCTGGGTGTCTTCATCTCCGATTCGGGTTTCCAAACTCGCCGTCGCTAGCCGTCTTTGCCGCAGAGAGCTCGGGTTGCCCTTTTTGTGCACATGCCGAGGCTATAAAAGCCGTAGCCCGCACTCCGAGGTTCCTCATCCCCTTGCACAGCCAGTAGCACTAGCCTCTTCGCCTGTTTTGCCGCCTTCGTCACCCAAGAGCTCACCGTAGTCCTTCGTAGCACCGCCGCGAGTTTTTGAACCGTTCCGCCGTCGTCAAGCCTCCTTCCGCCGAATCGGTTCCAGATCTGGACTCCTCGTTCCAAGACGCACCGAAGCTACCACTTCTTCACGCCGGTGTTACGCTGAAACGCCGTCTAGGTCGTCGTCGTCCTCGTCTCCGGGAACTCAGCGCCGCCGCGACATCGCCGCATCTCGGAGCTTCGCGTAGCCGTTGGATCTTCGCCGAACCATCCAGATCGAGCCATGTCGCTTCATCAGCAGTGTTTCGGTCGGGTAAAGCTCTAGCCGTTAGATTTAATCAGACGTTCTGGATTGAGCCGCGGGTACTTAGGATGGTAGTCGTCAGATCGTCGTGCGGATGCGCGCCGCGTGTCGAGCATCGACACGGGCGGCATCGCAGCCAGTCGATGCGCGCCGCGTGTCGGGCGCGTGACGTGAGGCGCCATGAGCCGCGTCCTCGGTGGACGAGAGGCGGTTCCCTGGACCGGGTCTGTGCGCCGAG
Organism: Otatea glauca; assembly: GCA_036346275.1. Classification (NCBI taxonomy): domain Eukaryota; kingdom Viridiplantae; phylum Streptophyta; class Magnoliopsida; order Poales; family Poaceae; genus Otatea; species Otatea glauca. Next base: position 8,245,355 of record CM070716.1, on the reverse strand, counting down.
GTGACGTGTCAGAACCCGATTGGCTCGGGTTAGGGCTGACATCAGTATGGCGCAATAAAGATCTTTTCAAGTAGAAAAATAATTCAGGAAAAATCGGAAATTCTATTTTCTGTATTTTCAGTATTTATTCAAACATCAAAAGGCTATATCTTTTGCCTTTTAACTCGGATTTGAGTGATTCAAATTTCTAAAAAAATTGTAAAATAAATATCTATTTATTGGTAAATTTTATTTTATTTTTAGAGTTTGGTTGCTTTCTGTTTTGGTGTTTATTTGCTATTTTGGCATCATTTCGCGTAGACGTTGAACTGCTCGGTGATCCGGAGGAAGATTTGTCGCTTCAAGACCCAGGCTCAGAGGAAGACCAGCACCAACTCCAAGGCAAGTTGTGCTTTGATCATATCGCACCTAATTTCACAAAATTGCTATTTTGTCTTTAAAATTTATGCATGATACTTTATGTGTATAAATGATTTCAAGTAATCTGGGAATTAGATAATATGCCTATTTGAATTAAAACATACCTTGTCAATCATATGCCATGATCTAATTGTCACCCTAGGATGTGGAACTATAGTTGGTTAATAATAAAAATCAACATGGGACTAGTTAGACCGTATTAGTTTGCATAGCCATGCCACGTCATCACAAGTATCTGGAACATTGATATTTAATCTTGACTAATGAATTATGGAATAATGTTTACATATTGGTGTGTCATGTGTTGTCACACAGTGATATTGAGTTATCGTGGCGAGGAGGTCACACAACTAAATTAAATTGCTGATGGCACGTGGTGCTTGGTAATCAACTGGGGTGGTAATGATTTAGATTGGGGCAAGTGGCAAGGGGTAGTGTGCCATGGTGGGCCAGGATTTGCAGGGGTAAGTGGAAGTCTTGCCTTAATCACTCTAAGGACTTTACCTTGCAAGCCTTTGACCTGAGTCTTTCTTGCAACCACATGTCTGGAATGGGACAGTCTAGCTGAATAATTTGTGAAACCTAGATTTTGGTACTGTTGTGGTGAATAGTGAGTCCCGGGTTTACGGTATAACTCACATGGCGCAAGAGGGGGGCCCTGTTGTAGTGGTTTAACCCTTCAGTGTTGAAACCTTAGCGAGCAGTATTGGGTCTAGGTGTAGCATTGTAAAGGCTTTGTTATGATCACTCGCCTTGGTGGTGTTTGGTTGTATCGTGTGGGTAAAGTGCATAACCTCTGCAAAGTGTACAATCTATTCGAATAGCCGTGCTCACGGTATTGGGCAATGCTCGGGAATTATAGTTAAGGGTTAGACTTTTGATAAACAAAAACTTATTGGGATGGCAGGGTGTCATGGAAAGTGAAAATTGATTTAGGATTGAAAACTTGGTTTACTTCAGAAATACTGAATCTATTAATTACTGTTATTTTTTTTACTTTTTTTCAATCTATTTACTGTATTCTTGTAAATGCCGCTTTACTGCAAAATAGCCATATTATCCATTCCTTTGGATTAAACCAAGCATATAGAATATTAGATTGCATTACTGTGCACAACTTGTTGAGTGCTTTATGTACTCACCCCAACAACAAAAACTTCAAAAGAGGAAGAATCTACGCCTTTCGTGGAGGAGGATTATCTAGATGTGAATGCTTAGGGTTCGAGCCTCGTCAGTTGCCTGTGATGAACTGGGGAGCTGCTACGTTTACTTTATTTCCGCTGCTGCTTAATTGCTATTTCTTAGTTAAGCCCTGTGTGGCAATAATTATGTAAGACAACATTTATTGTTAATTATCAAAGTTATGCTATATTTCGCTGTGTAAGACTGTGATAGCATCTATGTTGAGCCTGTGTGTACTAGCATGATCCTGAACTAGTGTGGTATACACAGAGGGTCTTGATTTGCAAATTCCGGTCCCGACACGGTATAAATCACATGGCGCAAGAGGGGGCCCTGTTGTGGTGGTTTAACCCTTCAGTGTTGAAACCTTAGCGAGCAGTACTGGGTCTGGGTGTAGCATTGTAAAGGCTTTGTTATGATCACTCGCCTTGGTGGTGTTTGGTTGTATTGTGTGAGTAAAGTGCATAACCTCTGTAGAGTGTACAATCTATTCGAATAGCCGTGCTCACGGTATTGGGCAATGCTCGGGAATTACAGTTAAGGGTTAGACTTTAATCAAATGAAAACTGGATGGGATGGAAGGATTGCCACAGAGTAAATGGAACTTGACTTAGGATTGGAAATCCAATTTACTTGTAATACTGAATCTATTAATTACTGTTATTTGTTTTACTATTTTTCAATCTATTTACTGTATTCTTGTTAAATGCCACTTTATTGCAAAATAGCCATATTAGCCATTCCTTTGGATTAAGCCAAGCGTGTAGAATATTAGACTTGCATTACTGTGCATAACTTGTTGAGTGCTTTATGTACTCACCCCGCTACAACAAACTTCAGAAGAGGAGGAATCCGTGGCATTCTTGGTGGAGGAGTACCACGACGCTGAGGTTTAGGGTCCGAACCTCGTCAGTTGCCTGTGGTGAACTGGGGAGCTGCTACGTTTACTTTATTTCCGCTGCTGCTTAATTGCTATTTCTTAGTTAAGCCCTGTGTGGCAATAATCATGTAAGACAACAGTTATTATTAATTATTGAAGTTATGCTATATTCCGCTCTGTATGACTGTGATAGCATCTATGTTGTGCCTGTGTGCACTAGCGTGATCCTAGACTAGTGCGATATACAAAGAGGGTTCGGATTTGCAAATTCGGGTACCGACAGCCAGGATCGGTGCGGTTATCAACATCGGAAGGCGCGATACTTGACAACTCGTGGAACATCGACCAGTTGCGAAAGTAATACACGTAAAAGATTTTGCATCGTAGCCAAAACTCAGGTAAGTATAGCTCCATTAATATCCAACTAACAAAAGTTATTATATTACATCTTAGGCAGGTATGCTACTACTACTTGCCCTCGAAGGCGTCACACCGCCTCCTTTGCTCACTCGGGGGCTAGCAGCTGATGGTCCATGGGATAGGTCTGCGCCCGCAGTGCGGGTTGAGCGAGACAGGGAAGACATGGCCGCTCGTCGAAGGAGCAGGCGGCCTCTCCGTCGTCAAAAGCCTCCTAACACCAGAAGCACTTACAGTACAAGCAAGGGTTGGGTCCCCACCGGATAGACCAGTAGATGGTAAAGGCGACCCCAGCCTCGGCCCAGACCCCTGAGAGCCATGATGGTTTGGAGGGCGAGCAACGAATGGGCTGATGAAGCTATTTTGAGCTTCACCCTCGGTGCAGGCGGCCTCACATTCTTCCCCTTGTGGTCTGACGGTGGCATCTGCTCTCGCAAGGAAAGGAGAAGTGGCTTCATCTTCACCGACGGCAATGCGCAGCATGCTGGTGACCTCCTCCTCCAGCCACACCTCCTTCTCAATAGCCTTCCAGTCGATCTCGTCTTCCTCATCGGAGGAGATGATGATCCTCTCTGGAGAAACTACCGCTAACGGTGATGGGGGAGGTGACTCTCCGAGGATAATCACAGACAGGGGAGACAGTGGAGGGGAGGCCATGAATGCATTTGAAGGTCTAAAGTACTACGAATGGAAGAGAAGAATGAAGTTTGTTTGTGAAAAGAGACTACGAGTCCTGTCTATATATATAGCCCAGGGAACAAGTTGCAATAAAGTCGCAATCCGCTAAGATCCGCGTCGTTTCCAATCCGCGAGGCATATGTTCCGCTCTCACATAAGTGCAAAAACCGAGGAGACACTTACTATCATCATTAACCAGATGACGCACTGCATGGAAGCCGAAGCGACGCGAAGGTTGCAACAGTACCCAACTGTTGAAATGGATATTTTTACTCTGATCGTTCCTCATGTACAGGCAGAGGCGGATATAGTCGATGCACAAGCTCAACTCCTTGCTCGATGACGCATCATCGACTAAGGAGTCGAGGGCTACGTCGCGTATTTTTCGACACATGTACTTAACTCTCCACTCGATGTATTCATCGAGCGGAGAGTCAGAGGTTACATCGTTTGATCTTGTTACCTGGCTCCACTCTCGGGTCAATACACTTATCGAATAAGAGGTTCGGAGTGTCAGCGGGTATCTGTGATGCTAATGCCTTATTTCTTTCGCACGGTCCAGCAATCAGGCGGAAAAATCTGAAGGCTACATCGAGATGTTGTGCTTGCGTCATCTTACTCCCTACTCGACGACGTAACAACGAGTAAGGAGTCGGGGGCTATAGGTAACCTAGTACCTTACTTTATTTTCTTGGTCGATGTTGTTATCGAGCGAGGCATCGTAGGCACAACCGTTTTTCTCTTCTTAATTCCTTTTTACATGTGATTTTTTGCATGCATTTACTCAATCACGTACTTAGAACGTTAGTGAATGAAAACCAAAATATAGCCAAGCTTGAATCCAACTTCGAGCAATTCTATCCTACGCGCACCCGAGCACCAGATTGTCAGACATCTAAAGTTCAGCGGATGGCAGGAGACAAAGTGTAACACCCTAAAATTTGGTTTAATTTAAATTTTGAAGTATTTTTGATTTTTGAGAAGTTCTGAGAATTTATTAGAATTTAAATTGGATTTACTTATTTCTGACCTTTCTTGAACTCAATTAAATTCACGCAAAAGTTTATGCAAAGTTTTTCTAGAAATATTTTATCTGAGTTCTAAATGTTCCAAAATATTTACCAGAATTTTTCTGATATTTTTACTATTTTCTTTGGCCAAAACTATTTTCTCGAATTATTTTTATTCGAAAAGGAATTAAAATCCGTGGAATAGTGTTTGGGCCGAAACCATCGATCAGCCCGATCTTGTGCTCGGCCCGGCTCGTGTCGCCGCCCGCACGACCGCCATCCAAAACCCTAGCCGCCGCCACATCTCGCCCATTGGATCAGCATCGTGCGGTCAAGAAACCACCACGTCACTTCGCCGTTTTCGCCCGTTGGATCGCTGTGTGCGGACGCTCGGGATTTCGCCACGTCGCTTCTTCCTCGCGAGATCGTCAGACCAACGGCCGCCCGCATGTCCGCTCGTTTTGTCGAGGATTGCGCGCACGTCGAGGCGCTATTTAGTGCGTCGCTGCCACCCCTGTGTTGCGCACACCTAGACGCGTCTGTAGCCCTAGCGCACACCTCCCGAAATGCCTCCGTTTGCCCGCAAAAGCTCTCCGTAGTTGTTCCCTTTGCGCCACCGCTATTTTTCGCCATTTCCCTCGCCGTCGGTCCATCTCCGCCGTCGCCAAAGCCACCGGAGTAACGCCCGCCCCGAGACGTGTCGAGCACGCCAGATCTTCACGCCGGAGAAGCCCCGTAGCGCCGCGTTGCACGTCGTCTTCTTCCTCTCCGGTGAGATCTACGCCGCCGCGACATCACCGCCAGCCGAGCTTCGTGCATCGTCCGATTGCCGCCGAACGCACCAGATTCATCCACGTCGCCACTCAACAGTAACCATCATCTTCACTCAGCCGTTAGATTTAATCAACGGTGTAGATTGCTTCGCTTAGATTCACGTTAGTTTTATTTTAGCCGTCAGATCTAGATCGTAGGGTTTTTATCTAGCCGCGTCACGTAAATATCATAGCTGTCAGATGCACGCCGGTTGCCTTGGATCGCGCCGCGTGTCACGCCGCAGTAGGCCAGAGCCGATAGCCTTGGCTCATCATGGCCGTTTGTTTTGAATCAAGCGGATGGGATCGCACCGCGCATCGGGCGATCCGTGTTGGCGCAGCGTGCGGAAATCGAGTCGACATCGGCGTTTACGTCGGCGTCGCCCGATTAATCGTGGCCGTTCGATATGGATCCGAGGGTCACGGTGAAGCCACGTGTTGGCTCCGCGGTAGAGGTGAGGCGAAAAGTCGCATGAATCTCGGCCGTTCGTTTTAAGTCAGATGGACGAGATCGAATCGAGTTTCGGCGATTAGTTTAGCGCCGCGTGTCGCAATGGGATTGGTCGTGCTTGCGTCACCGGTGCACGAGCACAGCGCCGCCACCCCACGGTGGACGAGCCGTCGTGGACCCGATCCATGGATCGGAGTGACGTGGTTTGCACGAAGCCGCCACGTGTCATCGCGGCGTCATCGCCGCGTCATAAATATTTTGTATATAAAAATATTTTGGCGAAATCCTTTTCGTGCTGACGTCATCATGATGCGATGCTGATGTCATAAATGCAATTTTTCAGTATAAAAATAATTCGGAAAAATCGGATTTTCTAATTCTTGTATTTTCAGATTTTATTCAAAACTTCAAATGGCTATAACTTTTGCATTTTAACTCGGATTCGAGTGATTCAAATTTCTAAAAATTCATAAAATTGTGATATCTTTAATGGTGAATTTTATTTGAATTTTTGAGGTCATTTAGTCCTCTGTATTAGTTATTTATTGCATATATTGTTTGTACGCGTAGACGCAAATTTGCCGGAAGGTTTCGAGGAAGAGTTCGTCGCTCAAGATCAAACTTCGGAACATGACCAGCAACTCTTTGAAGGCAAGTGATGCTTTGATCATTTTGATCCCAGATTTTTAAAATGTAATTTATGCTTTGAAATTTTGCATGCTTATTTATTAAAAATGAATTTAAATTAATTTGGGATAATGTAGTTAATCAACCCATTTTGTTATGCCACCTTGAAATTAATGATTGTACGCCCTAAATCATTGTCACCCTAAGTTTGATTGTATTAGTTGGATGTTAATCTTGTACCAACACGGGAGGCTAGGCAGTGAATAGATGCTTAGCCTAGCAATGAATCATGAGCGATCTTTCGAAAAATGCTACCTTATTGACTAATGGAATATTGAATGTATTTTGAAAGTGGTGTGATGATGTCACATGATGAAATTGAAGTGTGGAGACTGTGTGGTTCCATACCGATGTTGAGTTATTCTTGGCATGTGTTGCACAATAATCAATCTGGGTGGGAAAAGATTTAGGCAGGGCAAGTGGCAAGAGGTCAGTGTGCAGTGGGCTGTGTGGCAATGGGTTGTTGAGTGATGTGAGTCTGTGTGCCCTTTGTTTGAGTGTTGAAAGTCTTGCCTTGGTGGATTAAGGACTTCACCTTGCAAGCCTTTGATCCGAGTCACCGTACAACCACATGTCTAGTATGGGATAGACCTTGTTGATTAGGGTTACGATATCTTTCCTCACGATACCTCGGGGTGGCGATACACGGGGTGTATCATGCGGGGGCGCGTACTGTCTTTGCGGCTTGGTGCCCATCCAACGGTGATTGACACATCCTATACTTGCTCTGTGTGAGGGAAGTGATAGTGAGGGTAATCTGGAGAGGTTCTTTGATTAAGGTAGAGGTTCTGAAAAGCTTTGTTGCGGACAATCACAGTGTGGTGGCGGTCAGTATCTTGTGGGTAAAGTGTACAACCTTTGCAGAGTGTCAAAACTATTCGAATAGCCGTGCTCGTGGTAATGAGCATTGCTCGGGGATTACAATCAAGGGGTAGATCTTCATAAATAAAAATATGGAAAGGGTGGCTGTGTGCCAATGCTAAAATGAATCTATTAAACATGTGTGCGAGAATCTTCAAAGAAAAACTATTTGAAGATATTAGTACTATCATAACTGTTTCTTGCTTTAATCTAAATAAAATCTTGGTTTAAAATCTTTGTTTGATGCAAAAGAACCAATTAAGCCAATCCTTTGGAATAAGCTTTGCATATAGTATTAGCGCGTATTAGTGCATTACTTGTTGAGTACCTTGTGTACTCACCCCTCCTTGCTTATCAACACCAACATCAGTGGAGGAGTCTACACCAGCTTGGGAGGAGGAGTACATTGAGGATCCGAGCAATTAGGGGGCAAGCCCAGTCGGTTGCCTGTGGCAAGATGAAGGCTTCCACGACATTTATTTTAGTTCATTGCTATTTCGTTTACTCTGAATAATGTAAGCCCTGCGTGGCTGATTTTATGTAAGGAGACCATAAGGTCGTACAACTCAGTTTATATAAGTGTTGCACTACTTATTTTTTTATATATCGTTGTGAATGTCTGTGATGTGCAACCCAGTAAAGACTGTGTGTTCTAGCGTGGTCCTGGACTAGCACAGAATACACAGAGGGTCCGAATTTGCAGATTCGGGTCCCGACAAAAAGCCTCTAGTCAATTCTACATGTGTTACTCAGTAAGTTTATGTTCACTACAAGGTCTAAATAGGAGGATTGATAAAGACATGCAAAAGCCGTGTAGCTTTTTACTTGTATAGTGTTCATATGGTATGCAACCTCTTCGAGCAACTGCTGGGGGGCTAAGCTATCTAATAAGTATTTTTCCAAGCCTTATATGCAGATACTATCAGACACATGTTTTAGGCCTAACGATATTTATTAAGTGCTGAATTGGATTTGCACCTACTCGAGCTACTCTGTTTCATCGACAAAGTAATGAGGCAGAGCTCAATAGGCAGGCAAATTGATTAAGTGCTATTGATAAATTGCCAATCTGTACATTTGCACTTTCAAGCGGAAGGATCCCCGGGAGTGTTTCCCTCGTCAAGCGACAGTTTCAAGTCGTCCACGAACCTTCTAGCAAGGCCCTCAAAGGATGCGATGTAGTCGGCGGCCTTGCGTACATCACCCGCGAAGCCTTTATCGAGTCCTAAGAAGTCCAGATCTGGATGGTGGCTCCTCACCATGCCGAGCATGTGAGAAGTCGCAAGGCGAGCGAAGGTGTTCATATGTTCAAGTATTTTTGATCGCAGAGCAGCCAGTGACGCGTCTGTTGTAGTTTTTTGACCTCGATTTTCTTCCTTTTCACCTCCGCCTTTTTTCGACCAGCTTCAGCCTCAGCCAATGCATTTTCGGCAGCGGCTTTCTCAACCTCTAGTTTTTCGACCTTAGCTTCAGAAGCCTTCAACCTGGCCCTAAGCGCCTCCATCTCGATATCCTTCATTTTAAGTATTTGATTTTGAGAAGTGGTGAGGCACTCGATTCTTTGTTGGGTTTGTTCGCCGAAGGTTTGGGCTTCAAGAAGGATGCCGGCTGCACGCTGTGATTCGAAGCCGAGGAACATCAAAAAATAGAGTAAGGAGAAGGCCGAAAGGCACAACTAGGTGGTTTGTGTTCATGTACTTGGAGCTGAAGTATCAATACGAACCAGTGCACCGAAGGTGCTGAAGAAGCTGGAGGGTCGTAGACGGTCATCATTGTGGACTGGCTGGTATGTTCAGCAAGATCCTTCAGGCCAGGAGTGGCGGCCGTGTCGGCCGTGTCGAGGGATGATGATGCTTCCATTGTCGCAGTAACAGCGGCGCCGCTGGGCACACTCTTCCTACAAAAAAAAGGGCTTACTCGACCTGAGTGTTTCTGACGAACAAAGAGAAAAAGTTGGCAAGGGGAGAGTGAGACTCACCTCGCCATCCGAAGTTTAACGTGCACTTTTCCCTACATAGCCTATTTAACTCTGGCAGTTGTTTTCTCTAGCAAAATCGCTGGCGGGGAACACGACGCCGGCGGGACAGCAACTGGTGGAGATTCCCTTCGAGGAGACGCTTGTGGAGGAGTCATCGCCCTTCGCGCTTTGACTTTCAAGATAACTCGCTAATCATCCAGCATATATTGGATTATTACAGAAGAAATCTCGTAACAACCAAGAGAGCGGTTGAAGTTCACCTGATCGAACGGCCTTGGCACCGTAGTTCGAGGTCGCTTGGTCAGTCGATGGTGTATCGGAGACACCGACCTTCTGTCTTGGGGAGGGTCGACCACCTCCCGCTCCAGGGCCTCTTCTTCCTCGCTGGGTGGGACGTCATGAGGAGGACCTGGCTCGTGGGCTACAAGGCTTAAACCTTGGTCATTGCTCCGGGCCAGTTCAATGTCCTCCAAGTCGATCGCCTCTTTGGTTGTTTCTTTTACTGTCGAACTTGGGTTCCTGATGACATGCAACATCGAAGGTGAATAATCGGTGTTCAGAACGACGAGTTGTAGAGCATGAACGGCCACTCACCTCTGGTCGAGGGTTGACGAGGGAATACACCTCGATGCTGCAACCCCCCGTTTCCAAGCCCTGGAATATCTTGCTCAGGCGAGAGGAGATTTCCGAGTTCAACAGATCTGATGTGTGACCAAACAACTCGTCATTTGTTGATGAAGGTAAAGGAAATAAAAAAAGACTTACCTCCAGAGTTGTCCCTTGTGGCGTCTTCAACCCTAGAATATTACCAGGCCAGGAGATCCCGAACTTTCATCGGACTCGATCGACGCGTGATGAAGTCCCTGGCGATGTGCCACCCAGTCAAACCAACATTCCTCAGCTCCTCGATCTCCCAAACATAATGAGAAGTTCGAGTGGTCGCAAGAGGGGCTTTCGCCCAGAGTTCAATCTGGTAAAGAAAGAGTGGCCGATAGCCCCAGAGGAGAATTCACGGTATCTGGGGAGGTGATATAAAACCACCTTTTCTTCCAGTCGGACTGCCAAGAAGAAGTGATAGGGATAGAAATATAAGAGTTCGACGCGCTGCTGCGGAGGTGGAAGCCGGCACCCCTAACAGCCTCGTTCTTCGTCACCCTCTTTGGACTATAGAAGTGGTGGAATACATTGAGGCTAGGGCTGATCCCTAAGTATGCCTCGCAGAGGTGAACGAACACACTGAGCATTGTGATCGAATTGGGGCTCAGGTGAAAAAGCTGAATCTGATAAAAGTCAAGGACTTGTCGAAGGAATTGAGAAGGAGGAAAGTTGAGCCTGCAGTGGAAAAAAGCCTCGAATACAACTATATCATCTTCATTCTCAGGAGTGGGGAACAGGTCACCTTGCGATTGCCTCCAATGGAAGAAGCCCCGCGGAGGGATGAAGCCGTCTTTCTCTAGCTCTACGAGACGATTCTCTATCATCATCGATTTTTTCCACTCTGTTGAAGACTCCAACGTCGATGGCCACTTCGTCGCCATGAGCAAAGGTCGGAGTCACATCTTGCTTCTTCACCAATGGAAGGTCCTTGCCACCGGATGGGAGTTTGGACAACATTGCAGCAGGAGGAGAACTAGGCTTGGGCAAAGATGGCGGCGCTAGGGCTCAAGAAGGGCTACGAAATTTTCGAGAGAAAGGCTAGATACAATGAAAATATGATGGTAACTGTTCTTTGCTCGGGAAATTTATACGCCAATACCTTTCTTCTCGTGCAACGGTTCATTCCCCTTGTCCTGGCGCCTCGAGCAGCAAGAAAGGAGGAATGATGATACTGCATCCATCCTGACAACCGCAGACGGCGGCAATAAATGCTCCATTGCCCAACATTTAGTCTTTTGAAATTGCTCAAACTCTGTTCAGAACCGAGTCGATGAGTCGACATTGAGTAACCATGGCCATCCTAAGGACTCGATGTGGGCTGACGGCTGGACGCTCGACCCAGCGTGTCCCTACTCGATGACTTAGCGATTCTCAATCTACTCGACTTGTTCGACCGCAAGCCTGCGAAGCGTTACCCAACCAAGCCGAGGCTCGGTGGTTATCGTCCAAAAGCTTGAATGGACTCTCCGCTAAGCAAAGTTCGGGGGCTACTGCCAAATATCTAAATATGGGGTACATATGCATGCCCAACTCGTAAAGACCAAACTGTATATGCTCGGGAAAGCATGTGGGGACCCGAATATGCAAATCCAGACCCTCTGTGTATACTGCACTTGTCCAGGATCACGCTAGTGCACACAGGCTCAACATCGGTAAATATCACAATCATACACTGCGGAAACATTATGAAAAACATCATATATTAAATAATACTAGCTGAATGACTTTATGGTCAACTTACATGACTGTGCGTCGCAAGGCTGAATAACACATTAAACTGCAGCGAAATGAAAACGTAGATAAACCCTTCAGTATACCACAGGCAACTGGCAAAGCTTGAGCCCTAAACATTCATCTCTTCCTGGTACTCCTTCTCTAGCATGGATGTAGACTCCTCAACTGGTGATGTTGTTGTGGGCAAGGGTGAGTACTTAAAGCACTCAACATGTTGTGCACAGAATGCAATTCTATGTAACTATATGCAAGGCTTATTCCAAAGGAAAAGGCTATTATGGCTATTTTGCAATAAGCAGCATTTATGAACAAATATAATAAATAGATTGTAAAGACTGTAAAACAAATAACAGTACTAGATAGATTCAGCATTTCTCAAGTAAACCAAGTTTTCCATTAATTAATCAAGTTCCAACCTCCCATATGGCAATTCCGCCATCCCAACCAAGTTTCCATTTAATTAAGCTAACCCTTTACTGTAATCCTCGAGCATTGCTCAATACCGCGAGTACGGCTATTCGAATAGATTTATACTCTGCAGAGGATATGCACTTTACCCACACGACATGATCGTCTCTTGGTGCAAGATCATTAACACACTTCCTTTGGTGTGTCGCAGAGAGATCATGACAAAGCCTTTACAATGCACTACCTTAACCTAATACTACCCGCTAAGGTTTCAACACTGGTGGGTTTGAAAACCACATCCAGGGCCCCCATCTTGTGCCATATGAGTTGCTCCATAACTCGGGAACTCACACCGCCATTGATACTACCAAGCTAAGCCATTGCAAATCAATCAGCTAGGCTATCTGTCGGGACCCGAATATGCAAATCCGGACCCTCTGTGTATTCAGCACTAGTCCAGGATCACGCTAGTGCACACAGTCTCAACATAGATGAAATATCACAATCATACACAGCGGAATAATAAATAAAAACTTCATCTATTAGTATAGAACTATTGAACGACCTTAAGGTCAAACTTACACTTGTGAGGCCTTGGTGGCTTCAACTCAAAATAAATAAACAGCAGCGGAATGAAGAACGTCGACGAATCCCATCAATATACCACAGGCAACTAACAAGGTTCAACTCCTAGATAATCGCCTCCTCGTGGAACTTCTCATCCTTCGAAGTTGTGGTCTTCTCCTCAACTGATTATTTTGTGTGTTGCAAGGGGTGAGTACATAAAGCACTCAACATATCGTGCACAGAATGCAACTCTAACATAGCTATATGCAAGCCTTATTCCAAAGAAATGGCTAACATGGCTATTTTGCAATAAGCAGCATTTGTAAATGAATACAGTATATAAATTGGAAAGACAGTAATACAAATAACTGTATTAGATAGATTCAACATTTCTCAAGTAAACCAAGTTTCAATCCTATGTCAAGTTCCTACTTTTCATGGCAATCCTGCCATCCCATTCCAAGTTTTCTTTTCAAAAGTCTAACCCTTAACTGTAATTCCAGAGCTTTGCTCAATACCGTGAGCACGGCTATTCGAATAGGTTTACACTCTGCACAGGTTATGCACTTTACCCACACGACGTGACACTACGCCAAAACCTACAATAGGTGACGGTCTATTTGTGGCGGTTTTTTTCGAACCGCCACAAAGATAATTATCAGTGGCGGTTCTATTTCAAAAATGGGTGGAAAAATATCAGTGGCGGTTCTATCCTAGAACCGCCATCGATAATAATTATCGATGGCGGTTCGAGGATAGAACCGCCATCGATAACTAAATCATTATCGATGGCGGTTGGAGGCTAGAACCGTCGCGATAACTAGGTTATTAGTGGCGGTGCTATCCTCCAACCGCCATCGATTCTATTGATTATCCGTGGCGGTTATATCCTCGAACGCCATCGATAATTCATTATCAGTGGCGGTTCGAGGATAGAACCGTCACAGATAATGTTATCAGTGGCGGTTCTAGTTAAAAACCGCCACTAATAATATTGCCTATAAATAGGTGGTCAGTAGCAGCACTGGTCTTCTTCTTCCCGAGAGCAAACCAAAACTTCTAAATTTGATTTCGTTTTCTCCAATTCTTGTGCTTGTACTTCCTCTAGTTGTTCCTTGGTGAGTTATTTTTTCTCCTCTCTTGATTTGTGTTAATCTTGTTGCAATTTAATTTTTAAACCAAGTTTAATTAGGATTTATATGTAGATGAGATGAAAAGTTTAGATTTTGTTTATTTTTATTTAGCTACCATTTTGTAGTTGATGAATTTATTTCTAGCTAGGTTCATTAGATGATGTTGTGTTCCTTTTATAGATGATGAATTATGATTAAGCATATATTTAATATTAATTGCATTTTAAGTTAATTTGATACATGATGAATTTATTTTCTAGCTCCTTTAGATGATAAGTAATTAGATTGGTTTTTTAATTACTATTAATTGGGTTCTATTAGTGTACGGACATATACATCTTGCATATATATGAATTTATTATCTAGCTCTTTTAGATGATAAGTAATTAGATTAGTTTTTAATTACTATTAATTTAGTTCCATTAGTGTACGGACATATACATCTTGCATATAATAAATTTATTTAATTAAGATTATTGGGTATTAATATAAATGAAATTTTAGATAATTTGGTAGGTGGGTGCTCATCATTTTTAGATGATGAATTTATTATCTAGCTTCTTTACGGAAAAGTATTGATTAGTTTTTAATTACTATTAATTTGGTTCCATTAGTGCGGACATATATTAAATTTATTTAATTAAGATTATTGGATATTAATATACATGAAATTTTAGCTAATTTGGTAGGTGGATGCTCATCATTTTAGATGATGAATTTATTATCTAGCTCATTTAGATGATAAGTAATTAGATTAGTTTTTAATCAATTTTTATATGTTAATTAATTTTAGATGGACCGGAGATGGATGTACAATGCGAACTGTTACAAATAGAGATTACATCGATGGGGTATCTGCTTTTCTAAGAGCCACCGAGGAGAACAAGTTGCACAAGAAGGCGGAGTACATACATTGTCCATGCATTGATTGCAAGAATGAGAAAATGTTTTCAGACAAAGAGCACATCCACTTGCACTTGATTCGAAGAGGTTTTGTACTTGGCTATACACGTTGGACAAGTCACGGTGAAGAGGAAAACATACATGAAGGTGATAACGTATTGGATGATGGAGAAGGCATTATGGCGGTGACATCGCTTATGGATCGATGAGGATAGGTTGGACATTGATGACGATAATAATCTTGCTCGGATGTTGCGCGATGCGAAGGAACTACACTAGTCGAGAGAGTTTAATCAATTCAAGGGTTTGTTGGATGACTCGGACACACCTTTGTTCCCGGGTTGCAAGGAGGAATACACAAAGTTGCACACCGTGCTTTCACTTCTAAAATTGAAGGCAAGCAATGGTTGGTCCGATAAAAGTTTCACGGCGCTATTACAACTCTTAGCGGACATGCTTCCGGATGGAAACGTATTGCCGATAACCACTTATTTAGCTAAGAAGGTTGTATGTCCATTGGGATTGGAAGTAGAAAGAATACATGCATGTCCAAGCGATTGTATACTCTATCGCAAAGAGTATCTGAGACATGCATGTATGTTCGTGTGCAAATCATCACGATACAAGCGTAAAGGCCATGACAATGAGGGCACCGTGGTGAAGAAAGGGCTCCGCTAAAGTGGTGTGGTATTTACGGTAATACCTATGTTGAAGCGTTTATTTGGAAACAAAAGCATGCCCAATCGATGCGATGGCACTCGGAAGAGCGTAAAAGGATGGAAAGTGAGACACCTGCGATTACGCGATGGAGAACCATCGATAGGCTCTTTAGGATGGACTTGGGAATGAACCGAGGAATGTAAGGTTTGGGTTGAGTACGGATGGAATGAATCCTTTCGGCAACATGAGTAGTATTCATAGCACTTGGCGTAACTCTCTGTATCTACAACCTTCCTCCTTGGTTGTGTATGAAACGAAAGTACATTATGATGTCATTTGCTTATCCAAGGGCCGAGACAACTGGCAATGATATTGATGTATACCTACAACCATTGGTGGAAGATCTTGTGATCTTGTGGAGCGAAGGTGTACGGTATGGGATGAGTACAAGCGAGTACTTCATCCTACGGGCATTGTTGTTTTGCACCATCAATGATTTCCCGCCCTTGGTAACCTATCCGGTCGTTACTATAAAGGGGCCAAAGCATGCCCCAAAGCATGGATGAAACCGCTAGTGTGTGGCTCAATAACTCGAGGAAAACCGTGTACATGCATCACCGTAGGTTCCTTCGCGAGAATCACCCCTACCGCAATATGAAAAAACAATTCGACGGGACAAAAGAGGATGGTATAGCCCCAAGGCCTCGTCGTGGGAAGAGGTATATGATATGGTTAAGGATATTAATGTCGTACTTGGAAAGGAGATAGTAATAATACATCGAGGTCTCGTCTCGAGAAGACCACATGGAAGAAGAGATCGATATTTTGGAACTTGCCCTATTGGAAGGACTTAGAAGTTCGACCTTTGCATAGGCGTCATGCACGAGAAAAATGTATGTGATAGCTTGATTGGTCTTTTCTTTGAACATTCCTAGCAAAACTAAGGACGGACTAAAGGCACGAAGGGACTGGAAGATATGAAAATCGAGTGAGCTACATCCTCGGGACACCGGAAAGGGCGACTTTACCTTCCCCGACTTGCTACACTCTTTGAAGAAAGAGAGAATGTAACTTTGCAAATGCTTGCATGGTGTGAAAGTTCCGTCCTGTTACTCATAAGCATCAAGAAACTGGTCTCAATGAAAGATTTGAAGTTAAGCGGCATGAAGTCTCATGATTGTCATGTGATGATGACACAAATGATTCCTATTGCAATTAGAGGTATTTTGCCCGAAAAGGTCAGAGAGGCAATCATGAGGTTGTGTTTCTTCTTCAACACGATTTCACGAGAAGGTCATCGATCCCATCGGACTTTCGAATGCAGAATGATGTGGTCAAGACACTATGCCGCCTAGAGATGTATTTCCCTCCATCATTTTTCGATATAATGGTTCATCTCATTGTTCACCTTGTGAATGAGACAAATGTATGTGGCCCGTATTCTGCATCGGATGTACCCGTTCGAAAGGTACATGGGTATCTGAAGAAGTATGTACGCAATCGATCTCGTAGGAGGGCTGCATTGTGGAAGGTTATGCAACTGAGGAGGTTATCGAGTTTTGCGTGGATTACATGGAGGGGGTGGAACCGGTAGGAGTGCCTGTATCCCGACATGAGGGTAGGTTGGCTGGGAAAGGGACGATTGGAAGGAAATCAACAAATTCTTACGATCATGGATTATTCGAAAAAGCTCATTTCACAGCTTTGCAACATCGGTTGAGGTGTCCTCGTATATGGACATGCACAAGGATAAGCTACGAGAGGAAAATCGTGGACGATCGAGGTTTGGGTAACAAAAGAGCATAACCGTTTGTTCAATCATTGGTTCAAAGAGCATATGACTGGGAAAGAAACGAGTGTCATGTTGAGGTGGCTGGCAAAAGGGCCATCAGGTACAATCTTGACATGGCAAGGATACGACATAAATGGATATACCTTTTACACGAGATCTCGGGATAGCAAAAGCACTTACCAAAATAGTGGTGTTCGCATAGATGCCTATGACAACACAGCGATGAAGAAGAGTAGCTTCTACGGGTTCATAGAAGAGATTTAGGTGCTCGACTCTGTATTTTTAAGATCCCAATGTTTCGTGTCGTTGGGTACAACTCCCAAAGGGTGTCAAGGTGGACAAATGCGGCTTCACTACTTTGGACATCGAACATGACGGATCTGAGAGATGAACCATTCGTACTTGCGAAGCAAGTAGCACAAGTCTTCTATGTAATCGACCGGCGGATAAGAAGCGCCATGTAGTTCTTGAGGGAAAAGAAGGATCGTCGGAGTTGAGAATGTCATGGATGAGGAAGAGTACAACCAGTTTGATGAGTTGCCTCCTTTCGTAGATGGCAACATCAGGCTCGAGGAAGAAACCACTCTGGAAGTTACCTATCATCGCGATGATCATGAAGAAGGGCAAATTGTGAAAGAAAATAATTAGCTATATACGAGTAATGGCAAAATATCAGAGGCGGATCTAGCTCATGGGCAAATTATGACCAGGCCGCACAAGTCTTCCTCTATGTAATCAACCCTAATGATAACCACTGTTGAAGATAATCTTGTGCATGGTAGTTTAAAGTCTGTTTTGGTTTTGTTTCCTAGCTATGTGCTAGTTTTTTGGTCTTTAGTCGGTTTGGACTTTGCTAGTTTTGGTGATTGTTTGATTAATCAAGAGTACTTGTTTGTTTTGGGATGACAAAATAGTGTTCTATCCGATTGAAAGTTTGGAGAGTTTGTTGAGTCCGTCGGTGAAAGGAGTCCGGATTCTTTCTCAGAAATCGCTTATGTATTTGCTTTACAAGTAATACACAAAATCGTAAAACGCAATTGCGCAACACCAAAAACTAGGTCTTCGAACTCACGCTATTCGACAATAGCAGTATAAGATTCAGAAACAAATTTCAAGGTATAGAGGCACATCAGTGGCGGTTCTTAAAAGAACACATCGATAATATATCTGTGGCGGTTCGTATACGAAACCGCCACAGATAATACATTATCGATGGCGGTTACGTATACGAACCGCCACGAGATAATATTATCGATGGCGGTTCTTTTTAAGAACCGCCACAGATAATACATTTATCAGTGGCGGTTCTTTCTAAGAACCGCCACTGATAATACTCCATCTATAAATAATAGATCCACCGCTTGTACCCTTTACCCTTAAAACTCCGCCCTTCTCTCTCGCTACCTAAAACCCTTGAGCTTCCGTGCTCGACACCGTCCCCGCCGCCGCCGCGCGCCGACGCCGTCCCGACCCGCGCCCTCGACGCCGTCCCCAACGACGCCGACCCAGCCGACGCCGCCACGGTCGCCGCCGCTCGCGCTCGCGCCCGCGCCGCTGCCCGACTCGGCGCCCTCGACGCCGTCCCTAACGACGCCGACCCGCCGACACCGCCCCAGTGCCACATTTTCTCAGGCTCTACTCGTCATGTTCTTGTGATTAGCATGCATGGTTGCCGTGCATTTTGGATGATTCTGCTGCTACATGCATCTCTTGATCAAGACACGTATTCTTTGCTTTCTTCGTTGCTCACGTCCAAAACACTTCCATCAGACACTATCATGTCTTTGTTGTGCCTTTGGAACACTTAGTCATCAACTAATTAGGAATAAACATGTCAAACAAGCAAAAAGCCACCTTTTACGACGGTCGGAACAAAATAGTGCGGGGCATGGAATTATTTTTGAGCAGATTTAGCACAAGATAAATACACCCATAGCACAAAACATCATTTTAGGAGTTATTGTCTATTGCAAACACTTTTACGTGTCATGATTAAGACCATGGGATCCTAAAGAGACAAGTTTATATATATATATATGGTTCTTGCCTAATTGTTTCTTTAAGCAAGCAATATGTGCCAATTGTTTCTTTAAGCAAGCAACAGGAACAAGAATTAATTAACTTGCCTAATTTTCTTAGAATATTGATCTAGACAATCGGAGCCCGCTCAACTTGAAAAATCTTGAAGCCTAACCCGTCACACCAAAATCTTGAAGCTCATTTATACTTATTAGACGAACCTGTTACTTCTTTCTTCGCTTCTACCATATTTTAGAACTAGCTAAGAATGCTATGGATCATCTTCCACTTGTTGCATCTACATGCTTTGTTCTGTAGTCATCCACTTGCCCTAAATGTTTTCATCTTCCACTTGTCCTACATGTTTTATTTAGATTGAGTTTCATTAATGCAAACCATGGGCGTTGCAAGGTGTATATGTGTAGCATTTTAGTGCTCACTGTATGCACCATAGCTACATATTGGGTCCACAAAATTTACAACCAATCAGAACTAGTTCAAGAGTTAATGCTTGCTTAATTAGTTTTGTTCTGAGCTAATTAAGTATCTTGCTCTTGCAAAATCATTTTCATCTTAGCAACACACAATATGACACACAGACAAGTACATCATGCTTTGAAATTCCATGAGATGATTCTGTAATAATTGACGAAAATTATGTTTGGGTTGAATCAGTAGTTCTAATGGAGCCCAAACCGAGCCTATAGTGGAGGAGAGCCCGAGCGGTACCTTACCCTCCACCCAACCACCGAATGTGCCGAGGCCTCCACCGCTGCTGCAGATGATGCTCCTGTTGCAAGGCCGAGGACGAGGAAAACTAAGAAGCTCAAGGCGGTACACCATCTCGAGGGTCTTAGATATCTGGGGCCCTGTTGCACCAAGAAAATCAGCGACAAAATACAGTCAACATGCGGGTACATCGTAGGGATAAAGTGCCAATCACCTATTCGGATTGGCATAAAGTGCCCCGAGCCACCAAAGAGGATCGTGGATGAGCTCAAAGAAACCTTCAAATTCCCCGAAGGAGCCGAAGATCTTGTGCGTCGCGACGCATTGATGACCATGGATGCGGCGTGGAGAAACTTCAAGGCGAGGCTGAACACAAATTATGTGAAGCAAAACCGGTCAGCCATCGGAGAGTACCCAAGATTGGAGCCATATTGGGATGAGTTTGTGGCGATGAAGCAATCGGAAGCAGCAAGGAAGTCCAGTGAGGACCACATTAGCATCGCAAGAAGGAATACTCACCCCCACAGACTTGGCACGAGTGGGTACGCGGGTAAAATTGCTCAATGGGAGAGGCAAGAATTTGAAGCGGTCCAATTGGCTGGCACAAGTCCCTTGATCGGACTACCAGGACGAGTGAAGCACTACGTGCTAGCGAGGCGAATATGTTGTCTACTGGGGGTTTATCATTCAAGAGCAGTGAAGACGAAGCAATGACGCAACGAGTTCATGAGTTTCACACCCAGTCCACCCAAGGATCTTTTCACCCAGACAGGGAGAAAGACGAGCTAACAGCGGCCCTAGGAAACAAAGAGCACCACAGTGGGACACGGGCGTCGGGTCAAGGTTCCATGGAGGAGTGGATTCTCGAGCACGGAGACTCTTATAGGAGTCGGAAGAGAGCTAAAGATGAAAGGGTGAGAAGGAAATGGAAATGATGAAGGAAAGGGTTCTGCGAGAAATACAAGGCACCATTGAAGAACAAGTTGAGCGACAAGTACAACAAGCCTTGAGTCGATCGCGAGCCCACAACGTTTTCTCGATCCTACAGTCGTCGCGGCGATTGCGCGTCCCACGCCATTGGCGTGCTTGACAACAACCATTATCCCGTGGGCGACCTACGGGACCCCACACCTGTCGACTCAACGTGCGTGATGAACATATTTGTGCAGTACTACTGGGTAGTCTATCCGTGCCAAGAAGGGGTGTCTGCACAATACCCGATAGCGCCGGTTATGCAAAGGTCCAAGTGGACACGGTATTTGCACTGATTCTTTGAGATCGGATGGAAAAACCCACCAATGATGAGATAACTACTCTAGGAAGTGCCGTCCACTCATTCATCCAATGGCGCAAGCGTGACATCGTCTTGGACCATGCGATGCCATCCTCTCCTGTAGTACAATCCTCGCATCCGTCACCAGCACCTGAGAGTGAAACGGGGAAGAAGCAAAATGAGGTAGAAAAGAAATGCATTGAGGACCCCATCAAGATGGCCACTGTTAGTACTCCAAAGCAGAAACCTATAACACAGGTACTTCAAATGACAAACCTACAACCTCGATCCCAAAATTGGCACATTAGACAAGTCAGACGGCCCGGATCGGCGAGGCCAGACCGAGTATGATGTCATGCGACAAAAAGTAAGGGCAAGGCGAAGTCGATGACCAAGATGATCAACAAAGATTGAAATTCGAGGTAGGGAAGCCCTTGGTCACCGCTTCGAAGTTAAAAAGTCTAACACCCATGATGCAGCGATTACATGCATGGTACTTAGATCGATCCAACCAAGACGTACTCCCAAAGATGATCACTGCAATTTTCCGTGAGGAACATTTTCACCATGAGGGCCATGGCTACTTCTTAATAGAATTCGATAACTTGCACAACTTATTCTATCACGACGCCTCGACATATCTTTTTGAGATCTTTGGTCACCGTAAGTGTCTAATATATTAATCTTGGCCTACATTCACGTAATACCGATAAATTTCATGTCTAACTAATTCGTTATATAGATACGAGATGATTGAAGTACGAAGAACCAAGGGGCGATGGGATTCCTCGACCAGAACGGTTTGCCAACATGAAATCAAAAGAGTACCAAAGGAGGTCGAGAATGCGTATATAAAGTTTTGATTAAACTACAAGATAAGGAGTTTATACTTTTGCCATACAATTTTAAGTAAGTTGCTCACTAGCTAGTTAAATTACTCGTTTATTTCGTTATTTACTCTGATGTAAGGACTAATGACTGGCATCATGCATGTGTATGTAGCTTCCATTGGATTCTCGTAATAATTCATCCAGAAAAGAGCAAGATGCTGATCATGGATCCACTAGATAAACCTAAAAAAGACTTTGAAGAGATGACACATTTAGTGAATGAGGCGTTCAAAAGATATTGTCAGAAGAGCTCGAGATACCGCCCATACCACAAATCCCTTACAATCCGTACAAAGTTTCCGGTACGCACGAAGGGAATACTCTTATATCATATTTCATAGTAAATAGCTCCTTCGACGACATCTTAGTTCATTCGATTTTTGCAGTGTCACAAGCAGCCGAAAGGAACAAATTTATGTGGGTACTTCGTTGCGAAGACATGCGCGAAATCTTATCATGCACAATAAAAGACAATGACGTAGAGGTCACCATGCCGACATGACACATTGATTCACACCACTCAATTTCTATATTCTCTCTTAATTTTGTTTTTTTATACTTACAGCGCCTCAAGTTGTCTACGGTAGGACTGCTTCCTTCTGAAATCCAAGGCATTCAGGGCCAGCTCGCCTACTTCATCATGAAGGAAATAATCAACAAAAATGGCGAGTTTTATGACGAAGACAACAACGATCCAGTCATCCATACTATTGTCCCAAATCACATGTCTTCAACCTCCGAAGACCCGTAGGCTTCTAGTTTACCTCCACTAGTTTAGGCTTTTTTACTTCAATTCAGTTTCATTACAAAGTGTAAATAACTCTTTGTTCCTTTCAAATGGGAACCCCTTCTTTTGCCAATGTCACTTATTTTGTCAGTGGTTGTGCAAGCCTTTTGGATGCAAGTACTCTTCATAGATATTTTGTATATTGTCTTATATATGACTGTTTGAGCATCGTGTTATCATCACATCCTGATATTATGACTTCCCTGTAATCAGATAGGAACATTTATATACGTGAGCTATATGAACCTTTTGCTGGTTATGGACTAACCACCTTGTATATCTATTATATAGATATATAGCCATACTATTTCAATATATTATTTTTGGTTAGAATTGCGAATGATCTCACCAAAATACTGAAATAGCGGTCAATTAGAGGGGAACTACTATCGTAGCAAGCGCCACCATGAACATGTATACAAAGAAGGTAAAATGGTGTTTTTGTTTGTCTTGTCTTACAATATTATAGGTGTTTTTGTTTGTCTTGTCTTACAATATTATATGTTTCTGGTTTGCTATTACAGTTTGCCTTCACTTTGAAATGAAACGATCCGATGTGCATATTCTGGTTTGCTACCGCCAATAACTTATACAAGGTGTGACATACTCATTTCTTCTATATTCTTTATATTACTTCATTTTGCATGCTTTTATTGAACAAATGCTGCCCAAACTAATCTGTTCTTCTCGATGGTTGACACTTTGCCCGCAATTTTACGTACATAGCTCGGTTGAAGTATACAAAGCTAAATTCATGTTATTCTAGCAAGTTACCACCTGAGCAGTGCAGTTATCCTTCAATATTTTTCTAGTTCCTTGATAATACATGAGTATGTTGGTCAAATGATGGATTTGATTTGTTTGGTAACATCTTCAATGTTGGTCAAATGATGAAGATATCTTCGATGTCGTTATTTGGGAGGTTATAGAGAAAGGAATGATTAGTTTGATTATTCTATTGTCAAGACTAATGTTTTGTTTGTGTTTAATGCAATAGCTACTCAGTTTGTTACTTCTTTTCCTATTGCATATAAACGCTGCAGACTTTATGCCTGGTTGACTGCTAAGGTAGAGCTTTGTTGTTTCTCTGTCCAAATAAATCGAATATGGAGTTGTATTTGCCATTCTCTTTTAGTTCTATATTATATATTTGCTTTGTGGAGTAGAGAAAGATTTCTACATTTCCAAGATCACACTGAAGGAGCTAATGGAATAGCATGGTACAAGTAATCAAAATGCATCTTCTTATAGGTTATCTTCTTAATTATATAACAACCATAGGTATGGGCATACCATGTAGGGCATAGGTTAGTGTGTGGGTATGTTGTGCATATAAGATGAACATCTCTTATTTCATATTTTTAGTAAGCTACTTGGATGCTTTGATCTTTCAGGATGTTCGCAATCCTCACATTTCAAAGTTTGCTATGTTTGTATTGTGGTTCCAAAACTGCGTTTGGTTACATATGTAAAATTGTTTTTGGAGGCAAATAAGACAACTCAATCTTATACATGAGTGTAGATTTATAATTGTTAGTTGGTTTATGTATATCATGTCTGCGATATTATGTGCAAATAAGCCATACTTATATTACAAATCATGGGCTACAACCAAATATTATGTGTTTTTATAGGTCTGTTTTTAATAAACAAAAGAGGATTAGATCGGTTCACTTACTTAAATACAATATCTTTGACATGGCAATCCATATACGCATGTGCATAGGTCCTCACTGCTACATGAAATTTGTGTGCAAGAATTGCAAGCTTAGCGAGCATAGGAGGATTCTGAAAAGGACTTGTTGTGACAGTAATCATGCTTGGTTGTCTATTTTTCAGAACATCAGAACCAAAATTTAATGGCTATATATGTAGTTCCATAGGTTGAACCGTGTAAATTGTTATGTATGTAAACCATCAATTCAGTTTATGATGTATGAAACAATGGCAAACCATGTCACCAAAGTGGTCAGTAAAGGAACTCTCAAAAAAGAACCTTGTTTGCTACGGAGGTATGGAATTTTCGTATTTATCTCATGCCTCTGTCTTTCTTCAGTCTGATATATTGGATTCTTGATCACTTTAATTTGCTACCATGTACTATCTCCTAGATGCTTCATTTTTGTATTTCTAGAAATTCGTGTCTCTTCCCGCAAACTTCACCGCTCTGTGTTATCCATATCATTTATGAGCTTTGCACTATGCATCTAGAGGTAAGCGACTCTCTTTTCCTTCTTTCTTTCTGGATGGTTTGTATCGACAATTAGCAATACATGTTATTTCGGATTATATTGGTTAGTCTATAACAACAATAGGTACTAATATGTATACTCAAATTTCAATAATTCAATGTATTCTTCTTCTGCTGTACATAATGAAGAGGCATGGCTAGCGCCACTGAGGCTAGCCAAAATGCCGCTTTTTATTTTCGTGTGTGGGATTATCGTGCGGTTTTAGCCCAAAACCGCTCTTGAAGTAATATCTGTGACGGTTCTATCAAAAACCGTCATCGATACTATGTCTATCGATGACGGTTTTATATACAACCGCCATCGATAGTTATATCGATGGCGATTCTAGCCAAAACCGCCACTAATAGTCGTATTATCGGTGGCGGTTTTGGTCTAGAACCGCTCTCGATATTTGAGTATCGATGGCGGTTCTATCCAACAACCGCCATCGATAATTGTATTATTAGTGGCGGTTTTTGGCTCGAACCGCCACTAATACCCGAATATCGATGGTATTCTAGCCAAAAACCGCCACGATAGTGTTATCTGTGGCGGTTCTAGAACCGCCACTGATAATCCTCGATTATCAGTGGCACTAAATCTGTGACGGTTCAAAAACCGTCACTGATGGCAGTTATGAACCGCCACTAATGGCCTTTTTCAAGGTAGTGTGATATTCTCTTTGTGCCTGGCCATTAGCACACTTCCTTTGGTGTACTGGCAGAGAATTCACGACAAAGCCTTTCAAGAACCTCTACCTTAACCAAAGAACCTCTCCGGTATTACCCTCACTATCACTTCCCTCACACAGAGCCGAAGTATAGGACAGGTCAATCACCGTTGGATGGGCACCAAGCCGTAGCGCAGGTACTCTCCCCCGCACAGATACACCCCCGTGCACTGTCACCCTGAGGTATCAGAGGAAAGATATCAGAACCCTAATCAACTAGGCCTGTCCCAATCCAGACGTGTGGTTGCAAGTAAGACTCAGGTCAAAGGCTTGCAAGGTTAAGTCCTTAAGATGATCGAGACAAGACTTCCACATACCCCCTGCCCATCGGGCCCACCTTGGCATTCTCGCCCCTTGCCACTTGCCCCAATCTAAATCATAACCACCCCAGTTGATTACCAAGCACCACGTGCCATCATCAATTTAACCTCGTTGCGTGACATCCTCTCGCCACCGCAACTCAATCTCATCGTGTGACCACACATGACACACAAGTTCATAACATCGTTCCATATTCCATTAGTCAAGATTATTTATCAAAGATTAAAGTACATGTGATGACATGGCATGGCTAAGCAACTAATACGGTCTAACCATCCACTGTTGATTATTATTACTAACCAACTATAATGAACCAATGTAGGGTGACAATATATCATGGTATACAAATGGCAAGGTAGGGTATAGATCAATTGGGGTATAATAGCTAAGTCCCAAATTTAATTGAAGACATTTGTACATGTCAAATAATATGCAATAAAGTAAAACAATATAGCAGTTTTTGTAATCGTAGGTTCAACATGATCAAAGCACAACTTGCTTGGCACTTGCTATAAACTGCTCTTTACTCTTTTTAATTGATCTTTGGCTTCCTCAACCTTTGGCTCTTCAATCGAATGCTTCGACTTCCTCGTCCTTCAGCTACTTCGGGTAACTTCTGGATGCACGTCTAACGACAAAGAAGCACAAATACAACAAAACTCAAAAGCAATTCAAATAAACTCCAATTTAATATTAGATTGGTACTGAACGGAAAGGATTGAATTTAGGAACTTAGATTTGATCGAAGATCGGATGAAAGAGAACAGGCTTTCAGAAGATTTATCGAGAAGGTTACGACTGATAATTAGGGAAAGACGGAGTATATTCCAGGAGATATCCTTCGAGATTAATTAACTCGATTGGACAAATATTGACAAATGGGCTCTTGATCTATAGATCGGGTCCATAAAGATATGTTAGTTCATGATGAACTAAACTGATGCTTAATGTTGACTTTTGTTGACTAAACAAATACACAGTCAAACAAAAGAAAGATAGACTATTAGAATAGATATGGCACCAGGATATGACATATGGCCAATGATCTATCGACCAAGTCCACGAATGAATTCTGGGTTAATGGCAGATTAGATTTTCAGGGATAAGACAAGGACGGATGGAATCGACATTCAGTGCGATCCGATCTGGGGCTCAGTCATACATCAAAGAACAGACTTGACGATAACAGGGCGTGACGATATGTAGTAAGACAGTACAAATATCTTACTATGGTGGACACAACGAGGAAAATCGCAATACGGCAATAGCTCACGATGAACTCAGTCCATCGAACCGGTTTTAAGTTAGGTTTTGGTCTGGCTTTGCAGATGATAGAAAGATAAAGCCAGACTCACAAGGAATGGGGTTAGATCACGATAGGACGATAGAAAGGATAATGACATCGCGCTACGCTCTTGCTGGAATGCGCGTATGCGATGATAGCGAAGTGAGAGCAAAGCGTTAACGGCGGAACGTTAACGAAGAAACGTTAGCAGCGGAACGTTAACGATGGAACTTTAACAGCGGGACGTTAACGACGGAATGTTAACGATGGAACGTTAACGATGGAACGTTAACGGCGGGACGTTAACGACGGAAGGTTAACGGCGGGATGTTAACGAGGGAACGTTAACGGCGGAAGGTTAACGACAGAAGGTTAACGACGGGACCTTAACGGCGGGACGTTAACGATGAAGGTGAAGCGTTAACGGAACACTTATGAGATTATAAGGTGGCAACCCTCGGTTGAAAGATAGGGCAGTGAGGTCATGACATGGCTCAAATTTGGTTTGAGATCTGCGGGTACACATATCGTGGCGCAACGACAAATTGGACCAAGGGTTAAGTCCGGTTTGAGCGAAACGATTCAAGGATGAATACACTTGGCATAGGGTAGGATGGTAGGGTTGGCTCTGCGATTAAAGGTTACCAAAGATGGCGAACCGAAATGCGCACCGACACGAAGGACTAGGCCAAAAGACGTCGGGTAGATTCTAGAACATAGCTTTGACAGCAACCGGGATCAATGAACTTCAACGGTGGGCAAAGCAGGGATATTGATCTTACGGACACAATGACATGGCCACGACAAACCAAAATGGTTGGCGGCACAAGACGATGCGCGGCGGTGGCAAAAAGGCGACGGTAACGAATATTAAAATTTTCAGAGGATGGAACAGCAAAGGGAAAGTGAGCACCCCGTAGAACGCAGCGAGACGATCTCAACGGTATAAGCGGATTTGGCGGCAACCCAACGGACAGATCAGAAACTACCGATGAACGGCTGCTAACGCTAATAGATCAAACGATCATAACTATTAAACGAAACCTAACCAAAATTTACAGAGAGCTATCTAGGATCATTTGGCACAATATGACGTGAACGGATCTGAGTTTTACCTTCTGGATCAACGGGGAACGCGCGACGAAGTTTTCTGCCGTACGTACGCAGTCTGATCGGGGAAGATTGATTTTTATGCACAAATCCCACGGGCAAAACCTTGAGTTAGGGTGAGCACCATGTAGAGGACATCAAGAGGAGTCTACAGAAAAATTTTCACGGTAAAACTAGCAAAAATGAAGGAGAACGAGCGACGGCGAAATTCGATATTGAAACGGCCGTAACTTTTGATTCCACAGATGAAACTGCACCAAATTTGGTAGAGAGATATATCTGACCATATGGCATGAGATGAAGTGAGCGGATTTCAGAAAAAATCAACTGTATGACGGGGAACGCAATTCCAAGATCGGCCGATGATGGCGGCGCACCGGAAAGACATGGCTGCGGTTTTTAGGGTTTGGGAGGTGCTCTGGGCATTAGGGCTGCGTGGGAGGGGTCTTAAAAAACTTATATAGGATGGGGAGTCGTGTCATATAAGGAAATACGAAGAAAAACCAGATTTAGATTGAAAACGGATCGGATCGAACACCTGGCGCATAATGAACACTAACATGTGACGTGGCGCATTGTGGTGCGTTGGATCTGGATCGGAAGGCTGAGGGTAGGAGATGACGTGGCCGAATCTGGAGCTGCCACGTTGATTTAGCCTATTTCCGAAATAAAATAATTCCAAAAATTAAAATAATTCGTTTAAGCAATAAAAATACCAGAAAAATTCTAAAAAAATTCTAGAAAATATTTTAAGACATTTGGAGCTTGAATAAAATATTTTTAACCAAACTTTATTTAAAATTTTACAGTATTTAATTATATTTAACAAGGGGCTTAATTTAAATTAATTTCCAAATAAATCCAAATGAATAGCAAATGAACTCCGAAAAATCTGAAAAAATTATAGAAAATTATTTGAAGCACAATGAACTCAAATAAAACTAAATTTATTTTAATTGAAGTTTATATTAGTCAATTTAAATTATTTTAGCATTAGAAAATTTTAAATTAAGCTTTATTAAAGCGAGAAAATCAGCGGGGATTTTTGGAAAGATGAACTAAACAAAAGATTTTTGAAAACCCAAATTTTGGGATGTTACACTATCCCATGCCAGACATGTGGTTGCATGATTGACTCAGGTTAAAGGCTTGCAAGGTTAAGTCCTTAGGATGATCGCAAGACTTCCGCATAAGCTTTGCCCATCGAGCCCACTTTGGCATACTCACTCCTTGTCACTTGCCCCAATCTAAGTGATTACCATGTTAGTGTTATGCCCTTGAGGCAATCATTTAGATGATTGTAACATGACTATGTTTATGAATAATAATATGATTATTGGTCCAATGAATGTATATCATTGTATTGATCAACAAGTATGGGACTTGCTTATGAAGCTCTTTACTTATTGATGTAATTCGATAAATATCTCAGATCGAATACCATCATATAGGACAACGACGAATAGATCAGCACATGTAGTGATCGATGATCATGGTTCATAGATCATGGGATATGGAGATATCATCTATATATTGTGGACGCATGTTGAAGAACATGGGTTAGATAGACCCGCAATGGGACACTGCGTGAATGTTACATTATTATGTTTCATCAGTGCAACTCACACACAGTAGATGTATGATCCTTAGACCTGAGATTATCATATTCCCTACATGTGTAATAGTTTTCCTTGGGGCTATCAAACACTACTTCCTAACCGAATAGTTATAAAGGTAGCTTTCATGTTTACAATAAACGTGCAGAGGGAAGTGAGCAGTCAAGATGAATTTGCCACTCCAATGAAACGGAGATATATGACAAGGCCACTCATGTGATATGATTAAAGAAGTGCATGGCCATGCCGTGATTGAGGAGTCAATCACAACTTATTAATATATCACGGATACGAGAGATGGATTGAATCATCAATGGATGACATGCTTCTCGCCTTGAGTTCAATCTTCATATACTTGGCAAAGGGATTATTACGTGAGTACTTTTGATAGGTTTTGTCCGATTTGATCATAGTACATTTGGGAGTTGGCATGCTTTGCAAGGAACTGCTACCAACTATTGGATTGAAAAGGTGTTTTCCGAATCCATGTCCAAACGTACGTGAACCTGTAGGGTCACACACTTAATGGGCTGGGATGCATTAATTTGGATTGGATCCGTAATTAATGGACCTCGTGGGCTTAGCAAACTGATGGGCCCTGGTTTAGGGCTTCATCTCTTGGCTATATAAGGAGTGGAGGGTGGGCGCAGGGTGTGCTTTCCGACGGTCGAGAAGTGTTTCACCCGAAACCCTAGCCTCCTCCTCTCGCTGCCCCTGTCGAGCGACCAGGTGCTTGCACACCGACGCACGACGTTCCATCCACGGACGTGTGGACTACTGCGGTGACGCTGCTGTGACTGCGGCGTGGGAGGACGATCCACGGCGAGGCGAGGACGATCCACTACATCGACGCACGAAGGATCCTGCAACTGCACGTCTAGTGGTAATCTAATCTATGATCCCCTTCTTGCGAGTAGTTTTCTGGTTATGCGGTAGTTTTTTGTGCTAGCTTAGCATACCGCGTTCCTCTTCAGTGGTATCAGAGCCATCTCGTATAGATTTGTGATCTGGATATTGCACATATGATGTGTGAGGTTAGTAGATTGGATCTATTACAGTTCCGCTGGTTCATGTGATGAATTGGTGACGGCAGCCATCGATGAGATCGATCGGTTTAGGGTTTGAGGAAAGTGCAAACCGACTCAATCTTGATTTGGGTGAGTCCTTTCATGGTACGACGTTATCCTTACCGGTCGGGTTACCGCCATCAGGGTTTCTGAAACGTAACCATATGGGACTAAGCCAATCAGATTGAGTCGGATTGGGTCAATCTGGTTGATCCATGGAAAGTGCAAACCGATTCAATCTTGATTTGGGTGAGTCCGTTCATGGTACGACATTGCCCTTACCGGTCGGGTTACCGCATCAGGGTTTCTGAAACGTAACCATATGGGACCAAGCCACTCAGATTAGATCGGATTGGGTCAATCTGGTTGATCCATGGAAATTTTGCGGGTGTTTTCCTTTGATAGAAATCATGCCTTTAAAAAAATTTCCAAGGGCGCTGCCCCTCGTACTCCGAAGTCGTAGGATTGTTTTTGTTTAACTAGTTTTTGCAGGAAATTATGTGAAATAGTATGGCCTATGTGTATGTGATGCATGTAATTTTCACATGGCCTGTGTGCCGTGTCAAGCCATAAGGCTATTTAAATTGTATAACAACCTGAGTGTCGACTTGTGATGCTTCAAACCCTCATGCAAAATTCATTATCAAAAGTTGTAAGGCGTTGCATCCATAATGATGAAGACGATGGTATCTAGCATTATGATTATGTGAACAATCAAGCAAGGTGGCTAGGTGAACAAACAAGCATGATGATGGAGATCTTAATGCTAAGGGCCATGCTATTTCACAGCTTAATTTTGATTTTCTGTGGATGTGTGTTTAATCCTTGCTATTTTCTTTGTGCTCATTGCATGTGATGCCATGTTCATAGTAGATATTGTTCATCCCTATAGTTAAAATTTTAAATCAAAATGTCCATCCAATTGTTGCACCTATCAAGAATTTAGATCGTTATTGATATGACTGCCAAAGTAGTATATCAATGGCTATCTATCTTAATAGATGATAGGGATGTGTTGGACATATCACGCATAACAATGGTAGATTTAATCAAGCTATCAAAATGGTTTTGGGCTTGAGGACATAAGTGGTTGGGATTTGATTTCAGTAATGAAGGAACATATACAAGACAATTGGTGTCTAGAAAAACACACATGAGGCAGGTTTATTAATTAGCACCCGAAAACGGGAAGTGCTCCCTCCCTCATGTGAGCCCTAGGGGTAGGTTGACCTGGCTTTGAGTCAAGTTGACGGAGGCATTCATTACTTGTTTTCATACTCAACCAACAAGAGTTACATAAGATGTAATTAGCAAAAGTGTTGCTTACCTATGTCGTTAAATTTCTAACAGTGATGCCAAAGCTCACTAGTGTTTGATGAATATGGATCTTGAATACTCACTATGTGCCTATAAAAGGGACTTAAAATAGGAGTGTCTTTTATTAAAATGTTTAATAAAAGTATTACATAAACATAGTGCTTAGAAACTTTGCATGTTTTTGTTGTAGTTCAATGGCACTTTCTACTCCTACTCCTGCTACACCTGGTTTTGCTTTGAGATCGGTTTTGGAAAGGGAAAAACTTAATAGAACTAATTTTGTTGATTGGAATCGCAACCTGAGAATTGTTCTCAAGCATGAAAAGGACTATGTTCTGGAGAATCCAATTCCTCATGAACCAGCCGAAAATGCTCCTCGCAATTTGAAGGTTGAATATGAAAAACATGTTAATGCTTCTGTAGAGGTCAGCTGTCTCATGCTTGTCACCATAGACACTGAGCTCCAAAAGCAATATGAGGACCAGGATGCTTACAATATGATTGTGGGCTTGAAGGGCATGTTTGGGAATCAAGCAAGAGCTGAGAGGTATGGTATCTCAAAGATTTTATTTGCTTGTAAGCTAGCTGAAGGTAGTCCTGTTAGCCCTCATGTGATCAAGATGATTAGTTACATTGGGAGATTGAAAAAACTTGAGTTTTCCCTTAGCCTCGATTTGGCCACAGATGTTATTCTCCAGTCTCTGCCACAAAGCTTTGAGCCATTCATTATGAATTTTCATATGAATAGCATGGAGAAGAGCCTAACCGAACTACATGGGATACTCAAGGCTGCCGAGGAAAGCATTAAGAAAAAACCCAATCATGTGATGATGGTTCAGAAAACAACTACATTCAAAAAGAGAAAGGCTAAGGCTGGGGGAATAGGAAAGAGCAAGGGCAAGGGCAAGGCTCAAGATGAGATCGCAAGCCTCAAAACTAAGCTTCAGAAGCTTAAAGTTGGCCCTCAACTTGATACCCAATGCTTCTATTGCAAGAAGTCAAGACATTGGAAACGAAACTACGAAAAGTACATGGCAGATAAGAAGAATGGAAATGTGATTTCCACTTTAGGTATTAATGTTGTAGAAATTAATCTTGCTACTTCTTCACTCAGCTCATGGGTATATGATACCGTGTTTGGTTGCTCACATTTGCAATTCGATGCAGGGGCTAATAAAGAGTAGAGACTTGGCAAAAGGAGAAGTGGATCTTCGTGTGGGGAATAAAGCAAGAGTTGCTAGTCTTGCCGTTGGCACGTACACATTACATTTGCCTTCAGGATTAGTTTTATAACTCAGTAATTATTATTTTGTTCCATCTTTGAGTAGAAACATTATTTCATCTTCTTGTTTGGAAAATGAAGGTTATGATTTCAGAATAAAGAACTTTGTTTGTTCGATATTTTTGAATGATATGTATTATGGTCGTTGCCCCATGGTGGATGGGTTGTACATCCTTGAACTCGAAGAAAAACCTGTCTATAACATTAATGTAAAAAGGCCTCGGCCTAATGATTTGAACCCTACCTTTTGATGGCATTGTCGTTTAGGTCATATAAATGATAAGCGCATGAAGAAGCTCCATGGTGATGGACTTCTAACCTCATTTGATTTTGAATCATTTGAAACATATGAGTCTTGTTTACTTGGCAAGATGACAAAAGCCCCTTTCACAGGTTTTAGTGAGAGAGCGAGTGAATTATTGGCCATAGTACATACAGATGTATGTGGACCAATGAGCTCATTGCTAGCGATGGGTTTGATGCTTTTGTAACTTTTACCAATGACTTTAGTAGATATGGATATAACTATTTAATGAGGCATAAATCTGAAACTTTTGAAAGGTTCAAAGAGTTTCAGAACAAAGTACAAAATCAACTTGGCAAATCAATAAAACACTTACGATCAGATCGTGGTGGCGAATACTTGAGCTAAGAGTTTGGTGATCATCTAAAGCAATGTGGAATCGTTCCGCAACTTACTCCGCCAGGAACGCCTCAATGGAATGGCGTGTCTGAATGACGAAACCGAACTTTGTTAGATATGGTTTGGTCAATGAAGAGCCAAACAGATCTGCCATTATCCTTCTAGGGTTTCGCTCTAGCGACAGCTGTGTGCACTTTGAATAGGGTCCCATCAAAATCCTTTGAGAAGACTCCATATGAGATATGGACCGGGAGAAACCCCATGTTGTCATTTCTCAAGATATGGGGATGTGAGGCTTATATAAAACATTTACAATCAGATAAACTCGCACCTAAATCAGAAAAATGCTTCTTTGTGGGGTATCCTAAAGAAACAAAAGGATATTACTTTTACAAAAGAAACGAGAACAAAGTTTTTGTTGCTCGAAATGGTGTCTTTTTGGAGAAAGAGTTTCTTTCAAAAGAAATCAGTGGGAGTGATGTGTATCTCGATGAAGTTCGAGAATCACATGAATATGTTCAAGTCACCACTGAACCTTCACATGATGTACAAAGTGTTGTACAACCTGTGGAAGAGACAATGATGAGCCCACGACTTATGAAGAAGCAATGATGGACCCAAACTCCGAAAAATGGCTTTAAGCCATGAGATCCGAAATTCAATCAATGCATGACAATCAAATTTGGAACTTGGTCGATCCTCCTGATGGTGTAAAAACCATTGAATGCAAATGGATTTTCAAGAAGAAGATAGACGTAGATGGAAATGTTCAGATCTATAAGGCACGGCTGGTGGCAAAGGGTTTCAAACAGGTTCAAGGAGTTGACTATGATGAAACCTTCTCACCGGTAGTTATGCTCAAGTCTGTCCAGATCATTTTAGCTACTACTGCATATTTCGATTATGAAATATGGCAGATGGATGTCAAAACAGCCTTCCTTAATGGGAATCTATCTGAGGATGTATACATGATACAACCTAAAGGTTTTGTTTATCCTAAATGTGCTAAAAGGGTATGCAAGCTTCAAAGATCCATTTATGGGTTAAAGCAAGCATCTCGAAGTTGTAACATTCGTTTTGATGAAGTAGTCAAAGGATTTGACTTTATCAAAAACGAAGAAGAGCCTTGTGTTTACAAGAAGGCCAGTGGGAGCGCACTTGTGTTTCTAATTTTGTATGTGGATGACATATTATTTATCGGGAATGATATTCCTATGCATGAAGATGTTAAGACTTCATTGAAAAGGAGTTTCTCAATGAAGGACTTGGGACAAGCATGCTATATCTTGGGAATAAAAATCTATAGAGATAGATCAAAAAGGTTAATTGGATTAAGTCAGGAAACGTACATTGACAAGATATTGAAAAGGTTCAATATGCATGAATCCAAGAGAGGTTTCATGCCAATGTCACATGGCATTAGTCTCTGCAAGAATCAGTGTCTTTCGATAACTAATGAGCGAGACAGGATGAGCAAGATTCCATATGCTTTAGCTATTGGGTTTATTATGTATGCCATGATCTGCACGCGCCTAGATGTCTTATATGCTCTAAGTGTCATGAGCAGATACCAAACGAATCCTGGTGATGATCATTGGATAGCCATAAAAAATATCCTGAAGTACTTGAGAAGAACTAAGGGTATGTTCCTTGTTTTTGGAGGTGAGGAAGAACTGGTTGCAAAGGGTTACACCGATGCAAGCTTCCAAACTGACAAAGATGATTTTCGATCGCAATACAGGTTTGTGTTTACACTAAATGGAGGAAGCGATGGTGGAAGAGTTCCAAGCAAAACACGATGGCCGACTCTCTGACGAGCGCGGAGTACATTGCGGCTTCGGAGGCCGCAAAAGAAGCTATGTGGATTAAGAAGTTTATCACAAAGCTTGGTGTGGTCGCTAGTGCCTGTAGTCCAATGGACATCTATTGTGATAATAGTGGTGCCATTGCACAAGCTAAAGAGCCTAGATCTCATCAGAAGTCTAAACACATACTCCGACGCTTTCACCTTATTCGCGAGATTGTGGATAGAGGTGATGTGAGAATGTGCAAAGTGCATACGGAAGCCAATGTGGCCGATCCGTTGAAAAAGCCACTGCCACAGCCTAAGCATGAGGCGCACACGAGGTATATTGGTATTAGATACTTTATTGATTGACTCAAGTGCAAGTGGGAGATTGTTAGTGTTATGCCCTTGAGGCAATCATTTAGATGATTGTAACATGAGTATGTTTATGAATAATAATATGATTATTGGTCCAATGAATGTATATCATTATATTGATCAACAAGTATGTGACTTGCTTATGAAGCTCTTTACTTATTGATGTAATTCGATAAATATCTCTGATCGGATATCATCGTATAGGACAACGATGAATATATCAGCACATGTTGTGATCGATGATCATGCTTCATAGATCATTGGATATGGAGATATCATCTATATATTGTGGACGCATGTTAAAGAACATGGGTTAGATAGACCCGCAATGGGACACTGTGAGAATGTTACATTCTTATGTGTCACCAGTGTATCTCATACATAGTAGATGTATGATTCTTAGACCTGAGATTGTCATATTCCCTACATGTGTAATAGTTTTCCTTGGGGCTATAAAACACTACTTCCTAACTTGATAGTTATAAAGGTAGCTTTCATGTTTACTATAAAACGTGCAGAGGGAAGTGAGCAGTCAAGATGGAATTTGCCACTACAATGAAACGGAGATATATGTCAAGGCCACTCGTGTGATATGATTAAGGAAGTGCATGGCCATGCCGTGATTGAGGAGTCAATCACAACTTATTAATATATCACGGATACGAGAGATGGATTGAATCATCAAAGGATGACATGCTTCTCGCCTTGAGTTCAATCTTCATATACTTGGCAAAAGGATTATTATATGAGTACTTTTGATAGGTTTTGTCCGATTTGATCATAATACGTTTGGGAGTTGGCATGCTTTGCAAGGAGCCGCTACTAACTATTGGACTGAAAAGGATTTTTCTGAATCCATGTCCAAACGTATGTATACCTGCAAGGTCACACACTTAATGGGCTGGAACACATTAATTTGGATTGGATCCGTAATTAATGGACCTCGTGGGCTTAGCACACTAATGGGCCCTGGTTTAGGGCTTCATCTCATTGCTATATAAGGAGTGGAGTAGGGTGGGCGCAGGGTGTGCTTTCCGACGGTCTAGAAGTGTTTCACCGAAAACCTTAGCCTCCTCCTCTCGCTACCCCTGCCGAGCGACCAGGTGCTTGCACACCGACGCACGACGTTCCATCGTCGGACGTGTGGATTACTGCGGTGACGCTGCTGCGACTGCGGCGTGGAAAGACGATCCACGGTGAGGCGAGGATGATCCACTACATCGACGTGCGAAGGATTCCGCAACTGCGAGTCTAGTGGTAATATAATCTATGATCCCCTTCTTGCGAGTAGCTTTCTGGTTATGCGATAGTTCTTTTGTGCTATCGTAGCATACCGCGTTCCTCTTCATACCACCCCAGTTGATTACCGAGCACCACGTGCCATCAACAATTCAACATCGTTACGTGACATGACTCGCCACTACAACTCAATCTCATTGTGTGATCTCACATGACACACAAGTTCATATCATTGTTCCATATTCCATTAGTCAAGATTAAACATTGATGGTTCAAGTACATGTGATGACGTGGCATGGCTAAGCAACTAACACGGTCTAACCATCCCATGTTGATTTTAGTATTAACCAACTATAGTGAACCAATCTAGGGTGACAATAGATCAAGGCATACAAATGACAAGGTAGAGTATAGATCAATTTGGCATAATAGCTAAGTCCCAATTTAATTGAAAACAATTATCACAGAAAATAATATGCAATAAAGTAAAAACAACATAGCAATTTTGCAAACATGGGTTCAATATGATCAAAGCACAACTTGCCTTAATAAAGCCCTTATTCTTGCTCTGGACCTTTGTCTTGAGTCGACGAATCTTCCTCGATTGCGTTGCACAATTCAACGTCTATGCAAAACGAGAGGGAACAACAAATAATCACCGAAACAGAGAGCAAACAATCTCTAAAACTCAAATAAAATTCACCATTAAATATCGGAGCTCGTATGAAGGAGAACGGGCTCGTAGAAAAATCAAAAATCATAAAAACCTGATAAATAGAAAATACTGTATTAATCAAATTATTTTTATATTGAAAATTCTATTTATTGTGTCACTAATGATGTCATCTATGGTCCGATCCAATCACAGACCGACACGGGTGCCTGGTCTATGGACCAAGTCCACGGACCAGGTCCACGATCCATGATCTAACCTCGGTGAACCTAGTTCATGCGTCGATCTGGTTGACAGTGGGCCACACCCGAGGCTGACTCAGCGCCACCGCAGCGTCCACGCAATGCGCCACGCTACTGCCACGCAACTGCCACCTCAGCCGAAGGAGTGACGAGGCGGCCACGCGTCGTTGAAGCATTAAGCTACACCACCACCACCAGCACAGGACCCTATGGTCGCCGCCGGCGGTTGGCGAGGGCATCCTTAGAAAGCTCTCGACATCGTCCACCTCCTAACACGCTCAAATCCTGATTTTGTGAACTGGTTCGGCCTCGGCTTTGTCTTGAACAGCTCGGCAATTAGATCTCCTGTGGCGATGGCGCTCCGGTGACCTCCTTGCGACGGTGACGTGCGCACGGGATGCGCCTCTTGACGGCGAACTCAACCTCACCGGTCTCGGGTTCTATCCTCCACGGGTGGCGACGAATCGATAGTTTCTCTCCTACGACGAAGCAGGGTGGAACACCTTCAACTG
Source organism: Otatea glauca (assembly GCA_036346275.1). Classification (NCBI taxonomy): domain Eukaryota; kingdom Viridiplantae; phylum Streptophyta; class Magnoliopsida; order Poales; family Poaceae; genus Otatea; species Otatea glauca. The sequence continues at coordinate 8,205,995 of CM070716.1, read as the reverse complement.
CGGCGAAACGACGGCGTTTCCAAGGCTTAACCTTAGGGTTTTGGTTGCTTCGTTTTCTACGCACCTGATGCTCCCATTTATATAGCAAGTAGCGGCCGGATTGAGCACGAATCAGCGAGGAGTCCATGGCGGCTACAGCATAAGGAACAGAGTCCAACTCGGAGACGCTTTGGAGAAGACGACTAGATGACTTACACATGGCAAATCTGATAGTCATGCACGTTGCACACGATCTGATCTCAGACATACACGCATCAAACACTAACGGCTCGGATTCAAAGAGTTTCGAACCGACACGGCCTCATCTCAACGCACAAATCCAATCCGATGGCTAGAAGTGCATATAGCAATCAGGATGAAAATGGCCTTACGATTTCCATCCAACGGACAAGGCTCCCATGCTTATGTGGCTTGAAGAAAACCCTTCAATCAAAATCCAACAGCTAGCGCTAACCAATCAGAGAAGCTACGGGCCGACCGAACCGCATGGGCCACACAATGCTGGGCCTCATGCGCACAGTGTTGGGCTCTGGCCTGACACTGTTTATCATATTTCTCGACCTTTTCCTTTAAAATAATACTATAAATTAGTTTGATTTACATTAAGCGATAAAAATATCAAGAAAAATCCAAGAAAATTCTCATAAATATCTTGAGACATTTTAAACTCAAATAAATTATTTTTATCTAAACTATATATATTTTATCTATAATTAAATATTTTTCACAAATGGCCAATATACTTAATTTAATATAAATTCAAATAAAATCCAGAAAAATTCAATAAATTCAGAAAAATCACAAATTGCGCAAATAACAATAAAATAATATTAAAGTCAAATTTTGGGATGTTACAAAGCATATGAAGATTCTGGATATCACGGCCCCAATTCGGTGGGATGCGATACACATGGAGAAGATAGTACCATATTGGGAAGGACTCAATATTCTTTCCGTTACAAAGAAACCAACTCAAGTACACCTTATATCTAAGGAAGTTTGGATACACGGTGAAGGTCACGCATCGACAGACTTTCTATCCTCTACAATATGGAATTCCAAGACGGCTACGACTTAGATAGGTGCAAGGCCACCTCTACAATAAAAGGCCAGGGGTATGCGCCCTCAAGGGGGGAACGGGAGCTAGAAGATTCCTTAGCGCTAAGCATCTCATAGTCGCATAGCCAAGCATTGCTTTAGCCTAGGGTTCATATTCTTTGTACTTAGGCTTGAGCATCCCGATCTGTACTTAAGATTCAATATACAAGTGTTCACCATATAGGAAGTAGGGTTTTACTCCCCCACGAGGCCCGAACCTGTCTACATCGTGTGTCATCAATCTTGTGCTTAACTCTACTACAGAAAGGTACCTGAAACATAAAGTTTATTGTCGATTTCTGACCCTTCGACACTTGGTAAACATGGAATTGAAGATGGTTTTGGTTTAGCTTGGTGTAGATCCATTTGTTCTTTTAGATCTAAAGTAGTAATTGGTTTTAATTGCATTATACTCAAGATGTACCTAGCTATGTAAAGAGATAATTGAAGATGCTGAGTTTAAATGTAGATTACATATGTAAATATATCCATTTGTTCTTTGTGATATAATGACAGGGCCCCAAATTCGATTTCGGTTTGTGCGGCTAAAATTAGCGCCAACCAAAATTTTGGCCGTAATTATTATTAATTTCCATTTACAACGACTATAAATAAATCGCCACTTAGAATTTTTCAAACTTAACCAAAACATTTTGAACTAGAAACTTTCTCTAAGTCAGGGTTGAATTTTGATCCCAATCCAAAATCAAACACTAGTTTTAAATATGACTCAAAAATTGAATCGATTCAAGGAAACAAATAACTTCTCCTAGCCATATTACTAAATAAATCTTGTCATGCCCACACCCATGGGGGCAAAATAGTCAAACCACCAAAGCCAACAAATATCTAGCCACATGTGTGCATTAGAGCTCATTTTTTCCCATCCTCATTTCTTCCCAAGCCAAGAAATCAGCCAGGGGCAGCTCCTCCCTAAGTCTCTCCTCCACGCCTCCTACCTCCTCCCTTGGCGCCCTTGGGCTCCTCCTGCAGCCCTCCCTCCATTGGTGGCGCCTCCCCCAAGCTCCCCAAGCAGCAGCTCCTTCCTCCCCTCCCCAAGCAGCTCATCTCCTTCCTCTCCCACCTCCTTCTAGGTAATTTCTCTCCTAGGGTTTTGATGATTGGGTGTGGATGGTATAAATGAGGTAGATGTATGGATTACATGCTTTGGATTGAAGTTTCATTGGTGGATTTGAGGAAAATCAATTTAGGGTTTGGTACAATGTTCTGTCATTTTCGAGCAGGAAATTGTGCTGCTGTGTTTCGTGTTTTAGAGCTAGTTCCCAGCATTTCCTGCTTGGTCCACTGAAGAAGAAGATGTAGGCAAATGAGTTACCTTTATTTTCCAACCGGAATCACTTGATTACATCCATCCAAACGAAAGTTATGATGATTTTGGTACCTGCTGCACTGAGATGCTGAATCTGTGAAAGCTGAAACTTGAACTGTAGTTTAAAAATAGTTAGAGGCCGAATTAGCTTTGAGTTTTTCCTTAGAAGTTGTAGGAAATTTTTGTGTAGATTCCAAAACTGTCATCAATTGCTCAATTCCATTAGGTGTAGCATTTTTTATGGCAAAAATGGTGCATGCTGTCCAGAAAGACTATAAATTCTGAACCCAAAAATCCACCCTCTGTTCATTGGCAAACTGGGCATTACTCAAGCAATAAATGAGAAATCGGCTAAAACTAAGTTGTAGATATATCTCTTAAGTTTCATTAGGACTTGGAATCACTCAATTTCATGTAACCATGTAGAAGTTATGCCTAAAATGGTGAAGTCGGTCTAGAAGGGCTAAAATCTGTCCAAATTTCAAAATGAAGGTTAGGATTTTGGTTGGAGTTGTGTAAAGCATATCAAAGTATTGTTTAGCTATTGATACGTAGTGTCAACGTTTTTGCTTTTCGCTTTGTTGTAGAAGGATTGCATTTTGGAATTTTGTTAAAACTTCGAATTGCATTTCCTTTACATATGCATTTCATGCATCTCATTTTGCATCCATACATCGTGTAGAAACGATCCTTGGCGGGGTGACGTATCCGTGGGAGTTGAAGAGCCAGTGGCTACTGAAAATCCAATTGAAGCACAAGGCAAGCACCTAAGCATCATTGATCCTTATATATTCTATCTTTGTGAATGAATTGCTTAACAGGTGTTTTAAGTAGTGCATTAGGAGTTGAATTGTGGGTAGAATGTTAGAACCTATTTACTGCATATGTCATCCTTGTTAATTGTTGAATTGTCATTTGGAACCTAACATGGGTAATATTTTATGCCACGCTTAAATTGCTTAGAGGTCGGGTTCGGGCCAAGTGGTGGATGGTTCCATCACTTGTGATGTACTACTTCACACTTATGAACTACATGGTTTGGAAATGGGAGTAGGTTGAAAATGTAAATGTGAATTGGAGACCGGGCGAGAGGGTTGGGACATGAGAGTGTGTAGACACGAATGTGTAGCTCTCGCCTGTGTCGATTGAGGACCGTTCGAGTTTGACCTTTGATTGAGCAACCCTTGTTGATCACATGCCGTGATATGGGCGCGGTAAGCCACTCTTTCACCATTCCCTAGTCGATGGGGTGCAACTTCATGCGATGGTTGGGGTGGAGTTCGAGGCCTAGGTCTCCTCGGGAGGGCCAAGTTGGACTTGTATCGCTCAGGGGAGGTTGCGAGGTGCTCGTGCCGCATGAGGGCGGTTCATCGGATAGATATGGTGGGAGGGCGGTTGATGCGGGATTCTGTGTGGGATTCATGTCGTGTGATTGATGATCCTGCGGTGAATAAGCGATTTGAATCGCGCTCATGGATAAGAGCACGCTCTCTCATCGCTCGATTCATCGTAGTAACAACTTAAAACTGTAAAAGAAATGTGAGATGTTGATGAATTTGTTGTGAATGGTGGTGATACTTGTGTTACTTCATGTACTTAATTGCAAACCTTCAATGTAGTAGTAGATGCTTGTTATAACTGCTTTAAAACTTGTGAATTGAGTAGTGTAGGCGAATCTACTACAAAGTTAAGCTTTTCACACTTATTACCCGTGGCTTATTCCATTGTTTTATCAATGCATATTCCTTTGTGAGTCGGTCATATATGGACCACGGGTAAGACTTGCAGTACCTTCAGTACTCATGCTTCGCTTTGTGGTTTTCGGTGAGGCGATGCAGTTGTGAGTTCTGTCCTTATTGTCTCTCGGTTGTCGGGAGGGACACCGAGTAGAGGCTTAGCTCACTGATGCAAGCGCCGGAAGTGTTCATGGCGGGACACTTCGGATGAGTCTTAATTTTATTTACCTTGGGGTTTGGATAACTTTTGTTGTATATGTATGGGTTGTGTTTGTAGCATGTGGAGGCTTTAACTTTTGATACTTGATGTGGTTGTTATATGATGGTTGATGATCGTAGATGCGTAGTTGGTCGTAGATATTTAGTTGTTATTGTTGATATATATATATATATGCAATTTGTCTCTCTTGTCTGCTGGGTGGATGTCCTCTGTTCTAGAGGCATCATACCCAATTTTTTTCGTGCTTTTGTTAGTCTTGTGGGTTTGGTTTTTCGTCGGGTCGTCTTTGTGCCGGGTTGGGTTTTGTTTTGTTTTGCTTCCGCTTTGCGTGTCTGGTTGTGGGGTTTCTAGTTCGTTGCCCCCTTTATGCAAATTGAGTTGGTATGACTTTGAAATCCGGTATGTGGGGATCCTGGGCGAGTTTTCGGATCGCATACCGGGGGAATACCGGGATCGGGTTCGAGTTATTTGGGTGTTTCGCCGTTGTTTCATTTGGGCTTGGGTGTTAGCAATGCGAGCACCATCGGTGATCCTTTGCTAACCTCCAAATCCGATGTGGCGATAGCGTATCCAACTAGCCCGAGTACGGTCTGGGTGGCTCCCGCGACAAGGTGGTATGAGAGCAAGGTGCATAAAGACGAACCCAAAACTTGACATCCACTTAGGCGTCTTGAGTCGGGTTTATATTAACCCCTTAGTAGTAGTAAGTACTGTATTACCCGCTCTATGTCTATAATTGTGATAGTACCAGTTAGATGGTGGGAATGGAAGAAGTGTTGGCGTTGGTAGCGTACATTGTATATCATGCATGCATGTAGTTGCACAAGGGCCATTGCATCTTACTTTATTAAAAATTGTAGACTTTAATTATTGTTGAGTGCTATTCGTTAAATCGGGTGTTGACCCCGATTTTAACCAAGTCTAATGTCTTGTTCCTTTCTTGTGGAGTCTAGAATGAGGACCCGTGGTGGAGCGGGAGATGATGATGGTGCGGGCGATCACAGCCCCAAGGCAATGACCGCCTCCTCCTCCCAACTTCTTTGGATGTTACGATGAGGTCGAGCAAAATCGTGAGCAACCAACAGGATTCGGAGATGTTGGTCCAGAATCAGGCTCCTCGAGGCGGTCGTGATGGGCGGGACCGGCCCAATGGGTACTTGGACTTCCTCCATACCCAGCCGCCTACATTTTCTCGTGCTAGTGAGCCACTTGAGGCGGATGACTAGCTGCGAACGATAGAGCAGAAATTTGCCCTGATCCGCTGTGAAGATCATGAGAAGGCGCTCTACGCCGCTCAGCAGCTTCAAGGTTCCGCCGGTGCTTGGTGGGCCAACTTCTTGGTGATGCAGCCCGCCGATCACCGTGTGTCATGGGCGGAATTCGTGAGGCCTTCCGGCATACCATATCCCAAGGGCTCATGGATATTAAGAAGGAGTTTCTCTCTCCTGAAGCAATTGAACAAGTCCATGATGGACTACTCACAGAGTTCAATTCCTTGGCTCAATATGCACCGGAAGAGGTGGACAGTGATGCAAAGAAGCAATACCGGTTCATGAATGGTATGTCAGCCAAGATGCAAGACAAACTCTCAGTCTGTGACTTCCCTGACTTCAACACCTTGGTGAGTCGGGCTATCACAGTGGAGCACAAAATGAAGAGCCATCAAGAGGAGAAGAAGAGGAAGAGGGGTGCTCAGTACTCAGTTGGCGGCAGTTCACAGCGTGCTCGCGCAGTTTTCCATCCTGCGCCGAGGGCACCTACTCCGGCCCCTTTCCGTCCAGTGGGTTTTGTTCGCCCACCTATCGTTGCTCCCCGGCCCCCACAGCCGCAGCCGGGTTTGAGTGTGGGGATGACTGCCGGTCCGGGCCCGCGCTTCAACTGCGGGCGAGCGGGTCACTTCATCCGCGACTGTCCGTTCCCGAGGCGGGGCACCAACTTTAACGCCCCACGGCCTCAAGGCGCAGTTGCACTACCTCCGCGTCCCAATGGAAGGCCTCCTCAAGCGGCAAGTCACGGGCAAGTCAACTACACAAGCGCTGAGGAGATCCCAGAGGGTGATCAAGTGCTTCTTGGTATGTTATGCATTAATGGGCATCTTTGCTAGGGTGTTGTTTGACTCGGGGGCTTCTCATTCTTTTATTCGTAAGGAGTTTGCCCTACATCATGAAATGAAGGTTAATTGTAGCCATACCTCTTTCCTCATTGAAGCACCGGGTTCGAAAGTTGTAGCTGACCAGTTAGTCCAGGGAGCCTCTGTGATGATTCAAGGGGTTCCATTCGTTGTCAGCTTGCTACTCCTTGATCTTCGTGGGATGGATGTCATTACAGGCATGAATTGGCTAACCAAGCAAAGAGAGCCGTTCTAGGCTGTGCGATCGCTCCATCTCACTCAAAGAACCAAAGGGCGACCGGTTGACTTTCCTTCTCGATAAGGGCAAGGCTGCTCTATATTCCTTAAATGGTGTTGAAATTAGAGTTGGAGTCCATTTCCGGTGGTGTCTAAATACCCGGATGTGTTCCCAGAGGAACTGCCAGGGATGCCCCCTGATAGGGATATCGAGTTCGTAGTTGACCTCCAACCCGGGGCTGCTCCAGTTTCGAAGCAGCCGTATAGAATGCCGCCAAATGAGCTGGCTGAACTGAAGAAACAGTTGAAGGAACTGATGAACAAGGGGTTTATTCGCCCAAGCTCCTCGCCTTGGGGTTGCTCGGCTCTGTTTGTGACCAAGAAGGACGGGTCCCTTCGCCTTTGCGTTGACTATCGTCCTTTGAACGCAGTCACCATCAAGAACAAGTACCCCCTTCCTAGGATTGACATCCTTTTTGATCAGCTTGCTGGTGCACGGGTGTTCTCCAAGATTGACCTGAGGCTGGGTTATCATCAAATCAAGATTCGAGCGGAGGATATCCCGAAGACAGCCTTCTCCACTCGTTATGGATTGTACGAGTATACCGTCATGTCTTTTGGACTGACGAATGCACCGGCATACTTCACCTACATGATGAATTCAGTCTTCATGGAGGAACTTGACTCATTCGTAGTCATATTCATTGATGACATCCTCATATACTCAAAGAATGAGGAGGAGCATGCCGAACATCTTCGCATTGTTCTCGAGAGACTTGGGAGCATCGCTTGTATGCGGTTCAAGAAATGCGAGTTACGGCTGACCAAGTGTCGTTTAGGGCATGTCCTTTCGCGCGCGTGTCGCTGTTGACCCGAGAAAGGTACAAGATGTCCTCAATGGGAGCAACCCAAGATCACACGAGATCCGCAGATTTTCTTGGGCTTGCGGGCTATTACCGTCGATTCATCCAGGACTTCTCAAGATTGCCAAACCGATGTGAGTTCTTTCAAGAAGGGTTACAATTCAAATGGTCAATCGGCTGTGGCGGGCATTTGGACATTGAAACAACGGCTTACTACCGCTCTGTCCTCACACACCGATATTCACAAGCCTTTCGATGTCTATTGCGATGCATCGGGCGTTGGTCTTGGCGTGTCTTGATGCAAGAAGGCCGAGTGGTCGCCTATGCATCTCGGCATTGAAGCGCCATGAAGAGCACTACCCGACGCATGACTTGGAACTTGTGCGGTGGTGCATGCTCTAAAGATTTGGCGCCATTACCTATTGGGCAACAAATGCAATATTTACACAGATCACAAGAGCCTCAAGTACATTTTCACTCGATCGAGTTGAATATGAGGCAACGAAGATGGCTTGAGCTCATCAAAGATTACATGCCGAGGTACACTACCACCCGGGAAAGCCAATGTGGTGGCAGACGCGTTAAGTCGCAAAGCACAATGCAACTGTCTCAGTGTGCAACCCCGCAGTGCCACTCTTTGTGCTGAGTTTCAGAAGCTCGGCATCGAAATGGTTGAAGATGGGTTCTTGGCCAATCTGGAGTTGAATTCCACTTTGCTGGACCAGATCAGAGAGGCACAACAGACTGACGTGGGTGTTGCCCACATACGAGACGGCATGAGCGCCGACCAAGCTACACGCTTCCGTCTCGATGATCATGGTGTTCTGTGGTTCGGCGAGCGTCTCGTCGTTCCTAAGGACCATGAGTTAAGGAGAAAGATTCTCGATGAGGCCCACAATTCCTTACTCACGATCCATCCGGGCAGCAACAAGATGTACCAAGATCTGAAGCCGCGGTTTTGGTGGACTCGCATGAAGCGGGAGATTGCTCGCTATGTGGCGAGTGCGATGTCGCAAAGGGTAAAGGCCGAGCATCTCGGGCCAGCTGGCACTCTTCAGCCCTTGCCTATTCCGAGTTGGAAGTGGGAAGATATCAGCATGGACTTCATTATCGGGCTGCCCACGACCTCTTCGAGTCACGACTCGATATGGGTTATAGTCGACCGGTTGACGAAGTCTGCACATTTCCTGGCGGTTCGCACCAACTATCGATCCATGAAATATGCGGAGTTGTATATACCTCGGATCTTGTGCCCGCATGGAGTGCCCAAGTGGATAGTGTCGGATCGGGCTCACAGTTTGTTTCGCACTCGAGAAGCCTACATGAGGCCTTGGGCACTAAGTCGCTTCACACTCAAAGATATCATCCTCAAGCAGGCGGTCGGACCGAGAGGGTCAATCGATTCTTGAGGATATCTTTGAGCGTGTGTCTTGTCATATGGGAAGAAATGGGATGAATGCCTTCCATATGCAGAGTTAAACACAACAACGACTATCGCATCAAAGATGTCGAATGTCTCCTTTTGAAGCTTTGTATGGTGGTCGCCGAACTCCCCGAACTGGTCGGAGAGTGGTGAGCGACCGTTCTTTGGGCCCGACTTAGTCATGGAAGCGAAAAAGAAGGTAAAGGCTGTTCAAGATAACCCGAGGATAGCACAATCACGACAAAAGAGTTATGCTGATCGTCGTAGGAGACCCCTCTCCTTCGACGTTGGTGATCATGTCTATCCGAAGGTATCTGCATTCCGGGGCACCCGTCGATTCGGAGTCAGAGGGAAGCTAGCACCTCGCTATATCGGACCTTTCCGGATCCTGGTGAAGCGTGGTAAAGTGGCATACAAGTTAGAGCTTCCTCCTTCACTTGAGGCAATCCACGATGTTTTCCACGTGTCGCAATTGAAGCAATGCCTCCGCACTCCATTTGAGCAGTTTGATGTGGATGACCTAGAAGTTCAACCGGACTTATCTTATCAAGAGCATCCAATTCGGGTTTTGGAAGAAGCGGAACGCAAGACTCGCCGGAAGTCAATTAAATTCTTCAAAGTGCAGTGGAGCAACCACATCAAGATGAAGCTACGTGGGAGCGAGAAGACCGTTTGAAGGTCGACTACCCGATTTCTTCCCTAGTATGTAAGTGTTGCAGTCTATAGTGTCTTATCGCATTTTGAGTCATCTTGTGAGATTATGACTCCTTTATCCAATTTGGGTTCTATTCGTCCATTCTCGTTTAGAATCTCGGGACGAGATTCTTTATGGGGAGGATTTGACAGGCCCCAAATTCGATTTCGGTTTGTGCGGCTAAAATTAGCGCCAACCAAAATTTTGGCCGTAATTATTATTAACTTCGATCGCAACGACTATCGAATCGCCACTTAGAATTTTTCAAACTTAACCAAAACATTTTGAACTAGAAACTTTCTCTAAGTCGGGGTTGAATTTTGATCCCAATCCAAAATCAAACACTAGTTTTAAATATGACTCAAAAATTGAATCGATTCAAGCAAACAAATAACTTCTCCTAGCCATATTACTAAATAAACCTTGTCATGCCCACACCCATGGGGGCAAAATAGTCAAACCACCAAAGCCAACAAATATCTAGCCACATGTGTGCATTAGAGCTCATTTTTTTTCCCATCCTCATTTCTTCCCAAGCCAAGAAATCAGCCAGGGGCAGCTCCTCCCTAAGTCTCTCCTCCACGCCTCCTACCTCCTCCCTTGGCGCCCTTGGGCTCCTCCTGCAGCCCTCCCTCCATTGGTGGCGCCTCCCCCAAGCTCCCCAAGCAGCAGCTCCTTCCTCCCCTCCCCAAGCAGCTCATCTCCTTCCTCTCCCACCTCCTTCTAGGTAATTTCTCTCCTAGGGTTTTGATGATTGGGTGTGGATGGTATAAATGAGGTAGATGTATGGATTACATGCTTTGGATTGAAGTTTCATTGGTGGATTTGAGGAAAATCAATTTAGGGTTTGGTACAATGTTCTGTCATTTTCGAGCAGGAAATTGTGCTGCTGTGTTTCGTGTTTTAGAGCTAGTTCCCAGCATTTCCTGCTTGGTCCACTGAAGAAGAAGATGTAGGCAAATGAGTTACCTTTATTTTCCAACCGGAATCACTTGATTCCATCCATCCAAACGAAAGTTATGATGATTTTGGTACCTGCTGCACTGAGATGCTGAATCTGTGAAAGCTGAAACTTGGACTGTAGTTTAAAAATAGTTAGAGGCCGAATTAGCTTTGAGTTTTTCCTGAGAAGTTGTAGGAAATTTTTTGTGTAGATTCCAAAACTGTCATCAATTGCTCAATTCCATTAGGTATAGCATTTTTATGGCAAAAATGGTGCATGCTGTCCAGAAAGACTATAAATTCTGAACCCAAAATCCACCCTCTGTTCATGGGCAAACTGGGCATTACTCAAGCAATAAATGAGAAATCGGCTAAAACTAAGTTGTAGATATATCTCTTAAGTTTCATTAGGACTTGGAATCACTCAATTTCATGTAACCATGTAGAAGTTATGCCTAAAATGGTGAAGTCGGTCTAGAAGGGCTAAAATCTGTCCAAATTTCAAAATGAAGGTTAGGATTTTGGTTGGAGTTGTGTAAAGCATATCAAAGTATTGTTTAGCTATTGATACGTAGTGTCAACGTTTTGCTTTTCGCTTTGTTGTAGAAGGATTGCATTTTGGAATTTTGTTAAAACTTGGTTGCATTTCCTTTACATATGCATTTCATGCATCTCATTTTGCATCCATACATCGTGTAGAGAACGATCCCAAGGCGGGTGGCGTATCCGTGGGAGTTGAAGAGCCATGGCTCTGAAAATCAATTGAAGCACAAGGCAAGCACCTAAGCATCATTGATCCTTATATATTCTATCTTTGTGAATGAATTGCTTAACAGGTGTTTTAAGTAGTGCATTAGGAGTTGAATTGTGGGTAGAATGTTAGAACCTATTTACTGCATATGTCATCCTTGTTAATTGTTGAATTGTCATTTGGAACCTAACATGGGTAATATTTTATGTCACGCTTAAATTGCTTAGAGGTCGGGTTCGGGCCAAGTGGTGGATGGTTCCATCACTTGTGATGTACTACTTCACACTTATGAACTACATGGTTTGGAAATGGGAGTAGGTTGAAAATGTAAATGTGAATTGGAGACCGGGCGAGAGGGTTGGGACATGAGAGTGTGTAGACACGAATGTGTAGCTCTCGCCTGTGTCGATTGAGGACCGTTCGAGTTTGACCTTTGATTGAGCAACCCTTGTTGATCACATGCCGTGATATGGGCGCGTAAGCCACTCTTTCACCATTCCCTAGTCGATGGGGTGCAACTTCATGCGATGGTTGGGGTGGAGTTCGAGGCCTAGGTCTCCTCGGGAGGGCCAAGTTGGACTTGTGTCGCTCGGGGAGGTTGCTAGGTGCTCGTGCCGCATGAGGCGGTTCATCGGATAGATATGGTGGGAGGGGCGGTTGATGCGGGATTCTGTGTGGGATTGATGTCGTGTGATTGATGATCCTGCAGTGAATAAGCGATTTGAATCGCGGCGCATGGATAAGAGCACGCTCTCTCATCGCTCGATTCATCGTAGTAACAACTTAAAACTGTAAAAGAAATGTGAGATGTTGATGAATTTGTTGTGAATGGTGGTGATACTTGTGTTACTTCATGTACTTAATTGCAAACCTTCAATGTAGTAGTAGATGCTTGTTATAACTGCTTTAAAACTTGTGAATTGAGTAGTGTAGGCGAATCTACTACAAAGTTAAGCTTTTCACACTTATTACCTGTGGCTTATTCCATTGTTTTATCCAATGCATATTCCTTTGTGAGTCGGTCATATATGGACCACGGGTAAGACTTGCGAGTACCTTCTGTACTCATGCTTCTGCTTTGTGGTTTTCAGGTGAGGGCGATGCAGGTTGTGAGTTCTGTCCTTATTGTCTCTCGGTTGTCGGGAGGGACACCGAGTAGAGGCTTAGCTCGCTGATGCAAGCGCCCGGAAGTGTTCAGTGGCAGGACACTTCCGGATGAGTCTTAATTTTATTTACCTTGGGGTTTGGATAACTTTTGTTGTATATGTATGGGTTGTGTTTGTAGCATGTGGAGGCTTTAACTTTTGATACTTGATGTGGTTGTTATATGATGGTTGATGATCGTAGATGCGTAGTTGGTCGTAGATATTTAGTTGTTATTGTTGATATATATATATATATGCAATTTGTCTCTCTTGTCTGCTGGGTGGATGTCCTCTGTTCTAGAGGCATCATGCCCAATTTTTTTCGTGCTTTTGTTAGTCTTGTGGGTTTTGGTTTTTCGTCGGGTCGTCTTTGTGCCGGGTTGGGTTTTGTTTTGTTTTGCTTCCGCTTTGCGTGTCTGGTTGTGGGGTTTCTAGTTCGTTGCCCCCTTTATGCAAATTGAGTTGGTATGACTTTGAAATCCGGTATGTGGGGATCCTGGGCGAGTTTTCGGATCGCATACCGGGGGAATACCGGGATCGGGTTCGAGTTATTTGGGTGTTTCGCCGTTGTTTCATTTGGGCTTGGGTGTTAGCAATGCGAGCACCATCGGTGATCCTTTGCTAACCTCCAAATCCGATGTGGCGATAGCGTATCCAACTAGCCCGAGTACGGTCTGGGTGGCTCCCGCGACAAGGTGGTATGAGAGCAAGGTGCATAAAGACGAACCCAAAACTTGACATCCACTTAGGCGTCTTGAGTCGGGTTTATATTAACCCCTTAGTAGTAGTAAGTACTGTATTACCCGCTCTATGTCTATAATTGTGATAGTACCAGTTAGATGGTGGGAATGGAAGAAGTGTTGACGTTGGTAACGTACATTGTATATCATGCATGCATGTAGTTGCACAAGGGCCATTGCATCTTACTTTATTAAAAATTGTAGACTTTAATTATTGTTGAGTGCTATTCGTTAAATCGGGTGTTGACCCCGATTTTAACCAAGTCTAATGTCTTGTTCCTTTCTTGTGGAGTCTAGAATGAGGACCCGTGGTGGAGCGGGAGATGATGATGGTGCAGGGCGATCACAGCCCCAAGGCAATGACCCGCCTCCTCCTCCCAACTTGCTGGATGTTACGATGAGGTCGAGCAAAATCGTGAGCAACCAACAGGATTCGGAGATGTTGGTCCAGAATCAGGCTCCTCGAGGCGGTCGTGATGGGCGGGACCGGCCCAATGGGTACTTGGACTTCCTCCATACCCAGCCGCCTACATTTTCTCGTGCTAGTGAGCCACTTGAGGCGGATGACTAGCTGCGAACGATAGAGCAGAAATTTGCCCTGATCCGCCGTGAAGATCATGAGAAGGCGCTCTCGCCGCTCAGCGCCTTCAAGGTTCCGCCGGTGCTTGGTGGGCCAACTTCTTGGTGATGCAGCCCGCCGATCACCGTGTGTCATGGGCGGAATTCGTGAGGCCTTCCGGCATACCATATCCCAAGGGCTCATGGATATTAAGAAGCGAGAGTTTCTCTCCTGAAGCAATTGAACAAGTCCATGATGGACTACTCACAGAGTTCAATTCCTTGGCTCAATATGCACCTAAGAGGTGGGCAACGATGCAAAGAAGCAATACCGGTTCATGAATGGTATGTCAGCCAAGATGCAAGACAAACTCTCAGTCTGTGACTTCCCTGACTTCAACACCTTGGTGAGTCGGGCTATCACAGTGGAGCACAAAATGAAGAGCCATCAAGAGGAGAAGAAGAGGAAGAGGGGTGCTCAGTACTCAGTTGGCGGCAGTTCACAGCGTGCTCGCGCAGTTTTCCATCCTGCGCCGAGGGCACCTACTCCGGCCCCTTTCCGTCCAGTGGGTTTTGTTCGCCCACCTATCGTTGCTCCCCGGCCCCCACAGCCGCAGCCGGGTTTGAGTGTGGGGATGACTGCCGGTCCGGGCCCGTGCTTCAACTGCGGGCGAGCGGGTCACTTCATCCGCGACTGTCCGTTCCCGAGGCGGGGCACCAACTTTAACGCCCCACGGCCTCAAGGCGCAGTTGCACTACCTCCGCGTCCCAATGGAAGGCCTCCTCAAGCGGCAAGTCACGGGCAAGTCAACTACACAAGCGCTGAGGAGATCCCAGAGGGTGATCAAGTGCTTACTGGTATGTTATGCATTAATGGGCATCTTTGCTAGGGTGTTGTTTGACTCGGGGCTTCTCATTCTTTTATTCGTAAGGAGTTTGCCCTACATCATGAAATGAAGGTTAATTGTAGCCATACCTCTTTCCTCATTGAAGCACCGGTTCGAAAGTTGTAGTGACCGCTTAGTCCAGAGGAGCCTCTGTGATGATTCAAGGGGTTCCATTCGTTGTCGACTTGCTACTCCTTGATCTTCGTGGGATGGATGTCATTCAGGCATGAATTGGCTAACCAAGCAAAGCGAGTCGTTCTAGATCGTGCGATCGCTCCATCTCACTCAAAGAACCAAAGGGCGACCGTTGACTTTCCTTCTCGATAAGGGCAAGGCTGCTCTATATTCCTTAAATGGTGTTGAAATTAGAGAGTTGGAGTCCATTCCGGTGGTGTCTAAATACCCGGATGTGTTCCCAGAGGAACTGCCAGGGATGCCCCCTGATAGGGATATCGAGTTCGTAGTTGACCTCCAACCCGGGCCGCTCGGCCAAAGCGGCCAGATAGAATGCCGCCAAATGAGTGGTGGAATCAAGAAACAGTTGAAGGAACTGATGAACAAGGGGTTTATTCGCCCAAGCTCCTCGCCTTGGGGTTGCTCGGCTCTGTTTGTGACCAAGAAGGACGGGTCCCTTCGCCTTTGCGTTGACTATCGTCCTTTGAACGCAGTCACCATCAAGAACAAGTACCCCCTTCCTAGGATTGACATCCTTTTGATCGACTTCTTTGGTGCACGGTGTTCTCCAAGATTGACTGAGGTCAAGTTATCATCAAATCAAGATTCGAGCGGAGGATATCCCAAGACAGCCTTCTCCACTCGTTATGGATTATGCGAGTATACCGTCATGTCTTTTGGGTGGCGAATGCACCGCATACTTCACCTACATGATGAATTCAGTCTTCATGGAGGAACTTGACTCATTCGTAGTCATATTCATTGATGACATCCTCATATACTCAAAGAATGAGGAGGAGCATGCCAACATCTTCGCATTGTTCTCGAGAGACTTGGGAGCATCGCTTGTATCGCGGTTCAAGAAATGCGAGTTACGCTGACCAAGTGTCGTTTAGGGCATGTCCTTTCGGCGCGGTGTCGCTTGTTGACCCGAGAAAGGTACAAGATGTCCTCAATGGGAGCAACCCAAGATCATCACAGATCCGCATTTTCTTGGGCTTGCGGGCTATTACCGTCGATTCATCCAGACTTCTCCAAGATTGCCAAACCGATGACAGAGTTCTTTGAAGAAGGGTTCGAATTCAAATGGTCAATCGGGCTGTGGCGGGCATTTGGACATTGAAACAACGGCTTACTACCGCTCTGTCCTCACACGGCTGATATTCACAAGCCTTTCGATGTCTATTGCGATGCATCGGGCGTTGGTCTTGGCGTGTCTTGATGCAAGAAGGCCGAGTGGTCGCCTATGCATCTCGGCGCTTGAAGCGCCATGAAGAGCACTACCCGACGCATGACTTGGAACTTGCTGCGGTGGTGCATGCTCTAAAGATTTGGCGCCATTACCTATTGGGCAACAAATGCAATATTTACACAGATCACAAGAGCCTCAAGTACATTTTCACTCGATCGAGTTGAATATGAGGCAACGAAGATGGCTTGAGCTCATCAAAGATTACTGATGCGAGGTACACTACCACCCGGGAAAGCCAATGTGGTGGCGACGCGTTAAGTCGCAAAGCACAATGCAAGCTGTCTCGATGTGCAACCCGCAGTGCCACTCTTTGTCTTTGAGTTTGAAGCTCGGCATCGAAATGGTTGAAGATGGGTTCTTGGCCAATCTGGAGTTGAATTCCACTTTCTTTGGACCAGATCGAGAGGCTGTGGATCGCGTGGGTGTTGCCCACATACGAGGCGGCATGGCGCCGACCAAGCTACACGCCCGTCTCGATGATCATGGTGTTCGTGGTTCGCGAGCGCCTCGTCGTTCCTAAGGACCATGAGTTAAGGAGAAAGATTCTCGATGAGGCCCACAATTCCTTACTCACGATCCATCCGGGAAGCAACAAGATGTACCAAGATCTGAAGCCGCGGTTTTGGTGGACTCGCATGAAGCGGGAGATTGCTCGCTATGTGGCAGAGTGCGATGTCTGCAAAAGGGTAAAGGCCGAGCATCTCAGGCCAGCGGCACTCTTCAGCCCTTGCCTATTCCGAGTTGGAAGTGGGAAGATATCAGCATGGACTTCATTATCGGGCTGCCCACGACCTCTTCGAGTCACGACTCGATATGGGTTATAGTCGACCGGTTGACGAAGTCTGCACATTTCCTGGCGGTTCGCACCAACTATCGATCCATGAAATATGCGGAGTTGTATATACCTCGGATCTTGTGCCTGCATGGAGTGCCCAAGTGGATAGTGTCAGATCGGGGCTCACAGTTTGTTTCGCAATTCTGGAGAAGCCTACATGAGGCCTTGGGCACTAAGCTGCTTCACAGCTCAGCATATCATCCTCAAACAGACGGTCAGACCGAGAGGGTCAATCGATTCTTGAGGATATCTTTGAGAGCGTGTGTCTTGTCATATGGGAAGAAATGGGATGAATGCCTTCCATATGCAGAGTTCGCTTACAACAACAGCTATCAGACCAGTATCAGAATGTCTCCTTTTGAAGCTTTGTATGGTCGGTCGTCGAACTCCCCTGAACTGGTCGGAGAGTGGTGAACGACCGTTCTTTGGGCCTGACTTAGTCATGGAAGCAGAAAAGAAGGTAAAGGCTGTTCAAGATAACCTGAGGATAGCACAATCACGACAAAAGAGTTATGCTGATCGTCGTAGGAGACCCTCTCCTTCGGCGTTGGTGATCATGTCTATCCAAGGTATCTCCATTCCGGGCACCCGTCGATTCGAGTCGAGAGGAAGCTAGCACCTCGCTATATCGGACCTTCCGGATCCCGTGAAGCGTGGTAAAGTGGCATACAAGTTAGAGCTTCCTCCTTCACTTGAGGCAATCCACGATGTTTTCCACGTGTCGCAATTGAAGCAATGCCTCCGCACTCCATTTGAGCAGTTTGATGTGGATGACCTAGAAGTTCAACCGGACTTATCTTATCAAGAGCATCCAATTCGGGTTTTGGAAGAAGCGGAACGCAAGACTCGCCGGAAGTCAATTAAATTCTTCAAAGTGCAGTGGAGCAACCACACTGAAGATGAAGCTACGTGGGAACGAGAAGACCGTTTGAAGGTCGACTACCCCGATTTCTTCCCTAGTATGTAAGTGTTGCGGTCTATAGTCGTCTTATCGCATTTTTGAGTCATCTTGTGAGATTATGACTCCTTTATCCAATTTGGGTTCTATTCGTCCATTCTTCGTTTCGAATCTCGGACGAGATTCTTTATGGGGAGGATTTGACAGCCCCAAATTCGATTTCGGTTTGTGCGGCTAAAATTAGCGCCAACCAAAATTTTGGCCGTAATTATTATTAACTTCATTTCGCAACGACTATCGTAAAGCGCCACTTAGAATTTTTCAAACTTAACCAAAACATTTTGAACTAGAAACTTTCTCTAAGTCAGGGTTGAATTTTGATCCCAATCCAAAATCAAACACTAGTTTTAAATATGACTCAAAAATTGAATCGATTCAAGCAAACAAATAACTTCTCCTAGCCATATTACTAAATAAACCTTGTCATGCCCACACCCATGGGGGCAAAATAGTCAAACCACCAAAGCCAACAAATATCTAGCCACATGTGTGCATTAGAGCTCATTTTTTCCCATCCTCATTTCTTCCCAAGCCAAGAAATCAGCCAGGGGCAGCTCCTCCCTAAGTCTCTCCTCCACGCCTCCTACCTCCTCCTTGGCGCCCTTGGAGCTCCTCCTGCAGCCCTCCCTCCATTGGTGGCGCCTCCCCAAGCTCCCCAAGCAGCAGCTCCTTCCTCCCTCCCCAAGCAGCTCATCTCCTTCCTTTCCCACCTCCTTCTAGGTAATTTCTCTCCTAGGGTTTTGATGATTGGGTGTGGATGGTATAAATGAGGTAGATGTATGGATTACATGCTTTGGATTGAAGTTTCATTGGTGGATTTGAGGAAAATCAATTTAGGGTTTGGTACAATGTTCTGTCATTTTCGAGCAGGAAATTGTGCTGCTGTGTTTCGTGTTTTAGAGCTAGTTCCCAGCATTTCCTGCTTGGTCCACTGAAGAAGAAGATGTAGGCAAATGAGTTACCTTTATTTTCCAACCGGAATCACTTGATTACATCCATCCAAACGAAAGTTATGATGATTTTGGTACCTGCTGCACTGAGATGCTGAATCTGTGAAAGCTGAAACTTGAACTGTAGTTTAAAAATAGTTAGAGGCCGAATTAGCTTTGAGTTTTTCCTGAGAAGTTGTAGGAAATTTTTGTGTAGATTCCAAAACTGTCATCAATTGCTCAATTCCATTAGGTGTAGCATTTTTTATGGCAAAAATGGTGCATGCTGTCCAGAAAGACTATAAATTCTGAACCCAAAAATCCACCCTCTGTTCATTGGCAAACTGGGCATTACTCAAGCAATAAATGAGAAATCGGCTAAAACTAAGTTGTAGATATATCTCTTAAGTTTCATTAGGACTTGGAATCACTCAATTTCATGTAACCATGTAGAAGTTATGCCTAAAATGGTGAAGTCGGTCTAGAAGGGCTAAAATCTGTCCAAATTTCAAAATGAAGGTTAGGATTTTGGTTAGAGTTGTGTAAAGCATATCAAAGTATTGTTTAGCTATTGATACGTAGTGTCAACGTTTTTGCTTTTCGTTTTGTTGTAGAAGGATTGCATTTTGGAATTTTGTTAAAACTTCGAATTGCATTTCCTTTACATATGCATTTCATGCATCTCATTTTGCATCCATACATCGTAGAGAATGATCCTTGGCGGGTGACGTATCCGTGGGAGTTGAAGAGCCAGTGGCTACTGAAAATCCAATTGAAGCACAAGGCAAGCACCTAAGCATCATTGATCCTTATATATTCTATCTTTGTGAATGAATTGCTTAACGGATGTTTTAAGTAGTGCATTAGGAGTTGAATTGTGGGTAGAATGTTAGAACCTATTTACTGCATATGTCATCCTTGTTAATTGTTGAATTGTCATTTGGAACCTAACTTGGGTAATATTTTATGTCACGCTTAAATTGCTTAGCGGTCGGGTTCGGGCCAAGTGGTGGATGGTTCCATCACTTGTGATGTACTACTTCACACTTATGAACTACATGGTTTGGAAATGGGAGTAGGTTGAAAATGTAAATGTGAATTGGAGACCGGGCGAGAGGGTTGGGACATGAGAGTGTGTAGACTCGAATGTGTAGCTCTCACTTTGTGTCGATTGAGGACCGCTCGAGTTTGACCTTTGATTGAGCAACCCTTGTTGATCACATGCCGTGATATGGGCGCGGTAAGCCACTCTTTCACCATTCCCTAGTCGATGGGGTGCAACTTCATGCGATGGTTGGGGTGGAGTTCGAGGCCTAGGTCTCCTCGGGAGGCCAAGTTGGACTTGTGTCGCTCGGGGAGGTTGCTAGGTGCTCGTGCCGCATGAGGGCGGTTCATCGGATAGATATGGTGGGAGGCGGTTGATGCGGGATTCTGTGTGGGATTCATGTCGTGTGATTGATGATCCTGCAGTGAATAAGCGATTTGAATCGCCAAGCGATGATAAGAGCACGCTCTCTCATCGCTCAGTTCATCGTAGTAACAACTTAAAACTGTAAAAGAAATGTGAGATGTTGATGAATTTGTTGTGAATGGTGGTGATACTTGTGTTACTTCATGTACTTAATTGCAAACCTTCAATGTAGTAGTAGATGCTTGTTATAACTGCTTTAAAACTTGTGAATTGAGTAGTGTAGGCGAATCTACTACAAAGTTAAGCTTTTCGCACTTATTACCTGTGGCTTATTCCATTGTTTTATCCAATGCATATTCCTTTGTGAGTCGGTCATATATGGACCACGGGTAAGACTTGCGAGTACCTTCTGTACTCATGCTTCTGCTTTGTGGTTTTCAGGTGAGGGCGATGCAGGTTGTGAGTTCTGTCCTTATTGTCTCTCGGTTGTCAAGCGGGACACCGAGTAGAGGCTTAGCTCACGATGCAAGCGCCGGAAGTGTTCATGGCGGGACACTTCTGGATGAGTCTTAATTTTATTTACCTTGGGGTTTGGATAACTTTTGTTGTATATGTATGGGTTGTGTTTGTAGCATGTGGAGGCTTTAACTTTTGATACTTGATGTGGTTGTTATATGATGGTTGATGATCGTAGATGCGTAGTTGGTCGTAGATATTTAGTTGTTATTGTTGATATATATATATATGCAATTTGTTTCTCTTGTCTGCTGGGTGGATGTCCTCTGTTCTAGAGGCATCATGCCCAATTTTTTTCGTGCTTTTGTTAGTCTTGTGGGTTTTGGTTTTTCGTCGGGTCGTCTTTGTGCCGGGTTGGGTTTTGTTTTGTTTTGCTTCCGCTTTGTGTGTCTGGTTGTGGGGTTTCGAGTTCGTTGCCCCCTTTATGCAAATTGAGTTGGTATGACTTTGAAATCCGGTATGTGGGGATCCTGGGCGAGTTTTTGGATCGCATACCGGGGGAATACCGGGATCGGGTTCGAGTTATTTGGGTGTTTCGCCGTTGTCTCATTTGGGCTTGGGTGTTAGCAATGCGAGCACCATCGGTGATCCTTTGCTAACCTCCAAATCCGATGTGGCGATAGCGTATCCAACTAGCCCGAGTACGATCTGGGCGGCTCCCGCGACATATAAGGAGCTATATTTGTTAATTGGCAAGTTTAAATGTAGCTTACATGTAGCATACGTGTGCATGTGCATTCCTAGTGTACTTAATTCATTATTTCACACTTATTGTTATGTACATAGAGTAGATGGACCGAAGCTGGATGTACGCTGATGTAACACCCTGAATTTTGATCTAATTTAAATTTTGGAGCCTTTTTTATTTTTGAGAATTTCTGAGAATTTATTAGAATTTCAATAGGATTTATTCATTTTTGACCTTTCTTGAATTTAATTAAATTCATGCAAAATCTTGTGCAAAGTTATGTTGGAAATATTTTATTTGAGTTCTAAATGTTCCAAAATATTTTCCAGAATTTTTCTGGATTTTTCCGGGCATTTTTGCTATTTATTTTGGCTTTGCTTATTTATCTGAATTATTTTAATTCGAAAACATTTTAAAATCGTTGGAATAGTATTGGGCCGAAACCTCGATCGGTCCAGCCCATTTGCGCCCATTGTCCCAGCTCAGCCCGCGCCGCGCTAACCCTAGCCGCTGCCGCGTTTCGCCCGTTGGATCGGCATCGTGTTGCTGAGGAGTTGCCGCACCGCTTCGTTGCCCGTCCGTTGGATCGCCGCACGGGAACGTCCCCGATCGTGCCACGTCGCACGGCCGTTTCCTCCGTCTCCGCCGCCTCCATCGTCGTCGACGACGAGAAACGGCAGCTTTTACTCGCGTTTAAGCCTGCCTCCCGAGGACCTTTTTAACCCCCGACCGCCCCACAGTGGAGACGTTCTTCTGCCGCTCTTTCTGCCTCTTTTCTCAGCGCCTGTCTCGCCGTCGTTTAGTCGGAATTGCTCACTGTAGTTGCTAGTGACCACCGCTCTTTCTTTGCTTCTTTCCGCCGTCGTTGAGCCGCCTTCGTTGTTGCCAAGGGCGTCGCCAACCTCGTCGCAACGAGACGCGTCGAACGCGCCGCTCATCTTTGCCGGAGAAGCCCTGTAGCGCTGTCGTCGAAGTCGTCTTCCTCCGCGCCGGTCCAAGCCGCCGCCGTCTCGCCATCGCCGCCATTCGAGTTCTCTCGACCGTCCGATCTCCATCCAACCGTCGCGGTAACGCCACGTTTTTCCTCTTGATTAAATCCAGATCGTTTTATCTCATCCGTTAGATCTTAATCGCAGGGCTGTATTAATTCGCGTAGATTATTCGTTTTGGTTTTAAGTAAATCTTTTCGCTAGACTCAATCGCAACCGTCCGTTTTGATTTGAACGGTAGAGATCGTGCAATCGCGCCAGCCAATCGGAAGTCGACGCGTGTCGCCGGTGACCGAAGTGTCGCTTTGACCGCGCCGTGCGCATGACGTCAGCGATGACGTCATGGGCGTGGGGCCCGCCTGTCAGTCGTAGCGGTCCGGTGGACCGAGTCCACCGTAGACCGAGCCGGTGAGCTCAGCCCACCATACGCCCAGCCAACCAGAGCGTGCCACGTGTCGAGTGACGTCAGCAGTGATGTCATCAGTGGGTCCCACATGTCAGTGTCTAAAAATAATATTTTCCGAGTATTTAATAAATGCTGACGTCAGCGATGACGTCATAAATATTTTATATATAAAAATAATTCGGCCGAATTTCATTTCGATGCTGACGTCATCGTTAGATCATGCTGACGTCATCGTTAGGTCATGCTGACGCAATAAATCGGTTTTTCTATTGAAAAATAATTATGTTAATTCGGTTTATTCTTTTTAAAATATTTGCAAACTTTGAAAGGCTATAACTTTTGCATTGGAACTCCGATTGAGTTGATTCCAGTTTCTAAATTTTTTTAAAATTATGCTCTTTTTAATGGTGAATTTTAATTGAATTTTTGAGGCTTAGTCTACTGTTTTGGTTATTCATTGCATATGTCATTGTTACGCGTAGACATAAATTTGCCGGAAAGTTTCGAAGAAGAGATCGTCGCCCAAGATCAAGCTTCGGAACACGATCAGCAACTCTTTGAAGGCAAGTGATGCTTTGATCATTTTGATCCCAGATTTTAAAATGTAATTTATGCTTTGAAATTATGCATGCTAATTTTATTTAAAATGAATTTAAATTAAATTGGGTAATTTAGCTAATCAACCCATACTGTTAATTTCACCTTGAAATTATTATTTGTATGCCTTTAAATCATTGTTCACCCTAAGGTTTTATATTTGTTGGATATTAATATGATGCCAACACGCGAGGCTAGACTGTGAATACATGCTTAGCCTTGCAACTTATCATGAACGATCTTTCGGAAGTACTACAATATTGACTAATGAAATATTGAATGTATTTTGAAAGTGGTGTGATGATGTCACATGATGAAATTGAGGTATAGAGACCTGTGTGGTTCTTACCGATGTTGAGTTATTGCTGGCATGTGTTGCACAATAATCAACTGGGTGGGAAACGATTTAGACTGGGGCAAGTGGCAAGAGGCTTTGTGCCAGGTCGGCCTGTGTGGCAATGGGTTGATGAGTGAGGTGAGTCTGTGTGCCACTGTTGAGTGTTGGAAGTCTTGCCTTGGTCAGTTAAGGACTTCACCTTGCAAGCCTTTGATCTGAGTCATCCGTACAACCTCATGTCTGATATGGGACAGACCTAATTGATTAGGGTTCTGATATCTTTCCTCTGATACCTCAGGGTGACAGTACACGGGGGTGTATCTGTGTGGGGAGCGTACCTGTACTACGGCTTGGTGCCCATCCAACAGTGTTGGCCTGTCCTATACTTCGGCTCTGTGTGAGGGGAGTGATAGTGAAGGCAACACCGGAGAGGTTCATTGGTTAAGGTAGAGGTTCCTAAAAGGCTTTGTTATGGGCAATCACCTGTGTGGTGAGCGGTTGTATCTTGTGGGTAAAGTGTACAACCTCTGCAGAGTGTCAAACTATTCGAATAGTCGTGCTAGCGGTATTGAGCATTGCTCGGGGATTACAGTCAAGGGTTAGACTTTCAAAAATAAAATGTGGAATGGGTGGCTGTGTGCCTGTGTCGAAAATAAAGTGTTTAAGGCTGTGTGCTAAGTTTACGGAGCACAACTGTTTACAGAACTTAGTATTATATATACCTATTTCACCGCTTTCAGTCTAAACAAGATGGTAGTTTAAAAATGTTGTTTGATGCAAAAGAACCAAGTAAGCCAATTCCTTGGAATAAGCCTTGCATGTAGTAATAGCACTTCATTCTGTGCATTACTTTTTGAGTGCCTTGAGTACTCACCCCTCCTTGCCTATCAACCCCAACATTAGTGGAGGAGTCTACACCGGCCTGGGAGGAGGAGTTCATTGAACATCCGGATAATTAGGGGGCAAGCCCAATCGGTTGCCTGTGACAAGATGAAGGCTTCCACGAAGTTTTACTGTTTTCCGCTGTTTCCTTTTTAATATGATAATGTAAGCCTTGCGTGGCTGATTTATGTAAGGAGACCATAAGGTCGTACAAATCAGTTTAAATAAATGTTTGCACTATTTATTATTATATCGCTGTAATGTCTGCAATGTGCAACCCTGTAAAGGCTGTGTGTGCTAGCGTGATCCTGGACTAGCACAGGATACACAGAGGGTCCGGATTCTCAGAATTGGGTCCCGACAGAGGTGGTATCAGAGCAGACTGACCGTAGGTCTTGACCCTAACTAGGTTAGCTAGGTGGATAAAACTATTTTCCAAGATTTAATCAACTTGAGCAAGAAAATCAATGAAATCTCGACTTATCTTTTTCCCTCTTGACCATACCTATGCTGCCTTTTCTGTTATTATGTTGGGTTTTTAAACTAGGTTTGCTTTGGCAGATGAGGAGGATCCACACCTATGGAGAGTGCACTGGAGGATTCGCCGCTGAGCTATGGCATATGATGCAACTTCTGGGAGGTTTCAACAGGCCGCTTTACCAGGAGACCACTGTAGTGCGGGCAGGACCTTATATCGCCTGGGATGTCAACATCACTGCCTATGCTTGAGAGAGGACGAGGGCAAGCTGTCCTATCTACATCACCGTCAGGAGGAAGTCTTTTGAGGCCGGGATCCAGGAGACGGCACGTCTCGCGATGCGGCAGATTGCCTGCACCTACTCCGCAGAGTTGGATGGCACTGTTTTTCGTCATCACCCGCGCCGAGATAATCGTCACGACAGGATAGAGCTCTTGAAGGAGGACACCACTATCACTCACCTGGCGAGGTATGTCATTGCTCAGGAGGAGGCCATGGATGAGACAGTCCAGGAGATGCAGAGAGCCCGCGACGAGGTCACGGAGGCTAGAACTCAACTGCGGGAGAACTTAGCTCACGCTATGCAGAGGATTCATGAGCTGGAGATGGCTCTGTATGGACCTGAGCCTGAGCCAGTTTTGGAGCTGCATGACCAAGATCCGGAGGAGCCAGAGCAGGCAGCCTTGGGACTAGCCGAGTCAATGGGGTCGTTTGCACCAGCTGCAGTAGGTCATCAGGACCTGTTCGCCCCGATGCCAGAGCACCCGCCGGTGTAGTGTCGAGACTCGAGTGTTTGAGTCGCGTCTTTTGTTTCAGAGTCACCATTAGGTGTGAGTCATTGTTGAGTCCTATGTTTGTTTACTTGTTTCTGTTTGTGAGTGTCTAGTATGTGTTGCATGGCCCTTAGGCACTTGTGAGCAACCATACTATTTTATTATACTAATAAAGTTGCTAAATAATTTAACTTACACCTGTTTCCCCCGCATAAGTTCTTATACTTGTCTATGCTTTCTTCTTTTCTTAACTTTGGAAGCTTGCAACAGAAGGTGAGGACTAGTTGTCGGGACCCGGATTTGTAAATCTGAAACCCTCTGTGTATACTGCACTAGTCCAGGATCACGCTAGTGCAACAGTGGAAACATAAATGAAATACCATTCCATACAACGAATTAACTAAGAAGAAGCAAACTATTATTAAATAAAGAAAACGACCTTATGGTCAAAGTTTACACCAATATGCCTTGAGGGCTTAAGAAACAAATACTATTGCAGCGGAAAAGATAACTTGAGCTATTCGACCAGCCACAGGCAATCGTCTGGGGAACGCATTCCTAATCCACGTAGTCTTCATATAATTCCTCCTCATGATACTCATTATCACCTTCAGCAACTGATCAACAAAGGCGTATAGCCGTGAGTACAAAAAGTACTCAGCAAGCCGTAGGGGATTGACGCAATATATTCATGAACGGCTTGACAAGGATGGCTATATATTTCATTTGCAGAAAGCAATAACTTGAATTGAAATACAATAAATAGATTGAAAGCATATATATGAAAACATAAATAAATAACTGATAGATCAATGATAGACAACAAAACAATAGTGAACTCCCCGTTCACATCCCAACAATTTCACATCCCACATTTTATGAAACACTCTATACCCCGTGTGAAATTCCCGGGCTTTGTCCATGACCGCGGACGCGGCTATTCGAATAGTTTTACACTCTGCAGAGGTTGTACAACTTTACCCACAAGACATGACCATCTCATTGTGCAATCGATCTTAACACACTTCCTTTGGTGTGTCGCAGAGAAATCATGACAAAGCCTTAACAATGCACTGTCTAAACTCGGTACTACCCGCTAAGGTTTCACCCCTTAGGGCCCCCTCTTGCGCCTTGCGAATCTACCCGTCCATCCCGGAACCCACACCACCAATTGGCAGTACTCAAGGCTAGACATTGCAAATTAATCAGCTAAGTCTGTCCCATACCAGACTCGTGGTAGTACGGTTAGGCCCAGTTGGATGGCGCACAACATTAAGTCCTTAAGTTGTCTCAGGCAAGACATCCACATCCCAATGTGCTAGAAAGCACCCCCTTTACTGCACGATCACTTGCTCGAGGGAAAACAATTCGTTCAACCAAGACCAATGGCAAACCCCGCCATGGTACAACAAATTTTACAACAGTAGCTAACGGCCACGATTCAATATCTCATTAAGTCAAGATTAACATTATTCAATATGTGACATGAATCCCAACGTATATCTAAGCATGTCTAAGCATAGCTACGTAACCCAATGTTGGTATAATGATTATGTCCAACTAGTAATGTCCCAACCTAGGTTTAACAATGGATACATGGCATCCCAATAATCAAGGTGGCATCATATCAACTAGGAACATATCTACTCCCATGAAATAAGCTTTGATACACAAAATAGCATGCAATTGTATAAAAATAAATTACTTTTGCAAACATAGGATCAACATGATCAAAGGATTATGACTTGCCTTGCTGATCTAGTGCCGAGTCAAGGTCTTCAAAGTCTTCATTCGCTCCTTTGGAATTAGCGTCTACCGGAAAAGAAAGCAACGAAACCAAATAAAATCAAAACAGAGACTCAAACAAGATCAAAAATGAAAATAAATGGCTCTAAAAGATAGATCTTGATTTTCGAAAAATTTAGAAACTTGAATCGCCTCAATCGGAGTTCGTATGAGCGAGAACGAGCTTTTGGAAAATTAAATTCAGAGAAAATGACTGAAAATCAGAAATTCGGAATTTCTGGATTTATTTTTGTACTGGAAAATTGGTTTATTGCGCAACGCTGACGTCAGCCGGCTTTTGTTGGACTCGGTCCACGGCACGGGCTCGGTTCACCGTGCGCTCGGCGCACAGCTGACGCAAGCGATTACGCAAGAGCTGATGCGGCGGCCACGCAAGAACTGACGCGGGTTGCCGCGTGTCGCGCATCCAACGGCGATGCGAGATCCGACGGCAGGGGAACCAAGGCACGAGCAATGGTGACGCGGCGAAATCCAGGACATCCATCGTAAATCGGACGACCAGGAACTTCGACGGGGACCGACGGCGAGCGGCGGGGCAAGACTTACCGGACTCGGGTAAGAAGACGCGGCGCACGGCGAAGACGCGACAGATCGGGGGCGGTTCGGTGCAGAACGAAAAGAGGGGGTCACGGGCGGCTCGAAGACGCACCGACGGTGAAGGAAAAAGCAGTGGAAGGCGTCGGGCACAGCGACAAACTCCGGCGAGCTCACGCGAAGAAACGGCGGTGGCTCGGGCAGCGAGCGAGAGGGCAAAAGAGGCGGCGCGGAGAGAGGAACACGAAACGGGGATCTCGGGGGCTTAAATTGCCTGGGGAAACGTGCCGGGCACGAACGTGGAACGGCGGCGCAGCACGCGGAATCCGGTGACCGCTAGGGTTAGGGTTCCCGAGCGGTCGCGCGCAGGCGCAGGAGCCGAGGCTGGCCGGGTCGGGGCGAAGCGAAGCGGGCGGTGGAACGACTGGGCCGCTAGTGGGCATGCCGAAGGAAGCGGAGCGGGCTGAGGCGAAGTGGGCTGGGGAAGCGGGCCGACGGAGGAAAAACGGCCCGAGGGCTTTTGGGAAAAACAAAAACCATTTTCCAATTAAGAAAAATTCTAGGAATCCGAATAAAAGTAAGTAAATTCAAATAAATAGCAAATAACTTCAGAAAAATCTCCAAAAATACAGAAAAATTCCTTGGAGCAAAATGAACGCAACTAAAACTGAAAATCTTTAGTTTGATGAATAGTTTAGTCAATTTAAATCCTTTCTTTATTGGACAATTCAAATTAAGCTGGAATTAATTCAAGAGAATTGCAAATGATTTATACTTGAATTCAAACATCCCAATGTGCTAGAAAGCACCCCCTTTACTGCACGATCACTTGCCCGAGGGAAAACAATTCGTTCAACCAAGACCAATGGCAAACCCCGCCATGTTACAACAAATTTTACAACAGTGGCTAACGGCCACGATTCAATATCTCATTAAGTCAAGATTAACATTATTCAATATGTGACATGAATCCCAACGTATATCTAAGCATGTCTAAGCATAGCTACGTAACCCAATGTTGGTATAATGATTATGTCCAACTAGTAATGTCCCAACCTAGGTTTAACAATGGATACATGGCATCCTAATAATCAAGGTGGCATCATATCAACTAGGAACATATCTACTCCCATGAAATAAGCATTGATACACAAAATAGCATGCAATTGTATAAAAATAAATTACTTCTGCAAACATAGGATCAACATGATCAAAGGATTACGACTTGCCTTGCTGATCTAGTGCCGAGTCTTGGTCTTCAAAGTCTTCATTCGCTCCCTCGGAATTAGCGTCTACCGGAAAAGAAAGCAACAAAACCAAATAAAATCAAAACAGAGACTCAAACAAGATCAAAACTGAAAATAAATGGCTCTGAAAGATAGATCTTGATTTTCGAAAAATTTAGAAACTTGAATCGCCACAATCGGAGTTCGTATGAGCGAGAACGAGCTTCTGGAAAATTAAATTCGGAGAAAATGACTGAAAATCAGAAATTCAGAATTTCCAAATTTATTTTTGTACTGGAAAATTGGTTTATTGCGCAACGCTGACGTTAGCCGACTTTTGTTGGACTCGGTCAGCGGCACGGGCTCGGTTCACCGTGCGCTCGGCGCACAGCTGACGCAAGCGTTGACGCAAGAGCTGATGTAGCGGCCACGCAAGCACTGACGTGGGATGCCGCGTGTCGCGCATCCAACGGCGATACGAGATCCGACGGCAGAGGAACCAAGGCACGGGCGATGGTGACGCGGCGAAATCCAGGACATTCATCGTAGATCGGACGACCAGGAACTTCGATGGGGACCGACGGCGAGCGGCGGGGCAAGACTCACCGTACTCGGGTAAGAAGACGTGGCGCACGGCGAAGACGCGACAGATCTGGTGCGGTTCAGTGCGGAATGAAAAGAGGGGGTCACGGGCGGCTCGAAGACGCACCGACGGTGAAGGAAAAAGCGGCGGAAGCCATCGGGCACAGCGACAAACTCCAGCGAGCTCACGCGAAGAAACGGCGGTGGCTCGGGCAGCGAGCGAGAGGGCAAAAGAGGCGGCGCGGAGAGAGGAATGCGAAACGGGGCATCTCGGGGGCTTAAATAGCCTGGGGAAACGTGCCGGGCACGAACCTGGAACGGCGGCGCGGCGCGCGGAATCCGGTGACCGCTAGGGTTAGGGTTTCGAGCGGTGGTCGCGACAGCCAGCTGCGGGAGCTGGGCTACCACTGCGCGCGAAGCGAAGCGGGCGGCGAGCAATTGGGCCGCGAGTGGGCAGGCCGAAGGAAGCGGAGTGGGCCGAGGCGAAGCGGGCTGTGGTAGCGGGCTGGCGGTGGAAAAACGGCCCGAGGGCTTTTGGGAAAAACAAAAACCTTTTTCCAATTAAGAAAAATTCTAGGAATCCGAATAAAAGTAAATAAATTCAAATAAATAGCAAATAACTTCAGAAAAATCTCCAAAAATACAGAAAAATTCCTTGGAGCAGAATGAACGCAACTAAAACTGAAAATCTTTAGTTTGATGAATATTTTAGTCAATTTAAATCCTTTCTTTAATGGATAATTCAAATTAAGCTGGAATTAATTCAAGAGAAATGCAAATGATTTATACTTAAATTCAAACATTCCAAACCTCAAATTTTGGGATGTTACACTAGTGGAAACGCTGGAGCCAGTGGAAGTGGAGCCAACCAGTCGGACAACCAGAATGAGGAGCCAATTCCTCAACCGCCGCAAGTTGATTTGCAGAACTTGGGAGCTTTTCTGGCAGCCCAAACTCAGCTGATGAGCACCATGATGTAAACTATGCAGCAGATTTCCAACCAAGCTGCTGCAAATGTTTAGCAAGGGGGTAACCATGGACCACACCCCTATTCGAGATTGTCGGAGTTCATGAGGACTCGCCCACCTACATTCTCGAGCAATGCTAATCCGTTGGAGGCGGATGATTGGCTGAGGACAATAGAAAGGAAGCTGCACATATCCCAATGTGTAGGAAATGAGAGGGTACTCTATGCCTCTCATCAATTAGAGGGAACCGCCGCAAAATGGTGGGAAAACTTTTGTGCATCACATGAGGACCCTCAGGGCATCACATGGGAGGAGTTCACAGCAGCCTTCCACCAATACCATGTGCCATAAGGTATCATGGATCTGAAGAAGGAAGAATTTCGGAATCTCAAGCAAGGAGGCCAATCGGTGGCCAACTACCTGAATAATTTTACTCAGTTGGCACGCTACGCACCAGAGGACGTAGCTACGGACATGAAGGACCATGTGGAGGTTCATCCATGTTTGTGATGAGTATTTGACTTTATTTGAGCAAGGTGTGCTCAAGTTTGAGTTTGATTTGGATTGATTTTCAAAATGAAGCAATTTGAGTTGTCACTGCCAGGAGTGGCAGTACCGGTCGTATGGACACGGTAGTGATGAGTTGCATGGTTTATTGCACATCTTTGTGGGCATTGCTATGTGAGGAGTTTCCTTGTTTTTGATGGTTGCAGGACGACGGTGCTAGGTCATGGTGAGGCGAAGGATGACCGGGACTAGGCGAGGAGCGTCGGAGGTCCAGACGGTTGGGAGATCGCCGGAAGATGATCGGAGACGGAGTCCGGCAAGTCAAGAAGACAAGGAAAGGAGTTGATGCTAGCTAGATGCCGCGTGGATCAATGAGGGCCGTCGGATTGCGGTCTAGTTGATAGGTTAGCGGGTCTAGGTAGTATGCTTTGAAAACCGTGCAAGAAAACCCGGTATGTGTGTGGGTTTTGGGTTAGCCCTTGCATGGCTGTGTGTGTGGGTTAATCCTAGCCCTTAGATGAGTGCTCTAGGGTTGAGGGACTCATCCAAGGGTGGTAGGTGGCCCAAGAGTAGTATAAATAGGGGTGGAGGGGTAGCCTCCTCTCCTTGAAGGTGTTGAGGTTTTTGATGCTCATTTGAGCTTTGCCCACATGAATGTGAGGCTTTGTAACCTCCCCTTCCAGAAATGAAAGTTTTATTCATCCACCTCTGAATTTATTTTGCGCATTTACATTATGTCTTTACTTTACGCAATTTAAATTCAGCATTTACTTTCCCGCAATTACATTCCCGCAATTTACTTTCAAGTAATTTGGATTTGCCTCCCCTCCTTCTAAATGCTGCTGTTCTTGGATGTTTTGAGTGTGTTCATATGGTTTTACATCTCTTTTGCACTCTTGGATTGAGTAGAGAACATCTTTTCTTTCAAGTTCCAACTTTGGTCTGAACTTGTTCTTCGCGCAGCAGTCAGTGTTTGATTTTTGTAAAAATATAGAAAAATCCTTTTTGAGTCATTCTTATTGGAGGAGGTGCGGGACTCTGATATCCGCTTGCAGAAAAATTTTGGAGTTCACTTGTTGTACCGTTTGGGCGCGATGAGGTGAAAACCGAGCCCCAAACGTTCTGCTCGAAGTTCTTGACCAGACTGTGTTCTTCGATTTTTCGTGTTTTTTCTGTAAGGCTTTTTGAGGAGAAATTTGGTGGAGTTCTTCAAGACTCTGATGCTCACAGGGACAAAAAGTCTCAAAATTTTGTGAGCTACAGAAACCCACCAACCTCCTGTGCAAATTGAGGACAAGTTCTGGGAATTCTGTTTTTGCTTTTCTGAAAGTGACTTTTGTGATTTGAATTGATGTCCTTTCTAAAAGCAAGAGTTTGAATTGATTCCTCTTTATCTTGGACACTAGACAACCAGGATTGTGACTCAAAAATCCCCACATATTTTATGGTACTTATCCATACAAGCTTGGGGTACACATAGTTGTCTAGTTTTTCGGGTTTTTCACAATTCCTTTTGAGCGATCTTGTCGAGGTTTTTGTTGGAGTATTTTGGGGGAATTTTTATTTGCGACCATTCACCCCCTCTGCTCGCCATTTCGGTCCTTCAATTGGTATCGAGCCGGTTCGCTCTTTCTAGATCTTGACCGGTCTCAAGAGCCATGGCGACGGACAAATATTCCACCAAGCCTCCCATCTTTAATGGAGTTGATTTTCCTTTTGGAAATCCCGGATGGAGTCATACATCACGCCTGGGCTACCGATATGGCGTAAGGTGAAACTCCCGTATGAGGTTCCTGGCGATGAAAATGTCACGGCCATCAATATGGTTGACGTTGAGGCGAATGCTAAGGCAAGGAACATTCTCATACAGGTCTTAGCCGCGGTGAGTATGATAGGATTTTCACCTTCGCTCCGCTCACGAGATTTGGGTAACCTCGATGCTTACCATGAGGGCTCTACTCAAATCAAGACGTGAGGCAGACAGTTCAAGCGCGTGTACAACAAGTTTGATCAACGCTACCGTGAGAGTCTCGACGAGTGTTTTGGTCGGTTTACAAAGATTTTGAGCGAACTCCGAGCGCTTGGTTGCATATACCCCGACTCGGACAATGCTCGGCATTTCTTGACCGCACTCGACCTTCGGTTTGGGAGATGAAGGTGACCACCATCAAGGACACCACCGACTTATCGACTCGACTCTTGACGGGCTTTATTCCCGCCTCAAGACTCATGAGATCGATGTCGTCTCTCGGAAGACGAAATCTCAGTCGATGGCTTTGGTCACCGATCCCATTGGATCTTCTTCTTCTGATCCTTCTATTGGTTTCTCTCTTTTCGCCCTTTGCGAGCTAAGCGATGACCAACTGGAAAAATTTCGAAAAATGAGCTTGCTCTTCTCGCCGCAAGTTTTCTCATGCATACAAGAGGGTGAGAGAGAGGAAGAGAGGTGGCATGATCACCTGCTTCGAGTGTGGTGGCCCCAACCACATTCGGGCGAACTGTCCCAAGCTGGAGAAGGGCAAGAACGACATTGGCGGTTCGGGCAAGAATAACTACACCGACAAGAACCGCAACAAGAAGCCTCCAGTTCGTGAATCGGCGCACGAGAAGAAGTACCGCGACTTCTCCAAGAACAAGAAGCTCTTCCACCGCGTCCTCGCCGCGCTTGACGACATCAACCTCTCCGACACGGAGACATGGAGCGACGAGGGCGAGGATGATCCGCAAGAGAAGAAAGGCGGCGACGACTTCTCCCAATGTGCTTCATGGCGACACCAACGACATCGGCGACTCAGAGCTCTCAAATGACTCGGACGAGGTACCTCCTATGACCAGCTCAACGAAGCTTTACGCAAATTAGGAAAATTTCATGCTAGAGCTAGAGCTAGGTGTACGGAGCTTGAGAAGGAAGTAGGTACCTTGACTCGGGAGTTAGCTTCACTTAGATCTTCTCCCTCCCGAGTCACTGATGATTGCTCTTTGTGTGATGCTATTCTTGTGGAGTTGGAGAACCTAAGGACCATACATGATAGTGTGCTTGTTGAACTTGATGGTCTTAGGTTGAAGAATGCTAGCACTAGTTCTCATTGATGCTATTCTGTTGAGGCTAGTTTTCTTCATGCTCACTCCACTCCATCATGCTCTAATTGCCCTAAATTGCTTGCGAAATTGATGCCATGAGCGAACACCTTAGGAAGCTTTACGCTAGAAACAATGAACTTGAATCACATGCTTCTAAGGACCCAACGGCTCATGTGAGGGTCAGAAGCAATTAAAACTTGACAATGAAACCCAGAATGTCAAGTGTGCTAAACTTGCTAAGGACTTACTAGATAAGTCACAAA
The DNA here is from genome assembly GCA_036346275.1 of Otatea glauca. Lineage (NCBI taxonomy): Eukaryota > Viridiplantae > Streptophyta > Magnoliopsida > Poales > Poaceae > Otatea > Otatea glauca. The sequence continues at coordinate 8,171,069 of CM070716.1, read as the reverse complement.
AATATTGCTTATGCGATGTAATCGAGATTGTGGGGGACTTGGATAAAATCCATGTCGAGCTTAGGAAGAAATTAGAAGACCAAGCCCATAGAATTAGAGATGCTCCTTGCGTTTCTTGTGAGGCCCTCAAGATTGAGGCAGCGGTGTTGAGGGTGAAAAATGCACGTGCTGAGAGAGCTCATCTTTCTGGTTCTTCTTCCTCTCCTTCCCCCTGTTCTTCTTGTGCTTCTTTCTTCCGAGATTGCCAAGATCTTATGAGCACTCTCGAGAAGTTTGTTGGAGGCAAGAAGAAGCTCAATCTTATTCTAGACCAATCCAAGATTAGTAGATTCAATCAAGGTCTAGGATTTGATCCCTTGAGCACGCTCGGCGCATCCTCCCACCATTGTGCGCGGCTCCAAGAGTGGTGAGATTGTGGTAGCTCCTGAGTGAGTACCACCGTGTTTAGGTCTCTTTGGGTTGTCCATAGGACTTCGACCGTAAGGGTGTTACTCCTATTGCTTCGCCTCTAGCAAGGCGAAGTACACATGCACCTTCCGTAAGAAGGATGGTCACCTAGTAGATTTACGCTTGGTAGCGCCAAGATCACTCGGCGTGAGCGTGTTGTGCTCTTAGGGGTATTCGTGGTCATCCCGGACTTTGAGTGCTCCTAAGATACACACCGCTTCTAGACAAAGTTAGAGAGTCGCTGTTTTTGGCGCGTCCGTGACTTGGTTTTCATGCTAGTTCTTCGAGTTTTAGTCCCGAGCTGTTCAGAGTCGATCTTTCCGCCGTCCTCTTGATATTCCTCGTTTTTCCCATCGAGGTAGATATCGCGGCGTGAGGTATTTTCTCGGTAGGAGATCCAGCACCTTATCGGGATGGTCCGGCTTTTGCACCACGGCGTGCCAACCCGCTTTGACTCCTAGATTATCTACGAGTTGCTCCCGATCGTGTGAGAGTTGAGCGTCAGAGAGACACTCGAGTCCGCTTCTTCGTGGTGGTACTGAGGTGTCGTATGGTTCAAGATTGGGTTCCTAAGTCTTCACTCTATCCCAAGATCGAGTCATCTTTCTCTCTTGTGTCTTGATCAGTTCGTCGGATGGGAAGGGCGATGTTTGGATTGTTGACTCGGTTGTTCTCGCCATATGACCGGAGATTCTCGTTGGTTCTCTTCCTAGTCCGAGCCCCGGTGATGAGTTAATCACTTTTGGGGATGCATCTTCAGTAGAGTCATTGCTAAAGGTACCATCTGCATTAACCAAAATTTCATTCTTAAAGATGTTGCCTTAGTAAGTAAGTCGCAATACAATCGCTCTCTGTTTCTCGACTTATCGATGACTCTTTCGAGGTAAGCTTCAAGAGTAATGCTGTAGAATCCTTGATTCATCGGAGGGTTAGTTTATGGATTTCTAGATTTGGGAGAGTCTTTCGTGCTGATTTTTCCGCTTCTTCCGAGACTCTCTTGATGTTTGATTGCTTCGAGTCCGTGATCTCTCCTTCGGCATAGGAGACTTGGTCACATTGGTTTTGATCATTTGACCCGAGTTAGCGTACCACGATCTCATTCGGGTTTGCCCAAACTCAAGATGGTCAAAGACTTAGTTTGCTCTCCTTGCCGACATGGCAAGATGGTTATCGCTTCTCATCCTCCAATCCCGTAGTGATGACTGATGCACCAGACAGCTTTTACATATGGACACCGTTGGTCGGCTAGAGTGCAATCGGCAGGAGGGAAGTGGTATGTTCTTGTCATCGTTGATGATTTTTCTAGATACTCTTGGGTATTCTTCATGGCCTCGAAGGATGAGACTTTTCTCACTTCAGGGTTTGATCAAGAGGTTGTCTATTGAGCTCCCGGTGCATTACGAGCTATCTGCAGTGATAATGGCACGGAGTTCAAGAATTCCTACTTTGAGAGTTTTTGTGTGGAGTCTGGTTTAGAGCATCGCTCTCTTCTCCCTCGCGCCTCAAAGAATGGCGTAGTGGAAAGGAAGAACAGACCACGTTGAGATGGCTGTGACGATGCTAGACGAGTCTGATACTCTAGGAAGTTTTGGTGAGGCTATAGCTACTTGCTTGCCATGTTTCTAATCGCGTGTTTTTGAGAGCACATTTGCATCGCACTTCTTATGAGTTGAGGTATGGGCGAAAGCCCAGTGTCTCATTTTCGCGTTTTGGTTGCAAGTGTTTTATCTTGAAGTCCAGTAACCTAGATAAGTTTGAGTCTCGCTCTTACGATGGTATCTTTCTAGGTTACTCGACTTCTTCTCGTAGCTATAGGGTCCAGAGTGTTGATGCGCATAGGATCATAGAGACCGTGATGTGACCTTCGATGAGGCTAGCCGGAGCTAGACACGATGTTTGAGCTCTTCTTATCCCTCCGAGACCATCTTTGTAGAAGATGAGGATGATGGAGATGATGGTGTTCCACCGATCCAGCCTCCTCTATACCGAGGTGCCTCCTGTTTCCATTTCGCACCTCGAGTGACCACCCTTGCCTTCCGACTCTCCTTCAATGAGTGGCTCGCTCCTACCTCTTACGTGCATGAGGTAGAGGCCACTACGCTTCGGTCCTCTCCGTCATATCCAGAAGCTCATCCACCGATCGATCATTGGTGATCTGCTTGAGCGCGTCACTCGCTCAAAATCAGGTTTGTCCAGTTCTGCCTCCACTCGCCTTCGTTGCCTCCTTTGAGCCGAAGATGTTTCTCATGCATTATCCGATGAATCGTGGATTAATGCTATGCATGAGGAACTTGAGAACTTTGAGAGGAACAAGGTATGGCAGCTTGTCGAGCCCCATCCGGTCATAATGTCATTGGGACCAAGTGGGTGTTCAAAACAAGCAGAGTGAGGATGGGGTTGTCATTCGCAACAAGGCTAGGCTAGTTGCAGGGCTTTTCTCATGTTGAGGGTCTTGACTTTGAGGAGACCTTTGCCCTGTAGCTAGACTAGAGGCTATTAGGATCCCGCTTGCATTCTCTGCATCCCGGGGCTTCAAGCTCTATCAAATGGATGTCAAGAGTGCATTCCTCAATGGCTATATTGAGGAAGAGGTTTATGTCAAACAACCTCCGAGATTCGAGAACCCCAAGTTTCGAGTCATGTATACAAGCTCTCCAAAGCTTTGTATGGACTCAAGCAGCCCCAGAGCATGGTATGAGAGGCTCAAGTCTTATCTTCTCACCATGACTTCAAAATGAGCATAGTAGACAAAACTCGCTCATCGACACCATGAGTCTCATTTTCTTCTTGTCCGTTTTATGTGGGCGATATAATTTTGGTGGCTCATCTCATTCGCTTGTGTCTCGCTTTTACGAGGTGATGAGCACAGAGTTTGAGATGAGTATGATGGGCGAGTTGAGCTACTTTCTTGGCTTCCAAATCAAGCGGACTCGGGAGGTACTTTCTTGCATCAAGGCAAATATACCCGTGACCTCTGAGGCGTTTCGACATGTCCGATGGGAAGCCGGTGATGACTCCTATGGCCACCATCGCTGTCCTCGAGCCCGATGAGGATGGTGAGCCTCTTGATCAAAAGGAGTTTGAGCATGATCGGCTCCTCTTGTACCTCACCGCTTGAGGCCGAACATACATTTTGTTTGTGTGTCCGTGCGCTCGATTTCAAGCTTCTCCTCGCGCCTCTCACCGCCAGCGGTCAAGCGCATCTTCGTGTACCTTCGTGCTACCACCGATTATGGTATTTGGTACTCTTCGCCTTCTTGTCTATCTCTTAGAGCCTTTTCGATGCCGACTTTGTTTGGTCAGAGGATAGATAGGAAGAGCACTTCGCACTTGCCAATTCATTGGCACTTCTCTTGTTTCTTGGTCATCTAGGAAGCGATCCGAGTTGCACACCCACCGAGGCCGAGTATGTTCTTTGCACTAGTTGTTTGAGCAGTGCTCTGATGAGATCGACCTTACGGGACTATGGGTTAGAGATAGAGAGTGTGACACTTTTCGTGACAACACTTCAGCTATTTGCATTGCTAAAAACCCAAAGGCAACATTCCCTGACCAAGCACATTGATATTAGATATCACTTCCTTAGAGACCATGTGGAGAAGGGAGATATCGCGCTCAGCTCAGTAGAGTGATCTTGATTAGCGATATTTTCACCAAGCCTTTGGATAGCTCCAGTTTGTTGCCTTGAGGAGTGAGCTTGGAGTCGTGAGCCCTTACGGCTTTCGTGAGGGGAGCTGGTTTGTATATTATGTATTATATGTTTTCTTCCACTTTTCTTTTCTTTGTGTTTCTTCCGGGTGACTTTGGGCTTGTTTTCTTGAGTTGAGTTCACTCACTTAGACTTCTGCATGCCTTGCATTGACCTCTTATCTTGTGCTTTAGGTTGCTATCATGCGTGATTAGTCGTTCTCTCTTCTCTCTAGGTTGAGTTCCCTCACGCCTTATAAGTCTAGCGGTATTGGGCCTCCTGGGTAGACAGGTGCATGTGCACTCCTTAGTTGGGATCTAGAGTCGACTTCCTATGTCACCACTGGGAAGATAAGAGCGAGTCCGAGCCGTAGTGAGTCTCTTCTATCTTTCTATGCTCTATAGCCATCCAGCTTTGCGCTTCTCGACTTCTTCTCCTCATTCTGTTTTTCTGGTTATTATTGAGTTCATTCGGTTTTCTTTATGCCTAATCTTGATAATAACTCAACTTTAACCAGATTTGAGCTTAAAATTGATTCATTTGTTGAGGGGAGTTTGGGAATCTGTTCATGCATTGCATTTAGACTGCATTTTCTTTTATGAGCTTTGTCTATTATGCAATTGATTTCTTCTTCATGCTATACACCATGCTACATCATTTGAAGAAAATCACTAGCTTAGGTATGTCCAAGTTCATTTAACTTGCTAAGCTTAAAAATGAAATAAGCCTTAAATGAAAAACTTGATGAAACTTGTTGCTTTTACTTGCTAGGTTTCTTCTCTAGAGGTTTGTGCCATAATTTGAGAAATTTAGGAGTTCTCTAGAGTCCCTATAGCAACTTGGGTGAAACTAGTTTGATCCATGCAGAGTCCTTCAATTGCTCATGAATCGTTGTGCTAAAAATGAAAATTAAACAAAATTGACTCTTCTTGTGCACATACGACTCAACACCTTGTATTCACAAGACCGCTTCCCATTGCACTTGGGATGAACTTGGAATACATCGTGTTTGACCTAGACCATCCTCTTAAGAGCTCATCTTGAGATGGTCGATACGGCTTGAGTCAATTGGTTGTCAAAAGAAAATGCAAATAAATTAAAAACAAAGACATATGTGGGTAAAGAATGCAAATAATGTCAAACATTTGCACCCCGCTATGTCTTGTATGATGATAAATCAAAATTTGCATTAAGTGATAAATGAGCCCAAGGACCTTGTATGCTCTTCTAGATTCCCCAACGTGTTGAGTAGGTTGAACTCTAGGTTTTCCTTTTGATCCTTAGAGTGGCTATTCTTCTATTTTTGAAACTAAAGCTAAGTGTTGCACTTGTCAAATCTTGCTAAAATGAAATATTCAAAACTAAGCTCGTATTTGCACTTGGACATGTCTTAGTTTAGTCATCTTCGAAATTGACAAGCTTGGTGTAATATCCTTCCATTTTGATCAATTGGATAATCCTCAAAGCTTTTTCGATTGCATTTCATGCATACATAAAAAAATTGATGCCTATATTGCCAAAAGGGGAGATAACGTAGAAAAGGCATCACTAAAAGATAAAAATGTGAATGCTTATTTGGTTATTATGATCTTTGTAAAACTATGCTACTACTTCTTTGGATCATAATCTCATAATCACATTTGACATGTTTAGTTGGATTTTAGAGTTTTGTTGAAAACTTGCTCTTTCTTAAATTTAACTCTAAAATCTGAATTCCTCTTCGTCAACTTGGTCATGGTTCTAATTTCTATCTTTGGACCAAGTTTGACTTTGCAACGGAAAATTGCTTTCTTCTTCATTTTCTTCAAACTCAAATTTATGCCTTTTGTATGGTTTGTCAATATACTCATCAAGGGGGAGATTGAAGGACCATGTGGAGGTCCATCCATGTTTGTGATGAGTATTTGACTTTATTTGAGCAAGGTGTGCTCAAGTTTGAGTTTGATTTGGATTGATTTTCAAAATGAAGCAATTTGAGTTGTCACTACCAGGAGTGGCAGTACCGGTCGTATGGACACGGTAGTGATGAGTTGCATGGTTTATTGCACATCTTTGTGGGCATTGCTATGTGAGGAGTTTCCTTGTTTTTGATGGTTGCAGGACGACGGTGCTAGGTCATGGTGAGGCGAAGGATGATCGGGACTAGGCGAGGAGCGCGGAGGTCCGACGGTTGGGAGATCGCCGGAAGATGATCGGAGACGGAGTCCGGGCAAGTCAAGAAGACAAGGAAAGGAGTTGATGCTAGCTAGATGCCGCGTGGATCAATGAGGGCCGTCGGATTGCGGTCTAGTTGATAGGTTAGCGGGTCTAGGTAGTATGCTTTGAAAACCGTGCAAGAAAACCCGGTATGTGTGTGGGTTTTGGGTTAGCCCTTGCATGGCTGTGTGTGTGGGTTAATCCTAGCCCTTAGATGAGTGCTCTAGGGTTGAGGGACTCATCCAAGGGTGGTAGGTGGCCCAAGAGTAGTATAAATAGGGGTGGAGGGTAGCCTCCTCTCCTTGAAGGTGTTGAGGTTTTGATGCTCATTTGAGCTTTGCCCACATGAATGTGAGGCTTTGTAACCTCCCTTCCAGAAATGAAAGTTTTATTCATCCACCTCTGAATTTATTTTATGCATTTACATTATGTCTTTACTTTACGCAATTTAAATTCAGCATTTACTTTCCATAATTACATTCCCGCAATTTACTTTCAAGTAATTTGGATTTGCCTCCTCCTTCTAAATGCTGCTGTTCTTGGATGTTTTGAGTGTGTTCATATGGTTTTACATCTCTTTTGCACTCTTGGATTGAGTAGAGAACATCTTTTCTTTCAAGTTCCAACTTTGTTCTGAACTTGTTCTTCGCGCAGCAGTTAGTGTTTGATTTTTGTAAAAATATAGAAAAATCCTTTTTGAGTGATTCTTGTTGGAGGAGGTGCGGGACTCTGATATACGCTTGCAGAAAAATTTTGGAGTTCACTTGTTGTACCGTCAGGGCGCCATGAGGTGAAAACCGAGCCCCAAACGTTCTGCTCGAAGTTCTGGACCAGACTGTGTTCTTCGATTTTTCGTGTTTTTTCTGTAAGGCTTTTTGAGGAGAAATTTGGTGGAGTTCTTCAAGACTCTGATGGTCACAGGGAGAAAAAGTCTCAAAATTTTGTGAGCTACAGAAACCCACCAACCTCCTGTGCAAATTGAGGACAAGTTCTGGGAATTCTGTTTTTGCTTTTCTGAAAGTGACTTTTGTGATTTGAATTGATGTCCTTTCTAAAAGCAAGAGTTTGAATTGATTCCTCTTTATCTTGGACACTAGACAACCAGGATTGTGACTCAAAAATCCCCACATATTTTATGGTACTTATCCATGCAAGCTTGGGGTACACATAGTTGTCTAGTTTTTCGGGTTTTTCACAATTCCTTTTGAGCGATCTTGTCGAGGTTTTTGTTGGAGTATTTTGGGGGAATTTTTATTTGCGACCATTCACCCCCCTCTGTTCGCCATTTCGGTCCTTCAGGACAAAGCAAGACAATCCTGCTTTACGAAGGGATTGAATGCAGGGCTGCAAGTGGGACTGATCACCCACACAATCCCCGACTTCCAGGAGATGGTTAACAAGGCTCTTATTTTGGAAGACAAGCGCCGAGAGTTGGATGACCACAGAAAGCGCAAAATGGGCCAACAAGGAGGTCGTCAGGGCCAGCAGAGGGAGAGGACGACACCCCAACAGTTCATCCGGTTCCAGCCCAGAGGCAGTGACAGGGCACCATTGCCGGCAAATCGTCCAATGGGTCGAAATGCCTGGACCCGATCGAACCATAGTGCAAGCGGAGGCAATTTGCGAACACAGAAGACGTTGCTATCACTGCAACGAACTGGGGTATTTTGCCAATAACTGACCTAAGAAGGGAGGTGTCACCCCGATACGCTTTAACCTGGGGAACACACCTGCAAGGGCTCCAACGCCGAACGTGAATCGCGGAGCAACATCATCGGCAACTCCGTCTCAAGCAAATGCGCGAGGCCGAGCCAACCATATCATAGCGAAAGGAGTTCAGAATGCTACGGATGTTGTACTGGGTAAGTTCCTAGTAAATTCAGTACCAGCTACTGTTTGATTTGATTCTGGAGCTTCACATTCATTTATTTCCCGAGATTTTGCTGTTCAAAATGATATGGATATAGTGAATCTTAAATGTGAGCTTGTAGTTCAATCCCCTGGATCAGAAGTCCGATCCAAAGTAGGATGTTCTGGGGTAAGGCTAATAATTAATGGAATAGAGTTCCTAGCGAACCTAATTATCCTGAATACCCAAACCCTGGATGTTATCCTGGGAATGGATTGGCTAACTAAGCACAAGGCAGTGTTGGACTGTGGAAGAAGAGTCATATCAGTCGAGAGCTCAGAAGGACGAAGGATTGAGTTTGAAGCGACAGCAGTGCGAGATGGTCAGTTGATGGTCAACAGCGTGAAGGTCGTCAGCTTAGAAGATGTTCCAATAGTCAGAGAGTTTTCAGATGTTTTTTCGGAGGATTTACCTGGAATGCCGCCGGACAGAGATATCGAGTTCGTTATAGAGCTTGTTCCAGGGACAGCTCCAATATCCAAGAGACCCTACCGGATGTCCACAGATGAATTGGTGGAGATGAAGAAACAGATTGAAGAGCTGTTGGAAAAAGGGTTTATAAGACCTACTTCATCGCCATGGGGAGCACCTATCTTGTTCGTTAAGAAGAAGGACGGGAGTTTTAGAATGTGTATAGACTATCGTGCACTCAATGATGTGACGATAAAGAATAAGTATCCACTACCTAGGATCGATGATCTTTTTGATCAGTTGAGAGGAGCAGGAGTCTTCTCCAAGATTGATCTCCGATCGGGATACCATCAATTGAAAATCCGCTCAGAGGATATACCGAAGACCGCATTCTCGTCAAGATGTGGACACTACGAGTTAACAGTTATGTCCTTCGGTTTGACAAATGCACCAGCATATTTCATGATCTTGATGAATAAGGTTTTTATGGAATATTTGGATAAGTTCGTTGTCGTGTTCATAGATGATATTCTTGTCTATTCCAAGACAAGAGAGGAGCACGCAGAACATTTAATTTAAGGCTAGTCCTTGAGAAGTTGAGAGAACAACAGTTGTTTGCAAAATTTAGCAAATGTGATTTTTGAAAGAATAAGGTTGAATTTCTTGGACACATAATGACTGCGGAAGGAGTTGCGGTAGATCCAAAGAAAGTGGAGGCAGTATTACATTGGGAACCACCGAAGACGGTAACCCAAATCCGTAGTTTCCTTGGAATGGAGGGATATTACCGTCGTTTTATTGAAGGATTCTTCACAATTGCGAGACCCCTTACGCAATTATTGAAAAAGGAAAAGAAATTCTTATGGACACCAGAGTGTGAGAAGAGTTTTCAGGAGTTGAGGAAACGATTAACATCAGCACGTGTATTAGTTTTACCTGACGTTCATCAAAGCTTCGACATTTATTGTGATGCATCGCGTCAGGGATTGGGATGCGTGTTGATGCAAAACAGGAAAGTAATTGCATCTGCATCAAGACAATTGAGGCCACATGAGGAGAACTATCCGACTCATGATTTAGAATTAGCTACCGTAGTGCATGCATTAAAAATATGGCGTCACCATCTCATCGGAAACAGATGTGAAGTGTATACTGATCATAAAAGTCTTAAGTATATCTTCACGCAAGTTGACCTAAATATGAGGCAAAGAAGATGGCTAGAGTTAATCAAGGATTATAATGTTGGAATTCACTACCATCCTGGTAAAGCCAACGTGGTGGCGGATGCCTTGAGTAGAAAGAACCACAGTGTAAATATGTTGTTGGAAACAAGTCAGGCAGAATTGTGCAAGGATTTCCAGAAATTAGAATTGGAAATGGTACCAGAAGGATTCTGTAACACTCTGGCCCAAATTTTGCTCATGGCCTAGCCCACCGTGGGGCGGGCCCACACATGCATAGCACCCTACTTACATTTTCGTCCTCGCTTCGTGTAAAATGGTTAACCCGGAGGTGCTATGTTTGGACCCAACAGGCATTATATACTGCTACAACTCACTTTGTGCAAGCAATGTGGGACTAATCCCACCACCACTCCACATGGGCCACACGGGCCTTCACACTAACGGGCCAGGGTATTACACTCACCCCCTCTTAAGGGCTCACGCCCTCGACAGCACACCATATACACGGCAGATAACCAGAACCACCCCTCAGTACACGATCGTGCGTCCAGTGCTGGCACATATGCCATGCCATGTGGCCACTCCGGGCCCACACGCGCCATGCGCCATATTCCCGTGCCCCTGTCCCACACGCGCCCGTGCAGCGGAGGTTGATGCTCTGATACCACCTCTGTAAGGACCCGAATCCACTGATTCGAACCCACTGTGTTTACCGCACTAGTCCCAGGATCAATGCTAGTGCACACAGCTCAACATTGGTACATATCACATCATACTCAACGATAATAAAAATAGTAATTCAGTTATTGATATAGCTAAATGTATGATCTTATGACCAACTTACATTATTAAGCCACGCAGGGAAAGACTGGAAATATAAGCTAAAAATTAAGCAGCGAAAAGTAGAAAACGTAGATAGCTCATCAGTTCACCACAGGCAACCGACAAGGCTCGGACACTAATGACTCGTGTCCTCCTGGAACTCCTCCTCTAACACAGGTGTAGATTATTCGCCTAAATATTATTTTATTGCCATTTGTGCATTTTATGATTTTTCTGGAATTTAATTGAATTTTTCTGGATTTATTTGAATTAATTTTAAATTAAGTATATTGGTCCTTTCTCCAAAACTATTTAAATTTATGCAAAGTTAAAATAAAGTTTTGCCAAAAATATTTTATTTGAGTCCAGAATATCTCAAAGTATTTTTGACAATTTTCTTGGAATTTTCCTGATTATTTTATTCCTTGAAACAAATAAAATGAATTTCGGTAATTATTTTAAATGAGAAATCCTTTTGAAAAGATAATGAACAGTGTCGGGCCGGCCCACGAACTGTGCGGCCCAGGCAGCCCATGCAGCCCGTTTTGCCACCGAAACCCTAACCCTAATCCGCAGACCGTTGGATCGAGATCCAACGGCCGTGCTTTCGCCGCGTCACCTGTCGTCTGCAGCCGTCGGATGAAGGCCGCGTGGACGCTCCGGATGAAGCCGCGTCACCTCTCCGTATCGCCGCCGGTTTCCGCCGCCGCCACGACAACCGACTCCGATTTCCGCGCTGCGCACGCCTCCCCGTGCGCCTATTTAAGGCGCCGCCGCATGCGCTGAAACCCTCACCCCGCGCCGCACCCGTCTGTCAGTTCTCGCACGCCGAGATGCCCTCACCTGCCCGTGCGAGCTCGCCGGAGTTGTCGAAGCCCCCGCCGTGGTTCCCGTCCGTTTTCCGCCATCGTCACGCCGTCTCGAGCCGTGCCGGTTCCAGATCCGTGACCCTTTGACCGAGATGCACCTACCTCGCAGTTCCCTGCCGCCGGATCGTCGGGAAAACGCCATCGCCGACGTCGTCTTCTCTGCTACCGGTGAAGCTGCATTGCCGCATCGCAATCGTCGGGTTCGAGCTCTTCCAGCCGTTCGATCTTTGTTTGACGCTCCGGATCGTGCCGCGTGGGTAAGCGTCTTGGGTACCAGTAGCCGTCGGATCCGAATCGGGCGATCGAGCCGTAGCCGTGTGTCCCTTTGCCCAGCGCCGTCCGATCGAACCTATGCGTGCCAGATCGCACCGGCGTCGCGGCCAACCGCGTGCCGCCGCGTGTCGAGCGCAGAGCCGTACCGCCGTGAGCCGCGTCCACCGTGAACCGGTGCGGGTGGGTGGACTGGGTCCATACGCCCGAGACGCGTGGCAGCGTCTGATTGGCTGACATCAGGGCTGACGTCATGCTGACGCAGTAATCTGTTTTTAAATTAAAAATAATTCGGTTAATTCTGATTTTCTAATTTCTGTAATTTCAGTATTTATTCAAACTTCAAAAGGCTATAACTTTTGCATCTTAACTCGGATTTGAGTGATTCAAATTTATAAAAATTTGTAAAATTGAGATCTATTTAATGGTGAATTTTAATTGATTTTTGTAGTTCAATTGATCTCTGTTTTCATATTTATTTGCTTTTCTCCTTCGGTACACGTTGACGTTGTATTGTGCGACGCTTCGGAGGAAGATCCAGCAACTCAAGAGCAAGCTCCAGATCAAGATCAGGACCTATTCCAAGGCAAGTTGTGCTTTGATCATGTTGAACCCATGTTTGTAAAATTGCTTTAATTGTTTTACCCTATTGCATATTATTTCAAGTATATAGTTGTTTCAAATTAAATTAGGCTTAGCTATTATACCAAATTGATCTATACCCTACCCTGTCATCGTATGCCATGATCTTTTGTCACCCTAAGTTTGGTTCAATATAGTTGGTTAGTAACGATAATCAGCATGGGATGGTTAGACCGTATTAGTTGCTTAGCCATGCCACGTCATCACATGTGTTGGAATCATTAATAATTAATCTTGATTAATGGAATATGGAATGATGTTATGAACTTGTGTGTCATGTGGGATCACATGATGAGATTGAGTTGTTTGTGGCGAGTCATGTCACGCAACAATGTTGAATTGTTGATGGCACGTCGTGCTTGGTAATCAACTTGGGTGATATTCACTTAGATTGGGGCAAGTGACAAGGGGTGAGTATGCCAAGGTGGGCCCGATGGGCAGAGGGTATGTGGATGTCTTGCCCTCATCACTCTAAGGACTTAACCTTGCAAGCCTTTGACCTAAGTCAATCATGCAACCACATGTCTGGTATGGGCCAGCCTAGCTGATTAATTTGCAATGTCTTAGCTTTGGTACTATCTTGGTCAGTGTGAGTTCCCGAGTTATGGAGTAATTCACATGGCACAAGAGGGGGGCCCCGGATGTGGTAACCAGTCCCACCAGTGTTGAAACCTTAGCGGGTGGTACCGGGTTAAGCCAGCGCATTGTAAAGGTTTTGTTATAATCACTCGCCTTTGTGGTGTATGGTTGTATCGTGTGGGTAAAGTGCATAACCTCTGCAGAGTGTGAAACTATTTCGATAGCCGTGCTTGCGGTATTGAGCAATGCTCGGGAATTACAGTTAAGGGTTAGCTTAATTAAATAGACAACTTGGTTGGGATGGCGGAATGTTATGTGGAAGATGGAATTTGACTTAGAATTGGAAACTTGGTATACTTCAGAAATGCTGAATCTATTTATTGTTATTTGTTTTATAGTCTTTACAATCTATTTATTGTATTTGTTCATAAATGCTGCTTATTGCAAAATAGCCATGATAACCTATCCATTGGAATAAGCCTTACATATAGTTACATAGAATTGCATTCTGTGCACAACTTGTTGAGTGCTTTAAGTACTCACCTTTGCCAACAACAATAATCAACAGTCGAAGAATCTACACCTATGTTGGAGGAGGAGTTCCAGGAGGACACGAGTCATTAGGGTCCGAGCCTTGTTGGTTGCCTGTGGTGAACTGATGAGCTATCTACGTTTTCTACTTTCCGCTGCTTAATTCTTAGCTTATATTTCCAGTCTTGCCCTGCGTGGCTTAATAATGTAAGTTGGTCATAAGATCATACATTTAGCTATATCAATAACTGAATTACTATTTCTATTATCGTTGAGTATGATGTGATATGTACCAATGTTGAGCTGTGTGCACTAGCATTGATCCTGGGACTAGTGCGGTAAACACAGTGGGTTCGAATCAGTGGATTCGGGTCCTTACACATTCTTAGCAACCTTGGAAGTAAAACCTACCCTGGAAGATCAGATCAGGGAAGGATAGAAAGATGACGACAAAATCAAAAGAATTAAGTACAAAATGGATGCAGGCAAGGCAAAGGATTTCAAACTGGATGAGCAAGGTACTATATGGTTTAAATGGCACATTTGTGTGCCGAACAAAAAGGATTTGACGCAGTTAATTTTGGAGGAAGCTCATGACTCAAAGTATTCAATTCATCCAGGAAGTAAAAAAATGTATCAATATTTAAAAGAAAGATTTTGGTGGCCAAGCATGAAGCGGGAAGTTGCAGAGTATGTCACACTGTGTGACATATGTCAAAGAGTCAAAGCTATGCACCAGAGACCAGCAGGACTTTTGCAACCTTTAAAGATACCTGAATGGAAATGGGAAGAAATTGGAATGGATTTCATCATCGGTTTACCCAGAACTCAAGGTGGATACGATTCCATATGGGTCATAGTAGATCGTTTAACTAAAGTGGCACATTTCATACCGGTAAAGACCACTTATTCCGGAGACCGGTTAGCAGAGCTATATATGGCAAGAATTGTTTGTTTCCATGGAGTACCTAAGAAGATAGTGTCGGACAGAGGAACTCAGTTTACTTCAAGATTTTGGGGTAGGTTGCAGAGGCAATGGGAACTCGGTTAAACTTTAGTACAACATACCATCCGCAAACAGATGATCAAACTGAGAGAGTCAACCAAATATTGGAAGATTTGCTGAGGGCCTGTGCTTTAGCATATTCTACTTCCTGCGACAAGTGTTTGCCTTATGGCGAGTTCAGCTACAATAATAGTTATCAGGCGAGTTTACAGATGTCTCCATTTGAAGCTTTGTATGGTCAATCCTGTCGAACACCATTGAACTGGAATGAGACTGGCGAACGACATGTTTTTGGCCCGGATGTACTTCAAAAAGCGAAAGAACAAATCGCCATGATCAGAGAAAGGTTGAAGATTGCTCAATCAAGACAGAAGAGTTATGTCGACAATAGTCGCAGGGAATTGAGCTTCGAACCTGAAGATTATGTGTATCTCAGAGTTACGCCACTCAAAGGAGTCAGAAGATTCCACGCAAAAGGGAAACTCGTGTGATGCTCCCACGTCGCCTGACTAGGCCAGGACTAGTGGAAACATCACAGAGCAGAGTGCGCCAGGATCAGGCTAAGGAAAACAACACATGCACGGATAGAAATTTCCACAGAATAGTACTCGGGGATTATTCTTAAAGTACATATAGTCTTCGTCTTATGTCAGCTACGTGATTTCTACACCGCCCGCCTAATATTACAATATTATTCTAGATGCCTCCTCCCGAGGGTAGATTTATTCCGCTGTGTCTTGGTCGTCAGCCCCCTCATATTCATATCCCTCCACAGCAACATTGGTATCATCATAAAGATTCACATCATCATGAAATTCACCTTCTATCTCATCTGGTTGGGTGTACTCAACATGTTCTGAAAGACAACAGAGAAAGCAAGGCTGAGTACACCAGTAATCAGCAAGCCGCGGAACCTTTGTGCATGGGTATAAAAATATACTTTTCGGCCACCGAGCCGCTACTCCAAAGTAGTACTTTATCCAAAGTACCCTTTTACCCATTTGTTAGAAAGTGTCAAGTTTTAACTTTTAAATCTAATGGCAGCAAAACAACGTGGGGTCTTACATCCTGTGTTAGAGGAAAACCCACACGACGCACTTCTAAACCCGGAAGCTAGGAGTGATATCACATCTAACTCTGATCAGAGGTGTACTGCTTTGCCCATAGCATCACTTTGGTTTATTGTCACAGTGCGCTTCCTTAGGCACACTAATAAACCAAAGAAATAGAACGTTTGGCCAACTGTACACTGACCTCTGCCATACCGCCTCGTCTCACCAAAAGGCACGCGGGTCGAGACTCCTCCCCCGACGTGTCGCCCTAGGTTGACTGCCCTCATCTAGCACAGTCACCTTTCTCACCTTGGCAGAGTCAGCTACTTGTCGGTTACTTTGTTCAGCCCGTCCCATACCGGGTTTATGGTCAGCACGACTTGCACCGATTTTGAGGTAAGCGCCAGTTTGGTTTGTCCTTAAATGATATCCTATGTGGAGGAGTCCTGACTTTCATAGCAACCCAACCGGGGTTGCTCATACCCTGAGCTCTTCCACCCACCATTTACTCCATAACCTCACCAAGGTTGTGGTTCTAACACTGGATCTAGCTGATACAAATAGTGTGATTTAATTTCTTTTAGAGATTAGCTTCTGAGATGAATGCAAGAGTTTCAAACATCCCAAGCCACAAAATCAGTTCACAAAACATGATCGAAGGGCGACTTGCCTAAATGCGCGATCACAGAGCTGTCCACAGCAGGATGTGGCTCTAGCTGCCCTCTGCTGCTATTGAGGGGATTTCCTAATAAGAGAACCAGAAATTTTAATATTCGGAAATCTCAATTTGGGTTTAATTTATAGCTTTTTCTATTGATCTATTTGTACAACAACTTTACTAACGTGTTTGCATTTTTGGGATTAGGGAAGTGTTATTACTCATTTACCTATGTATTATTGATATGGGAGAGAGTTTGAAAAGATAGATAATAATTTAATTTAGAGAAAAGAAAAGAGAAAAACAAGAAATAATTTTAGATTTTGTTCTCTACTGCTCCCTCAATTTATTCTCTTTTTCTGCTATTTGGCCCAAGTAAAACATATGTTATTTTATTTAATCATTTAATTATTTGCTTATCTATTTATTTGTTTTTCCATCTATTCAACTATTATTATTATCATATATATATTTATATATATATATATACATAATTTTTTTTTGATTCGGTCAGGCCGGCCCAAAAGTCCGGCCCACTCGGCCCAACTACAAACTAACCCTAAACCTAAACTACTCCTCACCCTCTCTCCTCCCACTCCTGCCGACACAGCCACCGCCCCCTTCCTCCTCTCCCTCGCTCTTCTCTCACTTCCCCAGCCCGACAGCCGACCGCCGGTTCCCCTCCCCGGCTCCCCCCTTGCGCCGCGGCAGCGCTCGGCCTTCTTCCATGCCGAGCGCTGCCAGCCCCATCGGTTGTCCTCCCCCTTCGCGCCGTGCGCCGCTTCCCCCTACGCGCCGGCCTGACCAGGCCCTCCACCCTCCCCCTTCAGCCGCCGTCGCCCCTCGGTTTTCCACCCCGCGTCGCCACCGGCTCCTGGCCTCCAGTCCAACCCTCGCCCCTACTCTCCCACTCTCGCTCTCATCTCTCCCTCACGCCGCCGCCTTCTGGCTTTCCACCGCATGCTGCCCCTGTTCCCAAGCACCGCCGCCGACTGGTCCCCTCCCGATTCCCCTCCTTCCCACGCCTCCGGCGCCGCCTTCTCCCCCTCGGCCCTCTGCTCCACCCGCCACTGTCCTACGGTTCTCCCCTGCGCCACCATCAGCCTTCATCTCTGGCAGCGGCCATCCTCGACGACAACCGACGGCCCCAGCCCAACCCGGAGTGCTGCCTCACCATGCGCCACCGATGGCTCCCCGACATCGCGCTTTCCTTTGGCCCTCCTCGCTTGCCGTCGCCTTCGCCCTACGCCGTCAACGGCTTCGGGGTAAGCTCCCCTCCCCACTCCCCTTCCTCTCTCTGCTATCCCCCTTCTCTACTTACCTTTTTCCCTTTTTCTCCCGAATAGATGGGGCGGCATCGCCACTACGGGGGTCTTCTTGCCGGCGATGGGGGCCCGTCCCAGGGGTCGCAGGTGTTGGGCGCAGTGAACCCCCACCCCTTTCCGATCATGCTTGGCCATTCAACCCCCATGGCCGAGTGACTACCGCACCACCCCCATCTTCTACAAGCTAAGTGTTCCCTTTATCTTTTTCTTGCTTATGACTGATGTGCGTCGAATCCTTACTTTGATTTAAGTCTAACTAGTGGCAAATTTTTATGATGATGCATTGTCACTAAGCTGTTAGACAGTGGTGAGTGTGTGTGTCGAAAATCTGAACTTGGCACAAATATGAATGCCTTGGTGATGATATAATTAAATGGCCATGAGAGGAATTTCTAATGTTTGCATCTTGAATGAGAGGGCGACGATTGACTATTGTTTCATTTACTCAAGATCAAGTCGAAAATGTATTAAAGTTGTTTAGGACACAATCATTTGCTTGATGCCATGCATGATGTATTTGTTTGTGAGCTAGAGGCATTGAGCAGCAGTTTACTTCTTTGTTCTGAATTAAGATGTGTATGATTCAGATGATTGTCCTTTTGCGCGATATGATTAGTGTATATGTATGGATTACAATGTTTCTTATGTGTTTCACAGTGATATTTATGCTTATTGGTCAATAATCGGTTTCAGAGATACTAGCTTTGTATTAATTCTGTTGAGCAAAGACTTATATGATATTACATCCTGTTGAGTTGATGAGTAGCATTATGTTTTTATTCATGTACATGAATCCTTTGCTAGTGAGATGATTAGTGCTAAAGGTTTATATTATGAAATCAGAAGGTAGTATTTGAATTGATGATCCATTTTCTGACTGAGTCGGCATTAGTGGTAGGTTTTATGATGTGATTTACGTCCAAATTGATTGTGAGCTAGAGATGTCTAGCATTAGATTCCATATACTGGCATATTGAGTTTTCTTGTCATTATTTGTGTATGAGCTAGATATCTTTTATTTGCATATTGTGATTAACAGGGCATGTATATCTAGACAGCGAGAGGAATGTCGATGTGTTGAAATCTAGTAATAGGGAGTGGTATATGCATTGAGGTTTCTGTGTTTTCTTGCTTAAGACAGAGAATGAACTTGATCTTGCAAGATTTCTTTTGAATGATTATATTAGAAACTGCTTATTACCACAGTGAATATATGCTAACATTAATGTATTGATCATCATATTGTGTCTGAGATATTGTTGTTGAATCCTAGTGTTCACTTTCATTCCATATTGTACTTTATGATGCTGCACTATTCATTTTATTGCTTGTAGAGCATCATGCTTAGCAAATCTTAATTTCTACTTAATTTGTACCGCCATTCATCACTACCCCATATAAACGAAGCAAGGCAATTAGATCTTTGATGATTGGCACCTTTCTCAATGCAGGAGGCAGGGAGGGAGTGGAAGGAGAGGAAAGGGACAGGGCTGCTCTTTTTCTTCTCCTTCTTGCTCCTTGATCGGTTTTTCCTCCTCTCAGCAGAGGGACAAATGGGTAGGTTAACTACTGTCTGGTGAGTAACGATGAGTAGTAGAGTCCTTGGTTTCCTGCATTTGACTTGCTTTTATACTGCTGTGAAAACTACTAGTGGAACTAATGTCTGGTTTTTCTCTGGGCAGGAGAAATCTGTGGGCTGATGCTAGGTGGAGTGCATGCAGTGCCTTGCCTTGCCATTTGGCCAACAAGATGGGCAAAAGTTGCTGGCAGCTAGCTGTGGTGATGGGCAAGAAGTGAGAAAAGTGACTGCTGGATGGCTGAAAGAGTCGGTTTGGAGAGCTCCTGGCTGGCTAGCTAGGTCGGTTTAGCACAACTTCTGAATTTTCTCATGCGACTAGAAGTGATAGCTTGTGCTCAAAGGATGAAATCTACTGCATTAAGATGTAGACTTGGTGTAATAATGAATTTTGAGTTTTGTTTAAATCTTTTTGATAATCTGTACGCTATAATATTGTGTATTGGTTGATCCGATATTTTCCTTATGTGATGAATCTGGAGTTGAGATTATTGGGTTGATCTCTCACTAATGAGGGCATGATTGAGTTGTATGTGTATAAGAAATGTTAAATATGGGCATATGTATATATGTGAGTGTGTGTGTGTGTATATATATATATATATATGAGTTCATTATTAAGTTTTCTGAGTATTGATCTAATGATTGATCGGGTGTATTACTTATGAGATGTAACTGATTCGATACATGAGAGAAATAAAGCAAGGATATGCAATTACATATGTTTACAGAAACTTTTTGAGTTTTTGAAATATTAAACTGTGCATAGCTTAAATTGTTTATGCTTGTGTTGGATTAATGAGTAGCTGGACAGAGCACAATGAGTATGTCTACTGATATATTGAGTAGATTGTTGGCACTGATTAAGAATGATTTGAAAAGTGTGCCTCCTTTCTGGATGTTTGATCATTTCCCTTTGCATTTAAAGATACACTCCACTAGAATATATTTCTGCTTGTGAATGAAAGTCTTAAATTGGATATCTAAACACATTGAGTTGGGATGGTTCCAGAAAATGGCAGAATTGTTTACGAATGTGAAGAAGTTTATTTTTTTTGTTGGTGCTGTAATTTTATCAGCATAGAATTTGAATGGAGTTAATGAGTAAGAGCTAGGACGTGTGTATATGTATATCTGCGATGATTAGGGAGTAAAGAGAATTAAATGTGTATAGATATAATGTTGAAATGGTACAGAATCTTCTTAATGATGTCTTATTGTGCATGCTGTTTGACTTTAGATGATATTGAGCAGACATCTAAGATAGATGAATAGAGTTTCTAGGAATAGGATTTTGGGCAGGTTTTTACAACTCGCACCCAGATATGTCGGGCCATTCAAAATCTTGAGCCGCAGAGGTGAAGTTGCATATAAATTGGAGTTGCCACAGTCCTTGGCAGGAGTGCATGATGTATTCCATGTGTCCCAATTGAAGAAGTGTCTTCGAGTACCGGAAGATCAAACACCTTTGGAAGCAATCGAGCTGCAAGAAGATCTGACTTATAAAGAGCATCCGGTGAAGATTCTGGACATAATGGACAGAGAGACAAGGAACAAGTCAACGCGTTTTTGCAGAGTTCAGTGGAGCAACCACTCGGAAAGTGAAGCAACGTGGGAACGCGAAGAAGATCTAAAGGAGTTTCCTGACCTATTTCTGTAGTCAGCCCTGAATCTCGGGGACGAGATTCTGTTAAGGGGGGGTTTGTAACACCCTGAATTTTGATATAATTTAAATTTTGGAGCCTTTTTTATTTTTGAGAAGTTTTGAGAATTTATTAGAATTTCAATTGGATTTATTCATTTTTGACCTTTCTTGAATTTAATTAAATTCATGCAAAATCTTGTGCAAAGTTTTGTTGGAAATATTTTATTTGAGTTCTAGATGTTCCAAAATATTTTCCAGAATTTTCCTGGATTTTTCTGGGCATTTTTGCTATTTATTTTGGCTTTGTTTATTTATCTGAATTATTTTAATTCGAAAACGTTTTAAAAATCACAGGAATAGTATTGGGCTGAAACCTCAATCGGTCCGACCCATTTGCGCCCGTTGGCCCAGCTCAGCCCACGCCGTGCAAATCCTAGCCGCCGCCGCGTTTCGCCCGTTGGATCGGCATCGTGTGGCTGAGGAGTTGCCACGCCGCTTCGTTGCCCGCCCGTTGGATCGCCGCGCGTGGACGTCCCCGATCGTACCACGTCGCCCGGCCGTTTCCTCCATCTCCGCCGCCTCCGTCGTCGTCGACGACTAGTAATGGCAGCTTTTACTCGCGTTTAAGCCCGCCTCCTAAGGCCCTTTTTAACTCCCGACCACCCCACTGTGGAGACGTTCTTCCGCCGCTCTTTCCGCCTCTTTTCGCAGCGCCTGTCTCGCCGTCGTTTAGCCGGAATTTCTCACCGTAGTTGCTAGTGACCACCGCTCTTTCTTTGCTTCGTTCTGCCATCGTTGAGCCGCCTTCGTTGTTGATAAGGGCGTCGCCGACCTCGTCGCAACGAGACACGTCGAACGCGCCGCTCATCTTCGCCGGTGAAGCCCTGTAGCGCCGTCGTCGAAGTCGTCTTCCTCCGCGCCAGTCCAAGTCGCCGCCGTCTTGCCATCGCCGCCGCTCGAGTTCTCTCAATCGTCTGATCTCCATCCAACCGTCGCGGTAACGCCACGTTTTTCCTCTCGATTAAATCCAGATCGTTTTATCTCATCCGTTAGATCTTAATCGCCCTGCTGTATTAATTCGCGTAGATTATTCGTTTAGGTTTTAATTAAACCTTTTCGCTAGACTCAATCGCAACCGTCCGTTTTGGTTTGAATGGTAGAGATCGTGCCATCGCGCCAGCCAATCGGGAACCAACGCGTGTCGCCGGTGACCGAAGCGTCGCTTTGACCGCGCCGTGTGCATGACGTGAGCGATGCGTCATGGGCGTGGGGCCCGCCTGTCAGCCGTAGCGGTCTGGTGGACCGAGTCCACCGTAGACCGAGCCGGTGAGCTCAGCCCACCAAACGCCCAGCCATCCAAAGCGTGCCACGTGTCGGGTGACGTCAGCAGTGATGTCATCAGTGGGTCCCACATGTTAGTGTCTAAAAATAATATTTTTCGAGTATTTAATAAATGCTGACGTCAGCGATGACGTCATAAATATTTTATATAAAAATAATTCGGCCGAATTTCATTTCATTGCTGACATCATCGTTAGGTCATGCTGACGCAATAAATTGATTTTTCTATTGAAAAATAATTATGTTAATTCGGTTTATTCTTTTTAAAATATTTGCAAACTTTGAAAAGCTATAACTTTTGCATTTGAACTCCGATTGAGGTGATTCAAGTTTCTAAAAATTTGTAAAATTATGTTATTTTTAATTGTGAATTTTAATTGAATTTTGGAGGTTATATAGTCTACTGTTTTGGTTATTCATTGCATATATCATTGTTACACGTAGACGCAAATTTGCCGGAAAGTTTCGAAGAAGAGTTCGTCGCCCAAGATCAAGCTTCGGAACACGACCAGCAACTCTTTGAAGGCAAGTGATGCTTTGATCATTTTAATCCCAGATTTTAAAATGTAATTTATGCTTTGAAATTATGCATGCAAATTTTATTTAAAATTAATTTAAATTAAATTGGGTAATTTAGCTAATCAACCCATACTGTTAATGTCACCTTGAAATTATTATTTGTATGCCTTTAAATCATTGTTCACCCTATGGTTTTATATCTGTTGGATATTAATATGATGCCAACACGGGAGGCTAGACCGTGAATAGATACTTAGCCTTGCATGAATCATGAACGATCTTTCGGAAGTACTACAATATTGACTAATGAAATATTGAATGTATTTTGAAAGTGGTGTGATGATGTCACATGATGAAATTGAGGTATAGAGACATGTGTGGTTCTGTACCGATGTTGAGTTATTGCTGGCATGTGTTGCACAATAATCAACTGGGTGGGAAATGATTTAGACTGGGGCAAGTGGCAAGAGGCTTTGTGCCAGGTGGGCCTGTGTGGCAATGGGTCGATGAGTAAGGTGTGTCTGTGTGCCACTGTTGAGTGTTGGAAGTCTGGCCTTAATCAGTTAAGGACTTCACCTTGCAAGCCTTTGATCTGAGTCATCCGTAAAATCACATGTCTGATATGGGACATACCTAGTTGATTAGGGTTCTGATATCTTTCCTCTGATACCTCTGGGTGACAGTACACGGGGGTGTATCTGTGTGGGGGAGCGTACCTGTGCTACGGCTTGGTGCCCATCCAACGGTGTTGGCCTGTCCTATACTTCGGCTCTGTGTGAGGGGAGTGATAGTGAAGGCAATACCGGAGAGGTTCATTGGTTAAGGTAGAGGTTCCTGAAAGGCTTTGTTTTGGGCAATCACCTGTGTGGTGAGCGGTTGTATCTTGTAGGTAAATTGTACAACCTCTGCAGAGTGTCAAAACTATTCGAATAGCCGTGCTCGCGGTATTGAGCATTGCTCGGGGATTACAGTCAGGGGTTAGACTTTCAAAAATAAAATGTGGAATGGGTGGCTGTGTGCCTGTGTCGAAAATGAACTGTTTAAGGCTATGTGCCAAGTTTACGGAGCAAAACTGTTTACAGAACTTAGTATTATATATACCTGTTTCACCGCTTTCAGTCTAAACAAGATGGTAGTTTAAAAATGCTGTTTGATGCAAAAGAACCAAGTAAGCCAATTCCATGGAATAAGCCTTGCATGTAGTAATAGCACCGCATTCTATGCATTACTTGTTGAGTGCCTTGAGTACTCACCCCTCCTTGCCTATCAACCCCAACATCAATGGAGGAGTCTACACCGGCCTGGGAGGAGGTGTTCATTGAAGATCCGGACAATTAGGGGGCAAACCCAGTCGGTTGCCTGTGACAAGATGAAGGCTTCCACGAAGTTTTACTGTTTTCCGCTGTTTCCTTTTTAATCTGATAATGTAAGCCCTGCATGGCTGATTTGTGTAAGGAGACCATAAGGTCGTACAAATCAGTTTAAATAAATGTTTTCACTATTTCTTATTATATCGCTGTAATATCTGCAATGTGCAGCACTGTAAAGGTTGTGTGTGCTAGCGTGATCCTGGACTAGCACAGGATACACAGAGGGTCCGGATTCTCATAATCCGGTCCCGACAGCTGAGAACCATGCAAGCGTCGAGTACAATAATAGCGTCTCCGCTTTTAGAAGAGATGTAGAGGAGGATATGTTGAATAAGGGGGTTGAATATATGCCTTGTCCATGAATTGATTGCGAGAATCTGAGGATATTTCAAAACCCATTGCAGATCAAAGCACACTTGATTCTAAGGGATTTCAAATGGGGATATACATGTTAGACCAGTCATGGTGAAGAGCAGATTATGCAGGAAGCAAGTAGTATTAACATTGTCAACAATGTCAACGATACTCTGGATGATATCGACTGCACTTTCGTTGAGGATAGGTTTTACGATGACAATCTGGATCAGATGCTGCGTGATACAGAAGGGAACCGTAACGAGTAGTAGTATGTAAAATTTTGGGGCTTAATGGATGACTCGGAGAAACCTTTGTTCCCGAGCTGCAAGTCAAAATACACAAGGTTGTCATCCGTGCTTGAACTGCTGAAATTAAAGGCAAGCAACAGTTGGTCTGACAAGAGTTTCACGGCGCTGTTAGGTCTGTTAGTGGACATGCTTCAAGAGGGAAACGAGTTGCCGACAACCACCTACAAAGACAAGAAGGTTCTTTGTCCCTTGGAATGGAACTAGAAAGAATACGTGACTGTTCGAACGACTGTATCCTCTACTGCAAAGAGTATGCAAACTTGCATGTATGTCCGGTATGCAATGCATCCCGGTACAAGCGTAAAGATAAATCAGATGACGACGATGAGGGCATCGAGCTGAAGAAAGGACCTTGTGCTAAGGTGGCGTGGTATCTGCCTGTAATTTCCCGTTTGAATCATTTATTTGCGAACACAAAGGAGGCAAAACTACTTCGGTGGCACTCGGATGAGCGTAAGAACTATGGAATGCTAAGACATTCTGTTGATTCTACCCAGTGGAGAAACATCGATAGGAGGTTTCAAGAATTCACTGCAGATCTGAGGAATATAAGGTTCGGATTGAATACGGACGAAATGAATCATTTCGGTAATATGAGCAGCCGTCATAGCACTTGGCCCGTGAATCTCTGTATCTACAACCTTCCTCCTTGGTTGTCTATGAAGCAGAAGTACATTTTTCTATCTATACTCATCCAAGGCCCGAAGCAACCTGGGAACGACATTGATGTGTACCTAGCACCTTTGATGGAAGATTTGAACACACTGTGGGCTCCTGGGGTACAGGTATAGGATGCTCACAAACGAGAGTACTTCACTTTGCACTGCCTGTTGTTCTGCACTATAAATGATTATCCTGTCCTTGCTAACCTATTGGGCCATAGTACAAATGGAGTCAAAGCCTATTCTCACTGCTTGGATGATGATACTAAGAATGTGTGGCTAAATCACTCAGGCAAAATAGTGTACATGCGTCACCACAGGTTCCTTCGGAGGAATCACCCATACCGCAAGATGAAAAACAATTCGACGGAACGACCGAAGACGGTTTAGGTCCAAAGCCTTTAAGCGGGATAGACATTCATGATATGATTAAGAATTTGGATGTTGCGCTTGAAACGGAACGTAAATCGAGGACCCGTGAGAAGAGCATGTGGAAGAAGAGATCAATATTTTGGGACCTACTTTATTGGGAGCACCTAGAAGTTTGGCACTGCATCGACGTGATGCACGTAGAGAAGAATGTCTATGATAGCTTGATTGGTCTCTTACTGAACATTAAGGGAAAAATAAAGGACGGTATCAATGCACGGCTTGACTTGGTTGATATGGGCATCAGATCTGAGTTAGTACCGAAAGAGACCGATAAAGGCCAAACGTACTGCGAACCTGCTTGTTACACTCTGTCCAAGGCCGAGAGAATTGAACTGTGCCAGTGCTTGCATGGTGTGAAAGTTCTGTCTGGTTACTCCTCCAACATGATGAGATTTGTTTCGATGCAAGATTTGAGTTTAACTGGCATGAAGTGTCATGATTGCCATATGCGTATGACACAGATGTCCATGTCGCAATTAGATGTATTTTACCGAGCAAGGTCTGGGAGACAATCACAAGGCTGTGTTATTTCATTAACACAATTGCTCAGAAGGTCATCGATCCTGAAGGACTAGATGATCTGCAAACCGAGGTGGTCATGACTCTATGTAATCTTGAGATGTATTTCCCTCCATCGTTTTCCGATATCATGGTCCATCTTATTGTTCACATTGTGAGGGAGATAAAGATGTGCGGTCCCGTGTTCCTACGTAGCATGTACCCGTTCGAGAGGTATATGGGAATTCTCAAGTCCTACGTATGAAATCGATCTCTACCGGAGGGTAGCATTGTCGAAGGTTATTCAACTAAAGAAGTCGTCGAATTCTGTGTGGATTACATGGCTCTGGTCGAACCTATAGGTGTGCCTCAATCCCATCATGAGGGGAGGTTCCAGGGTCTCAGGACCATCGGAAGGAAAGCAATCACGCCTAATCCAGTTGCGAGTGCTAAAGCCCATTTCATGGTTTTGCAACACATGGCTGTTGTAGCCCCGTATATTGACGAGCACAAAAACTGGCTACGGCAAGAGAATCCGTCATGGCAGGAGTCCTAGATCATCAGACAACATAACCTTCAGTTCAACAGATGGTTGAAGGAGCAATAACCCAGCACTGGAAGCTCATCAGCTGATACACTGACATGGTTGGCAAAAAGACCACCATTTATAGTTGTAACATAGAAAGGATACGACTTAAATGGGTACACATTTTACATGAGAGATTAGGACATGAATAGCACAAACCAGAACAGCGGTGTTCGCATAGATGCACTGAATATCGCTGGGTCGACGAGGAGCTTCTACTATGGGTTCATTGAGGAAATTTGGGAGCTCGACTACATACTATTCAACATCCCCTTATTTCGGTGCCATTGGGTTCACCTACAGCGCATGAAGGTTGACAAGTACGGTGTCACTACTGTAGACCTCAAACGTGTTGGATACCAAGACGAACCATTTGTACTAGCTAACCAAGTTGTTCAAGTCTTCTATGTAACCGACCCGTCCAACAAAAAGCACCACGTGGTTCTTTGGGGGAAAAGGAGGACTGTCGGAGTTGAGAATGTGGTATATGAGGAAGAATACAATCAGTTTGACGAATTGTCTCCTATCGGAACTGGCATCGTGGTCCACAAAGAACAACTGAGGAAGCTAGCTATGCACGTGTCGATCATCGTGAAGGGTTAATTTTTGTATAAAAGAATAATCAAGTGGAGTTATGAAGAGGTCGTCATATTTATTTGTCAAGTATGAAAGTAAACGAATGTACTGTCGTTGTACTGTTATTACGTGAACAAGCTGTCGTCTGTGATGTTCTTTTTTCACTTTCTCTTAATTAGAAAAAAATAATATTGCATTGCAGTTGAAAAAAAAAATAATAATAATAATAACTTGAACAAATAATAATAACTTCAACAAACAATAATAATAATAATAACTTGAACAAATAATATTAAGAAATAATAATAATTTGAAAAAATAATAATAATTTGAACAAATAATAACAATAACAATAACTTGAACAAATAATAATAACTTAAACAAATAATAATAACTTGAACAAATAATAACAATAACAATAACTTGAACAAATAATAATAACTTGCACAAACAATAATAATAATAATAATAATAATAACTTGAACAAATGATAATGATAATAATAACTTGAACAAATAATAATGACAATAATAACTTGAACAAATAATAATGATAATAACTTGAACAAATAATTTCAATAAATAATAATAACTTGAACAAATAATAATAACCAAAACAAATAATAATAACTTTACAAAAATTAACAAAAAACTTCATCACAGACGGTTGTGGATTGAATCATCTGTGTTGAGTCTTGGCCCACAACCGTATGCCATAACCGTCCCCCATCGTACTTGTCCTTGCCCCTTCGCCCGCACTTGCCCTCACACGCCCGCACTTGCCTCACACGCCCGCACACCCGCGCCTCTGTTCGCCTCACCTTCTAAACCCTAGCCGCCGTCTGCCCCACCTCCGCCTGCGCCTCCCTTTGACCGCTTCCCCCTCGGCGTCAACCCTGACAGGCCTCCTCCCCGGTGCCTCCTCCTTGGTGTTGCCTCGCGTCGGGAAGTTTCTGGACTCTGCGGGCGAGGAACCTAGAGCATCCCATCCTCACCTCGATCAAGCCCTCGGTTTTATCCGATTCCCTTCCTCACCTATATTTTTTTGGTTAGCACTAGAACTTTGATGATACATTTGTCTCCCTATATTACTTTGTGTAGTCTTAGTGACAGATCAGTTCATGTTTACAATATCTTTTCATGCCTTATGTATTCTGTATATGTCATTCGAATATGAATTGGGAGTTCACGACCTTCTAGTTACTAGTGACTGAAAACAGATGATATTGAATGTTTGCTGGTACCTTATATTTCTTTTTCTTGTCTATTCATGCAGTCGCAGTTAAAAATGACATATGTTCAACACATTTCTGTGAGGTGCTTGGACCTTTGTTGATGGGAATAACAAATAAGTCACTAAATTAAGGCCCTGTTTGGGGGGCTTAAAGCCATTTTCAGCTTCTGAAAATCCAGCAAGCTCCCCAAACAGCTCAGCTTTTAAGTGGCTTTTGACATAAGCCAAAAGCCACATATGACTAAAAAAGCCAAAAGATGAAAAGTTGGGCTGGACCTGTTTTTGTAGCTTATTGCTGAGGAAAATTAGCTATTTATTAAACAGTCTCTTATAAAAAGTTATAGCCACTTTTCAGCTCAGAAAGCCAAAAAGCAGGTTCTCAGAAAAGCTACAGCTCCCCCAAACAGGCCCTAAGCCAAAGAATAACACATTTCACAGCTGTTTGTAATGCACCTTTCTTGTCATGTTTACAGAGCATAAGGAAGAGCTCAGTAGCAAGTAGATTATCTTGTTCTACAGAAGTTTATGTATAAAGCTAATAATAATGTAACAATGGATAAATCCATGGTTATTATGTCCTGTAGAGTGTCTAGTCACTAGTGTAGTAGTGTGTCCCTAAAGTGAGAATATTGGGTGGTGGTTATTCTGCAGGCTTGTAGCTGTTGTCCACCATTAGCTCTTAATGTGCACCTGCTTCCTCATAGCTGTCTACGAACAAATAATGTCCAATCTTGCTGCTGTTAACTATTGTTGTTTCTCCGTGTGGTTGTGATAAACTGATAATTCTCACTTGTGTGCATTGTTAGACATTTCAATGTGTAATCCTTTCTTGATCCCTGTGTTGTTTGTAAATTGTTCTTTGTCAATGAACATGATGTAATTCTTCTGTCCTCTCAAACACATTTTATTTATGTCACCCTTCCATCCATATGAATAGGAACTCATATGCACTTTTTTATAACTATTCGAAATGCATGTGAACTGACATGAACTTGTGAAGGTTTAGAACGTTTGTAAGCTTTTGTTTTGGAACAATTGAGTACACCGTGTACAGTTTGAATGTTTGTTCTGTGGATGATACTTAGTTGGCCCCACATGTCATTGTAGTAACACTACACTGAAAAAGGTCATCTGTGGCGATTCATAACTGCCATCAGTAGCGGTTATTGAACCGCCACAGATACAGTGCCACTGATAATCGAGGATTATCAGTGGCGGTTTTCTAACTGCCACAGATAATAGTTATCTGTGGCGGTTCTATCCACCAACCGTCACAGATAACAATATTATCTGTGACGGTTATATTAACCAACCGCCACAGATAACAATATTATCTATGGCGGTTCTATACACCAACCGCCACAGATAACAATATTATCTGTGGCGGTTCTATCCACCAACCGCCACAGATAGTACCTGATCGAAAAAAATAAAAAACCGCATTTTGGGCTAGCCTCAGATGCTGCTAGCCATGCCCTCTGAAACATATACATCAATCACAGATTTTGCATATACACAATTACAATGTACAACAATATACCGATTTGATCAGACAACAACAATATACCAGTGCGGAAGAAATGATGAATTTGTTGCTAACATATACATCAATCACAGATGAGGCTAAGAATTTACCGCGATGATCGATAACATAAAACAAGCCATAGGAAGTTTTGACAAGGATGTCCAAATTTCCATCACCATCCAAATCAACCACAGTTGGAGAAGAATATGCATGGGCACGGAAGTTTCCGATGTCGATTACTCAAATCAAGGTCTGCAGTCCATTTAACTTGTCTTGTGTCAAGGTTAAAAACTACTATACTGCTTGCAACATATTTTTCAATGTCAATCCCTCCTAGCTCCTTTATATGCTCTGGGTTATCGTAATACCTGCATTAAAAGCCAGCAAGTTACTAGTGCACTAGGTACACCAACAAAGTAACACAAACAAGAAATCATGAAGTGTTCATATTGTGGTTGCAAGTTTTGCATTAAGAAAAAGTATTTCGATCATAACCAAAAGATAACACAGCAAGATAAGCAAAAACCTAGCGTTGGCACCTTTTGATTCATTGTTGAAACCAGCATGATAATACTTAACAGCAAATCTATGCCTGCTAATTTAGCGAAAGAAAAAAATGTCTAGTAGTTACCTCTACAGATCCATAGTCTAAGAAAATCAATCAAAGTGAAGCATATCAACTGGTTCGAGGAAGCAAAGGCCCAATCTAATCGAGATCGGCGTAAAGCACCATCATCAACCAACCCACCCATAATCGGGGAGAAAAAAGGTTATGATTTTATATCTTGGACACATAAATGACGCATGCCATCACAGACAGCACAAATATACAAGTATCTTTTCTTATTTTCAAGACACTTAATTAGAAACCTCACTTTTATTATATAACAAAACAAAATTGGAATTATTTGAAAGTCTTTGTCATTCGAAGTCATGAGCAACACGCGAGAATGTTTTAGCGGCAGAGAAAGCAGCCTTACTCGCGGTCAAAGAAGTAGGATACAACAATCACCATTTCATGTACACCATCTTTGTCAATATCTGCAATTACCTATAGAAAGAATGTGAAAAACAACTCAAGGTCATTTACTGAGCGAACACTAAATATAAGCAAAAGGATACAAAGGTTCACTTCTTGGGGTGGACTAGAAGATAAGCTTTACCTCCCAAATGCAAATAACAAAAGAAGACATTTCTTAGAATAGACCAATGAACAATGTGGCAATAGATTATAAGCTGACTTACGGGACTGGGGTTCCTTAGAAGATTCTTTAACAACCGAGGGAGCGCTCATCGTCTAGAGCACACACACACACCACCCATCAACACACACACACACACGCACGGGAGAAGGGCAACAACACACAGGCAGATCAATCACAACTTCTTAAATCAAATGACAGAAATTTGAACATGTGCAAAGCATCCCATCGAA
The DNA here is from genome assembly GCA_036346275.1 of Otatea glauca. NCBI lineage: Eukaryota > Viridiplantae > Streptophyta > Magnoliopsida > Poales > Poaceae > Otatea > Otatea glauca. Next base: position 8,139,417 of record CM070716.1, on the reverse strand, counting down.
TACTAAACTTGACATTTAATGAAACATCAGTTTACACCATTGTAAGAAAAAATTAACTATTTTTCTGAACTATAAGCCTACGAGTCTTCAGTGTTGGTAGGGGCCTCAGGAGGTGGCAGATGAGTATGGAAGACTTCATCGTTATTATCTGGGTCATGAAACTCGCCGTTCTTGTTGAGTACTTCCTTCATGATGAAGTAGGCGAGCTGTCCCTGGATGCCTTGGATTTCATTTGGAACCAGTCCTCCCGTAGGCAACTTCAAACGCTATAAATAGAAAAAGTTTGTCTTAAGAGCTTATATAGAGAATGAGATGTACGAATCAATATGTGATGTTAGCATGGCAAACCTCTACGTCATTGTTTACTATTGTAGAGCCTAAGATTTCGCGCATGTATTGGCACACAAAGTACCCACATAAATTTGTGCCTGGCGGCTGCTTGTGGCACTGCAAAAAATTGAATAAACTTATACGATATTGAAGGAGTTATTGACTACAAGATGCGATATAGGAAAATTGTTTTTGTGCTTACCTGAAATTTAGTACGGATTGTCAGTGATTTATGGAAAGGACGGTGTCTCGAGCTCTTTTTACAATATGCTTGGAACGCCCTATTCACTAGACTTGTCATATCTTTGTAGTTTTTTGGATCTTTGTCCCGCGGGTCCAAGATCAGCATCTTGCTTTTATCTGGAGTAATTACTACGAGAATCCAGTGGAAACTACATACGCATGTATGATGCCGTAGTCATTAGTCCTAAGCTGAGCAAAGAACGACATTAACAAATAGTTGAACTAGCTAGTGAGCCACTTACTTGAAATTGTATGGTAAAAGTATGAACTCCTTGTCTTGGAGTTTGATGAAAGCGTTATATACGTAGTCCTCGACCTCCTTTGGTACTCTTTTGATTTTCAGCTGGCAAACCGTTCCCGGATCGAGGAATGCCACTAGCCCGTTGGTTCTTCTTAGTTCGATCAACTCGTATCTACATAAGAAATGATTTAGACATCACATTTATCGGTATTACATGAATGTAGACAATGATTTTTATATTGGACACTTATAGTGACCAGCATCTCATAAGATACACGTCGAGGGCATCTTGATAGTACATGTTGTGCAAGTCGCTGAATTCTATCATGAAGCAGCCAGTCCCCTCATGGTGGAAATGTTCCTCTCTAAAAATGGCAGTGGTCACCTTCGGGAGTACATCTTGGTTAGATCGCTCCATATACCATGCATGTAATCGCCTTAGCTGCACTGTTAGGCTATCAAGCTTCGAAGGGGTGACAAACGGCTTCCCCAATTCGTATTTCAGTCTTTCTTCAGCAGCTTGTCCTTTGGACACCGCTTTACCCTTACTTTTCTCGCACAACATCATACTGCTCGCAGCCGCTGACCTCGATATGGCTTGTCTATTCTGCCATGCCTTCAGAGGAGGATTTTTAAGTCGGTCAACTGAAGTTGTCACACTAACTTTTGTACGCTGATGTGTTGGTGACGACTATGCGAGGTTTACTGTAGGACAGCCGGCAGGTTCACTGCAGGAGAGGCTGGCATGGTCACCTCAGGAGGGGCTGGCAGGTTCACCTCGGGAGGGGCAGGCACTTCACAATGGTCCAAGACGATGTCACGTTTGCACCACTGGATGAATGAGTGGACGGCACTTTCTAGAGTTGTAACCTCGTCGTTTGGGGGCATTTCTAGCCCGAGGTTGGCAAACTGGGGATTAACCGTGTCCACCTGGACCTTTGCATAACCCGGCGCTATCGCAGAGTTGTGCAATACACCTCCTTCTTGGCATGGGTACACTATGCCTGTACCAGCCTGAATGAATATGTTCATGACGGGCAAAGTGAGCTGGCACGGTGTGGGGTCATGTATGTCGTCCAGAGGATAATGGCCCATGCCCTGTTCTACAAGTGGGGCGGATGCGCAACTGCTACGACGATTCGGAGGGCTGGTCGTACCAATGTTCTCGGCTTGCGACTGGCTCATGGCTTGTTGTACTTGTTGTTGTACTTGTTGTTCTATTGTGCCTTGCAATTCTCAAAGCATCTTTTCCTTCATCATTTCTATTTTAGCAAACGCTTCTCTAGCTCTCTTTCGACTCTTGTAAGTGTGGAGGTGCTCTGGGAATCCTGTCATCCAGGGAACCTTAACCCCGACACCTCGTGTCCGTCCAGGATGATCCTTGTTTCCCAGGGCACATGTTAGTTCGTCGTTCTCCCTATCTGGGTGGAATGTTCCTTGGGAAGACTCGACGTACAGCTCCTGGACCCTTTGCGACATTGCTTCGTCATCGCTATTTCTGAAGGATAAGCCCTCACCAGACGTGACACTTGCCCTCGCTAGCACATAGTGCTTGACTCGTTCTGGTAGTCCGGCCAATTGACTTGTAACAGTCGATTGTAGTGATTCTGCTTCCTGCCTCTCCCATTGAGGGATTTTACCAGCATACCCACCCGTACCAAGTCTGTGTGGATGGATGTTCCTCCTTCCGATGTTTATGTGGTCCTCGCTGGACTTCTTTGCTGCTTCACTTTGCTTCATCGACACAAATTTATCCCAATATGGTTCTAAGTTTGGGTAGTCCCCGATGGCCGACCGGTTTTTTTTCACATAAGTAGTATTCAGCCTGCCCTTGAAGTTCCTCCATGCCGCATCCCGACGCACGCGGTGTTCATCTTCTTCGGGGAATTCGAAGGTTTGTTTGAGCTCCGTCCATAGATCTGCTTTGATGGTATCGGGCACTTTGTGCCAATCCAAAAAGGTGATTGGCACTCTCTTCCTTGCGATATACCCGCAGGTTGTTCTGTACTTTGCTACGAACTTTGGCGGTGCAATAAGGGCCCCAACATCTGAGACCTCTGAGATGGTATACCGGCCATCGGGCTTTTTATTTCTTCCTCGGCCACGAGGTCTTGCCACGGGTACGTCAGCATCGGCGGCAACAGTGGTGGTTGGGTGGAGGTTGAGGAACCTGCTAGGGCTAGGGCTCGGTCTCGGGATGAATTGCTCCTCCATATCAGCCTTAGATGTGCGAACTGAAAGAGGTAAAGTATGGAACCATTAGAATTTGGCGGTCATTTGGGTTAAGTACAGAAGTTTAACTCTGAAAACTAGAAATGAGAGTAATCGAGAAATTGGGCATTCAATAGAAAGACTTATATTTTAGAAGAACCATCTGTGATGAGCCGTCTGTGATAACTACACATCACAGATGGTTCTACAAGAATTTGGCGGTCATTTGGGTTAAGTAAGGAAGTTTTAGTCTGAAAGCTAGAAATGAGAGTAATCGAGAAATTGGGCATTCAATAGAAAACGTTATATTTTAGAAGAACCGTCTGTGATAACTTCACATCACAGATGGTTCTACAAGAATGGCTCTATACATAATGTGACTTACATATCTGGAAAAGATGGCACTCAAATATTTGCAGCGTATTGGATAACTCTTTTGTCTAATTACTTACACTGACTAAGTTTATGTGCAAGTCATAGTGCCAGCTTATACGTGTAAATGACTCACGTATATCATCCAGAAGGACTACAGGATCAGTTTTGAGCTTTGTGTTCATTATTATCCGTTCAAAACTACAAAAATATGTCAATGGTTGTATAAGAAGAATGTGCAATTTTACTTTGCTTTTTGGCTTTTAGAAGCCCTACACATACTATCATGCCATACATACTTACCCAATAGTCAAAACATGCTGTTGCTGACTAGAAATGTGAAAAAGCAGACAAATGATGCAAACATTTTAAGAGTGTGCATCTGAATCATGCATAGTGAACCTGACTGTAGTAAAGCTCCTTTTTGTGATGCTTTTTCCTTGCGGAAATTTAAATGGATGTCTAACTCTAAGAAGCAATACATACAGTTCCATTCAAAACTTGATCCAGAAATGAAAATATTCGTTCCTTCTTACAGCATAAAAGTAATGCATCGAAACCTTAAAGTCTTATGGTCTCAGAATATTTAGTTTACCATTAATTGCTAGCTTATAATTAAGCTTATGTTTTATTGTATGAAACCACATTTGCTTGCAATGTCTGATACACTTTTTTAACGAGGCTTCCCATTTTTTTCCAACATGCAAGATACAAACTTACTTATCAATGCATAAATTTCCCTGATAACCACTAGAGTGACCAAAATGTTAGTTCTTGACACATCAAGAAATTAATTTCTGGAATTAAAACAACACAAGGATGCCCATAAATTATTTATGTGGGGTCATACAAGCTGGTTGAGACATACATTTTCAGCCTGCCTCACATTCTCTAATACCCACATCAATGATGTTTAGTTTATAGTTCATTATTGTCTTCTGAAAAAACACCGAAGAGCAATAGAAGTAGTACTGTTCATTGCCAAATTAATCATACTCCCTCCGTTCCCAAATACATGTCATTCTAGCTTTCAAAATACAATTTTGTTCCTAAATACATGTCATTCTACATTTTCGGGGTGACTTTTTACCATTTTTTCCTTCTATACCCCTCTCCTTTGGCTATTTCCAATATCATTTACTTCCATGAACTAGAGTAAGACACACCATCCAAAGATATAATAAAGAGGAGTAATGCATTCTTTTGTAGATATATCTTGGTGGAAGTGCAAGAACCTAAAATGACATCTATTCAGGAACGGAGGTAGTAAAAGTTAATTTTGCTTTGGCCATCAACAAGCATCCAGCATGTACTTCAATTGGTGATGTATAATGCAAGGAATAATTGGCGGTGTACACTATATCCAATTTTACACAGGGACACTACAATCAAATAGTTGAATCTGCGAGACTACAATGCACTTGTAGTAACTCATCTCCATATGGATCGATTCTAACCTCTTGTAGGTGAACGAAGGCGACCTCCCGAGATGCCCAGAACAATGTCGCAAATGCGGGCTTACAAGCCAAGGCGTCGCCAGTACTGCATTATCATACAACAAATTCATCACCCTCTCAACTCTCAAGTAAACCAATCATGACGCAATGCAATGACCCTTCCCATGATTCAAATTTGAACCCGACTTCGGTTCCATCACAACCGATCCTCTTTAGGGACAGAGTCACGGAAAGCGAGTCAAGCACACAATGCTTTGCTTCTACCACAAAATTGCAAAGGTCGAGCGACTAAATTGTACACGCCAATAACTAAAACTAAGAAATAAGTTTCCTCACGCGATCAGTCGAGAGGGCAAAGCCATACCTACCGTGGAGGAGCGGCACTTGAGGCGACGCGGTGGTAGATCTCTGAGCGGGTGGAAGGTGAGCAGCTTCGCCGGCCGACTCGCCGGGAGGGCGGGTCTGCGGGGAGGCGTCGTCGCGAGCGCGAGGCGTCGGGCGGCGATCGTGGTGGCGTCGGTGAAGCGGCGTCGGCGCGCGCGCAGCGGCGTCGGGCTCGGCGGCGGCGGCGGCGTGGCGGCGTCGGCGCGCGCGCTTCAGAGTTTAGGGTTTAGGGCACTCGGTGAGAAGAGTGATCAGTATCCATCTTATATATGGAGCATATTATCAGTGGCGGTTCTTCACGAGAACCGCCACTGATACACTTATCTGTGGCGGTTATTATAAAGAACCGCCACAGATAATACATATATTATCTATGGCGGTTCTATATACGAACCGCCACAGATAAGTGTATCAGTGGCAGTTCTTATTAAGAACCGCCACTGATAATTCTATCAGTGGCGGTTCAAGTGAAGAACCGCCACTGATATAATTATCCTAATACATATATTACCATATATAATCCTAATATTGTAATGACCATATATAATTCTAATATAGTAATATACCCTACATAATACTAATATATTAATGACCCTATATGATCCTAATATATTAATGACCTTATATAATCCTAATAAATATTATATACCCTATATAATCCAAATATATTAATGACCTTATATAATCCTAAAAAATATTATATACCCTATATAATCCTAATATAGTAATGACCATATGTAATTCTAATATAGTAATATACCTTATATAATCCTAATATATTAATGACACACATTTCCATGACTCCACACAAATGCATAACACCACATTTCCATTACTCCATACAAATGCATATTGTTTACATCACATTGCCATTACTCGTATATAGCTAATTATTTTCTTTCACAATTTGCCCTTCTTCATGATCGTCGCGATGATAGGTAGCTTCCTGAGTGGTTTCTTCCTCGAGCCTGATGTTGCCATCTACGAAAGGAGGCAACTCATCAAACTGGTTGTACTCATCCTCATCCACGACATTCTTAACTCCGACGATCCTTCTTTTTCCCTGAAGAACTACATGGCGCTTCTTATCTGCCGGGTCGATTACATAGAAGACTTGTGCTACTTGCTTCGCAAGTACGAATGGTTCGTCTCTGTATCCGACATATTCGATGTCCATAGTAGTGAAGCCGTACTTGTCCACCTTGACACCCTTTGGGAGTTGTACCCAACGACACCGAAACATCGGGATCTTAAAAATACAATAGTCGAACTCCCAAATCTCTTTTATGAACCCATAGAAGCTACTCTTCTTACTGCCTGTGTTGTCATAGGCATCTATGCGGACACCACTATTTTGGTAAGTGGTTTTGCTATCCTGAGATCTCGTGTAAAAGGTATATCCATTTATGTCGTATCCTTGCCATGTCAAGATTGTACCTGATGGCCCTTTTGCCAACCACCTCAACATAACACTCGTTTCTTTCCCAGTCATATGCTCTTTGAACCAATGATTGAACAAACGGTTATGCTCTTTTGTTACCCAAACCTCTGATCGTCCACGATTTTCCTCTCGTAGCTTATCCTTGTGCATGTCCATATACGAGGACACCTCAACCGATCGTTGCAAGATCGTGAAATGAGCTTTTGAACAATCCATGATCGTAAGAATTTATTGATTTCCTTCCAATCGTCCCTTTCCCAACTAGCCTACCCTCGTGGCGAGATACAGGCACTCCTACCGGTTCCACCCCCTCCATGTAATCCACGCAAAACTCGATAACCTCCTCGGTTGCATAACCTTCCACAATGCAGCCCTCCGTAGAGATCGATTTCGTACATACTTCTTGGGATACCCATGTACCTTTCGAACGGGTACATCGATGCGAGAATACGGGCCACATACATTTATCTCATTCACAAGGTGAACAATGAGATGAACCATTATATCGAAAAATGATGGAGGGAAATACATCTCTAGCTGGCATAGTGTCTTGACCACATCATTCTGCAGTTCAAAAAATCCGATGGGATCGATGACCTTCTGTGAAATCGTGTTGAAGAAGAAACACAACCTCATGATTGCCTCTCGGACCTTTTCAGGCAAAATACCTCTAATTGCAATAGGAAGCATTTGTGTCATCATCACATGACAATCATGACACTTCATGCCAGTTAACTTCAAATCTTTCATGGAGACCAGTTTCTTGATGCTTACGGAGTAACCGGACGGAACTTTCACACCATGCAAGCATTTGCATAGGCATGTTCTCTCTTTCTTGGATAGAGTGTAGCAAGCTGGGGGAAGGTAAAGTCGCCTTTTCCCGGTGTCTTGAGGATGTAGCTCAACTCTGATTTTCATATCTTCCAGGTCCCTTCGTGCCTTCTGTCCGTCCTTAGTTTTGCTAGGAATGTTCAGCAAAAGCCCAATCAAGCTGTCACATACATTTTTCTCTACGTGCATGACATCTATGCAGTGTCGAACTTCTAAGTCCCTCCAATAGGGCAAGTTCCAAAATATCGATCTCTTCTTCCACGTGGTCTTCTCAGTACGAGACCTCGATTTATTATTACTATCTCCCTTTCCAAGTACAACATTAATATCCTTAACCATATCATATACCTCTTCCCCACGACGAGGCCTTGGAGCTATACCATCCTCTTTTGTCCCGTCGAATTGTTTCTTCATATTGCAGTAGGGGTGATTCCTGCGAAGGAACCTACAGTGATGCATGTACACAGTTTTCCTCGAGTTATTGAGCCACACACTAGCGGTTTCATCCATGCACTGGGGGCATGCTTTGGCCCCTTTTACAGTACGACCGGATAGGTTACCAAGGGCAGAGAAATCATTTTTGATGGTGCAAAACAACAATGCGTGTAGGATGAAGTACTCTCGCTTGTACTCATCCCATACCTGTACACCTTCGTTCCACAGTACCACAAGATCTTCCACCAATGATTGTAGGTATACATCAATATCATTGCCAGGTTGTCTCGGCCCTTGGATAAGCAGCGACATCATAATGTACTTTCGTTTCATACACAACCAAGGAGGAAGGTTGTAGATACAGAGAGTCACGGGCCAAGTGCTATGAATACTACTCATGTTACCGAAAGGATTCATTCCATCCGTAATCAACCCAAACCTTATATTCCCCGGTTCATTCCCGAAGTCCTTCCTAAAGAGCCTATCGATGGTTCTCCACTGGGCAGAATCAGCAGGGTTTCTCAGCTTTCCATCCTTTTTATGCTCTTCTAAGTGCCATCGCATCAATTGGGCATGCTTTTTGTGTCCAAATAAACGCTTCAACCGAGGTATTATTGGTAAATACCACACCACTTTAGCGGGAGCTCCTTTCTTCACCACGATGCCCTCGCTGTCATGGCCTTTACGCTTGTATCGCGATGATTTGCACACCGGACATACATGCATGTCTGTATACTCTTTGCGATAGAGTATACAATGTTTGGACATGCATGTATTCTTTCTACTTCCAATCCCAATGGACATACAACCTTCTTAGCTAAATAAGTGGTTATCGGCAATACATTTCCATCTCGAAGCATGTTCGCTAAGAGATGTAATAGCGTCGTGAAACTCTTATCGGACCAACCATTGCTTGCCTTCAATTTTAGAAGTGAAAGCATGGTGTGCAACTTTGTGTATTCCTCCTTGCAACCCGGGAACAAAGGTGTGTCCGAGTCATCCAACAAACCCTTGAACTGATTAAACTCTCTCTGACTAGTGTGGTTCCTTTCTGCATCGCGCAACATCTGAGCAAGATTATTATCGTCATCAATGTCCAACCTATCCTCATCAGATCCATAACCGATGTCAGCTGCCATAATGCCTTCTCCATCATCCAATACGTTATCACCTTCATGTATGTTTTCCTCTTCACCGTGACTTGTCCAACGTGTATAGCCAAGTACAAAACCCCTTCGAATCAAGTGCAAGTGGATGTGCTCTTTCTCTGAAAACATTTTCTCATTCTTGCAATCAATGCATGGACAATGTATGGACTCCGTCTTCTTGTGCAACTTGTTCTCCTCAGCGGCTCTTAGAAAAGCAGATACCCCGTCGATGTAATCTCGGTTGTACCGGTTCGCATTGTACATCCATCTCTGGTCCATCTAAAATTAATTAACATATAAAAATTGATTAAAAAATTAATTTAATTACTTATCATCTAAAGGAGCTACATAATAAATTCATCATCTAGAAATAATGAGCACCAACCTACCAAATTAACTAAAATTTCATGTATATTAATATCCACTAATCTTAATTAAACAAATTTAATATATGCAAGATGTATATTATATGTGCACACTAATGGAACCAAATTAATAGTAATTAAAAAACTAATTTAATTATTTATCATCTAAACGAGCTAGATAATAAATTCATCATCTAGAAATGATAAGGACCAACCTACCAAATTAATTAAAATTTCATGTATATTAATATCCACTAATCTAAATTAAATAAATTTAATATATAGAATTTGTATATTATATGTGCACACTAATGGAACCAAATTAATAGTAATTAAAAAACTAATCTAATTATTTATCATCTAAACGAGCTAGATAATAAATTCATCATCTAGAAATGATAAGCACCAACCTACCAAATTAACTAAAATTTCATGTATATTAATATCCACTAATCTAAATTAAATAAATTTAATATATAGAAGATGTATATTATATGTGCACACTAATGGAACCAAATTAATAGTAATTAAAAAACTAATCTAATTACTTATCATCTAATGGAGCTAGATAACAAATTCATCATCTACCAAATTAACTTGAAATGCATTTTATATTAAATATATGCTTGATCATAATTCATCATCTATAAAAGGAACACAACATCATCTAATGAACCTAACTAGGAAATAAATTCATCAACTACAAAATGGTAGGTAAATAAAAATAAACAAAATCTAAACTTTTCATCTCATCTACATGTAAAACTTAATTAAACTAGGTTTAAAAATTAAATTGCAACAAGATTAACACAAATCAAGAGAGGAGAAAAAATAACTCACCAAGGAACAACTAGAGGAAGTACAAGCACAAGAATTGGAGAAACCGAAATCTGAAAATTAAAACTTTTGGTTTGCTCTCGGAGGAAGAAGACTAGTCTTTGCTCGACCACCTATTTATAGGCAATATTATCAGTGACGGTTGTTAACTAGAACCGCCACTGATAACATTATCCGTGGCGGTTGGAGGATAGCACCGCCACTGATAACCAATAGTATCAGTGGCGGTTGGACGATAGAACCGCCACTGATAATCCAATAGTATCAGTGGCGGTTGGAGGATAGAACCGTCACGGATAACCAATTATCAGTGGCGGTTCTATCCTCCAACCGCCACTAATGATGTATTTGTTATCAGTGGCGGTTCTATCCTCGAACCGAATTATCAGTGGCGGTTCGAGGATAGAACCGCCACTGATAACAAATACATCATTAGTCGCGGTTCGAGGATAGAACCACCACTGATATTCTTCCCGCCATTTTCAATATAGAACCGCCACTGATAATTATATTTGTAGCGGTTCGAAAAAAACCGCCACAAATAGACCGTCACCTATTGCAGGTTTTGGCGTAGTGTAAAGAGCTAACAAGGGATACTTGCTTACTATTAGAATATCACTTTCTCCTTTCAGGGCTGCTATATTCTATCACCTTGTAATAATCTTTGGCCATTAATCTCATTATGAGTGTAATTGAACATCTAGCTAGTCCATTTTGCACTGGTACTAGCAGCTTGCATAAATGGCTAGCTAGTAACAAAAACAATACTTAGGACTCTAATTCACTGTGAGCATGCAATTAATCCACGCTAAGAATCTAAAGCATACAAAATGTGCTAAAACGATTAAACAAGCAATCAATAAAAGGGGCACATTTTTTACTCACATGTGCTGATCGAGATTAATTAGGCATGCATGCTCCATATAAAGATAGGTCCTTTAATTTGCTGCACCTCTACAACATTTATAACCTAAAAAAGACCTTGTTTGGAACGCAGGAAATTCTTGATTGCTATATCACCTATTGCTTTGTTTGGTATAAGTTTGTTGTGAACTTGTGTTATGTACAATAAATAAGTCATTTTGAGATTCTCATATTCTAAACTTGTCAATGCTGCAATATTTTTTTTTCTGATTTTTCTTCATCCTGCTTTGGTACCTTTTATTGCTCGATGATACAAATTGGGTCAAATGATGAATTGGACAATTAAGGTTGTGAATTAGACCTTGAACATGTAGACTTGCATGCTAGAAAGTACTGGTTCATTTCACTATTGTAAAGCTTGTTCATTATTCTTTACGTGCAGTTGTCCTCTTTTGATTACTGTCTGTGTTACTTTATTTGACTTTGTACTGCTCTGTTGGTTCGGTTGATTAAATAACCTGCTGTCCGACCTGGTATTATTCTGAATTCTCATCATAAGAATATTGAAATTGATTAAAGAAAACTATTTTATTAGGTTCAATAGTTCCAAGCTCAGCAGGTATAACATCCCAAAATTTGTTTTAATATTATTTTGTTGTTATTTGTGCAATTTGTGATTTTTCTGAATTTATTGGATTTTTCTAGATTTTATTTGAATTTATTTTAAATTAAGTATATTGGCCTTTTAAGAAAACTAATTAAATATTTATAAATCTAATATAAAGTTTTGCCACAAATATATTATTTGAGTTAAAATGTCTCAAAGTATTATTGAGATTTTTTTTGGATTTTTTGCGGTATATTTATTGCCTAAAACTAATTAAATGAATATTCATATTTATTTTAATGGAAAAACTCGTGAAAACCAGTAAAACAATATTGGGCCGGAGCCCATTACTGTTTTTGCGTAAGGCCTGTGTCTGGGCGGCCCAGCCAATTGTCGCCACCAGCCCATGAGCTTGATTTCTAGAAGCTAGCCGCATCGCCGTAGACTCAAAATCGGACGGAGGATATTGAAGCAAATCCTTAGCACCTACTAACCATCGAATCAAGATCAAGCTGCGGAGTTCGCGTTGTATTGGATTAGGAAAGATTTGATCGTGTCGTTGGTTTTGGAAGGAGCGGATCTGATCGTGCCGCGTCAGCAATCTTCGTGACTGTTGGATCGCCATCGGACAGCTGTGGATCGTCGTGCTCGCGGAGAACTCAGATTCACGCCGCCGTGTAGCCGCTGGACTCGAATTCCGTTTTCGCTGTTTGCACGCCTCCCTAGCCCCGTATAAAAGCTATGGAGGGCCTAGATCACACCCGAAGCCTAGGTGTTTTCATTCCCTAGAAAATGGGATTCCCATAAGACTTCGACACGTACTAGAGTAGGAAGAGAAGTAAAGTCGAGAACGAGGAATGGCTAGTATCCCTGATTGAGTAAAGGGTGAGGAAAGGCTGAGAGCGCAGTTCGATAATCAGCTAAGAAGCCTTGAGGAAATGATGGAGCAAATGGTGGTTGCGGAGAAGCAGGCACGAAACGTGCAAGCCCCACAGGCACAGGTGTAGTTCAGCCCAATTAACCGTCGAGCAGTTGCGCGTCCGCCCATGAGATGGACATGGACGACACCAAATTTCATCCCGACGACACCCAGGTAATATACATGTTTGCAATGCTCCTTAGATAGACATGTTTGACATGTTAGCAAACTGTGTACCCTTATGTAGGTAGCCATAACGTGTAATTTCCAAGTAAGGCTTGCCAACGGCTTTGTTCCCCTGCAGGCTACTTGGGGGCGCATATCCATCCGATTTAGGGTTGGCGGTGCACGGTTGCACGGCAGATCCGGGCTATGCGAAGGTCCAGGTCGACGGTATACATGAAATTTACAAGGCTGTCACGCTGGAGATACCCCCAAATGACGAGATCGTCACACTAGAGGATGCCATTGGCACATTTATCCAGTGGCCCAAAAAGAACATCTCCTTTGACTTCCCCCCTGTAACACCGAAGCTACAAGCACTACCGGAGCCACGTGATGCACTGGAGCTACCAGCACTACCGGAGCCACGTGCTGCACCGAAGGAGCACACCAAATCGGCTACCGTGTCCCGTCAGGCACAGGTTGTAACTGTAGTTCGGGCCCAGTCATTGTAACACCCCAATTTTTGCTTTAAGTGATATTTTATTGTCATTTATGCAATTTTAGATTTATTGGGATTTTTCTGGAATTTATTTTGAAAATTAAGTAATTAGCCTCCTTGAGAACCAATTAAATATCTGCATAGTCAAAATAAAGTTTTTCCAAAAACATTTTATTTGAACTCAAAATGTCTCAAAGTATTTATGAGAATTTTCTTGGATTTTTCCTGATATTTCAATTGCCTTAAATGAATTAATCTAATTTCGGGAATTATTTTAAATCGAAAAGTGTTAGAAAATCGACATGAACAGTACCAGGCCCAGCCCAGTACTGTGTGTGCGTGGCCCAGCGCGTGCAGCCCGTTCAGTCCACTTCGCCGCAGCCTTCGCGCTCAGTCATTGGATCCAGATCGGACGGCCTTCTTCATCGCGAAACCCTAGCGCTGTCAGCCGTTAGATCGAGATTGTGCGGTCGAGATCGTGCGGCGTTATTTTGGAAAGATCTAATCGCATCCGTTGATTTTGGAAAGGGCGGATCAGATCGTATCGATCGTGATCTAATCGTGGCCGCTAGTTGCAAATCGGACGGCTCGCGGTCGTCGTCTCCAATTCGGTTTTCGAATCCGCCGCCGACTTGCCGCCGCCGCGTAACTTAGGGTTGCCTTTTCTGTGCACATGCCGAGGCTATTTAAAGCGCGGACCACACCCCGAGGATCGCCATCCCAGTGCGCATCTGCTAGCCTAGCCTCTTCGCAGGAGTTGCTACCGTTTAGCCCCGAGAGCTCGCCGTAGTTCTTTGTAGCGCCACCGCTCGTTTTCTCGCCGTTTCGCCGCCGTCAAGCCTCCATCCGCCACGTGGGTTCCAGTTTTGGGCTAACCGCGTCGAGCCGCGCCGGAGCTGCCACCTCTTCGTCGCCGGAAGGATCTAGTTCGCCGTCGGAGCCGTCGTCGTCTTCATCTCCGGGAACTCAGTGCCGCCGCGACATCGCCGTGCTTCGGAGCTTCGCGCAGCCGTCGGATCTCCGCCGGACCATCCAGATCATGCCACATCTGCATCATCAGTAGTGTTCTGCTCGGGTAAAGCTCTGGCCGTTAGATTTAATCGGACGTTCGGGATTGAGCCGCGTGTGCGTAGTGCGTTGGCCGTTGGATCGTCTCGCGGATGTGCGACGTGTGTCGGTGCGGGTATCGAAGCATCGTGCGCCGGGTGCACCATGGACAAGCATGTGCCGTGGACATGGTCCATAGACCGAGCGACATGGCGCAATTTGATTGGCCCACGTATCGCGATGATGTCATGCTGATATCAGCCGGTCCACAGCACAGTATCTCGAGTCCACGGTGGACCAGCGTATTTTCGTGGACTAAGTCCATGCGCCGAAGCCACGTGTTCGTCTCTGAAATGTCCACGTGTCGCTTGGGCATTAATCGGTAATTTCCAGTAGAAAAATAATTCGGGAAAATCGTTTTTTCTAATTTCTGTATTTTCAGTATTTATTCAAACATCAAAAGGCCATATCTTTTGCATTTTAACTCGGATTTGAGTGATTAAAATTGCTAAAAAAAATTAAAATCAAGATTTATTTATTGGTGAATTTTATTTTATTTTTGGAGTTTGGTTGCTCTCTGTTTTGGTGTTTATTTGCTATTTTGGCATCGTTTCGCGTAGACGTTGAACTGCTTAGTGATCCGGAGGAAGATTCATCGCTTCAAGACCCAAGCTCAGAGCAAGACCAGCACCTACTCCAAGGCAAGTTGTGCTTTGATCATGTTGCACCCAATTTCACCAAATTGCTATTTTGTCTCTTAAATTATGCATGATATTTTATGTGTATAAATGATTTCAATTAATCCGGGAATTAGACAATATGCCTATTTGAATTAAATCATACCTTGTCAATTATATGCCATGATCTTGTTGTCACCCTAGGATGTGGAATTATAGTTGGTTAATATTAATAATCAACATGGGACTAGTTAGACCGTCGTAGATTGCTTAGTCATGCCACGTCATCACATGTGTCCAAATGTTGATACTTAATCTTGATTAATGGAATATGGAACAATGTTTATGAATTGGTGTGTCATGTGTTGTCACATAGTGATATCAAGTTGTTGTGGCGAGGAGGTCACACAATGTCGGGACCGGATCTCCGAATCCGAACCCTCTGTGTATGACCTGTGCTAGTCCAGAAAAACCTAGCACACACAGTGAAAACAGTGATGACAACACATCCATATCACGAATCAAATAATATTAATTAAGCAAAAGAGTATTAGACTTATGGCCAATTATTACAAATAAGCAGCATCATAGCTTGAGTTCAATAAGTGTAACATCCCAAAATTTGCTCAAATATTATTTTATTGCTAAAAAGTGCATTTATGATTTTCTAGAATTTGTTTGGATTTTTTTTCTGGATTTATTTGAATTAAATTTTTATGTAAGAATACTGACCTTTTGTTCAAATCTATTTAAATTTATGCAAATTTAAAACAAAGTTTTGCCAAAAATATTTTATTTGAGTCCAGAATGTCTCAAGGTATTTTTGAGATTTTTCTTGGATTTTTTCTGATATTATTTCTGCTTAAAACTGATTAATTGAATTACCAGAATTATTTTATTAATTAAAATCCGGAAAATCTGGGAACAGTATCGGGCCGTAGCCCATCTCTCGCATTGCGGGCTCACTCGCGTAGCCCGTTAGGCCCAGTTTCTAGAAGCTTGGGTGTGGACCTTTGGATCGTCATCCGATGGTCGGCAGCTTGCTAGAAACCCTAGCGTCTGCGCCTTTGGATCCCTGGGGCATGGTTTGGATTTCGCCACGTCGTCAAGATCGCGGCCGTCAATTGGACACGTGGACGATTGAGGGGAGTTCGTCTTCGTTGCGTCGCCTGAGTCCGAGTTCTTCACGAGTTCGTCGCCGTGCCGACCTAGGTCACCGTTTGCGCGTTCGTGAGCGCTATATAAGCCGCCACCCGTAGGCCTTAGACTCGACGTCGTCTGCCGCATCTTTTCTCTAAAGCGCCGTCGCCCGTGGAGTCCAGTAGCACCCGCCAGACCTCGCCGCAGTTCGTGGGTGCGCCGCCGCGAGTTTTGATGGAGAACGTCGCCGTCAAGCTGTTCTCCGCCGCGTTGGTTCCAGATCTGGGTTCACCGAGAAGCTTCACATCGAATCGGTAAGGTTTCATTGCCGGATCGCCGTCAGAACGCCGTCGGGTTCGTCGTCTTCTCCGTGTCCGGTAAAGCTTCGTGGCGGCGTCGCCATTGTCGTCGGGTGAACCTTGGACCGTCCGATCTGTAGCGAAGGGGTGAGGTTCTGCCACGTCGCGGGCAATCGGGGCCATCCAATCTGCCTTCATCGGACCAGATTAAACCGCGCTTGTGGACCAATCAGACGCCGCCGCGTGTCGGGAGCGGGTGCCGAGGCGCCGTGGACCGAGTCCACCATGGTCCGGCGTTGCGCCGTGGACCGAGTCTATGGACCGGAACACGTGTGGGTTTCCGATTGGTTTGGGTCAGGGCTGACGCCAGCATGATGTCATGATGACGCAGTAAATCTATTTCAGTTTAAAGATAATTATGTTAATTCTGATTTTCTAATTTCTGTATTTTTAATATTTATTTCAAACTTCAAAAGGCAATATCTTTTGCATCGTAACTCGGATTTGAGTGATTCAAATTTCTAAAAATTTGTAAAATTGAGATCTATTTAATGGTGAATTTTAATTGAATTTTGGAGTTCTTTTGCTCTCTGTTTTGGTATTTATTTGCTTTTCTCCTTCGGTACGCGTAGACGTTGAATTGTGCGACGCTTCGGAGGAAGATTCAACAACTCAAGATCAAGTTCCAGAACAAGATCAGAACCTATTCCAAGGCAAGTTGTGCTTTGATCATGTTGAACCCATGTTTATAAAATTGCTATATTTGTTTTACCCTATTGCATATTATTTCAAGTATACAATTGTTTCAAATTAAATTGGGCTTAGCTATTAAACCAGATTGATTTATACCCTACCTTGTCATTTGTATGCCATGATCTATTGTCACCCTAGATTGGTTCATTATAGTTGGTTAGTAATTATAATCAACATGGGATGGTTAGTCCGTATTAGTTGCTTAGCCATGCCACGTCATCACATGTGTTAGAATCATTGATAATTAATCTTGATTAATGGAATATGGAACAATGTTAAGAACTTGTGTGTCATGTGGAATCACACGATGAGATTGAGTTGTTGTGGCGAGTCATGTCACGCAATGATGTTGAATTGTTGATGGCACGTGGTGCTTGGTAATCAACTCGGTGATAATTACTTAGATTGGGGCAAGTGACAAGGGGCGAGTATGCCAAGGTGGGCCCAATGGGCAGAGGGTATGTGGATGTCTTGCCCTGATCACTCTAAGGACTTAACTTTGCAAGCCTTTGACCTGAGTCAATCATGCAACCACATGTCTGGTATGGGCCAGCCTAGCTGATTAATTTGCAATGTCTTAACTTTGGTACTATCTTGGTCGGTGTGAGTTCACGAGTTATGGAGTAATTCACATGGCGCAAGAGGGGGGCCCTGGTTGTGGTTTTCAGACCCACCAGTGTTGAAACCTTAGCGGGTAGTACTGGATTAAGCTAGAGCATTGTAAAGGCTTTGTCATGATCTCTTCGCCGATACACCAAAGGAAGTGTGTTAATTGCATGGCACCAAGAGACGATCATGTCATGAGGGTAAAGTGCATAATCTCTGCAGAATGTGAAACTATTCGAATAGCCGTGCTCGCGGTATTGAGCAATGCTCGGGAATTACAGTTAAGGATTAGCTTAATTAAAATGAACAACTTGGTTGGGATGGCAGAATGCCATATGGAAGATGGAATTTGACTTAGGATTGTAAACTTGGTTTATTTGAGAAAAGCTGAATCTATCATTATTGTAATTTGTTTTACCGTCTTTACAATCTATTTATAATATTTGTTCGTAAATGCTGCTTTGTTGCAAAATAGCCATGATAGCCTATCCTTTGGAATAAGCCTTGCATATAGTTACATAGAATTGCATTCTGTGCACAACTTGTTGAGTGCTTTAAGTACTCACCCTTGCCAACAATAACCTCACCAGTTGAAGAGTCTACATCAATGCTGGAGGAAAGATTCCAGGAGGAGACGAATGTCTAGGGCGCAAGCCTTGTCAGTTGCCTGTGGTATACTGAGGGGGTTGTCTACGTTTTCATTCTGCTGCAGTTTAATATATTATTCAGCCTTGCGAGATGTAGTCATGTAAGTGGACCATAAGGTCATTCAACTAGTAGTATGTATCATATGATGTCTTTCATAATATTTCCGCTATGTATGATTGTGATATTTACTGATGTTGAGCCTGTGTGCACTTGCGTGATCCTGGACTAGTGCAGTATATAGAGAGGGTCCAAATTTGCATATTCGGGTCCCGACAATAAGAGACAGCGGAAACGAAATAACAAAAGCAGGATAAGCCCATCCATTTGCCCAACAGGCAATCGACTGGGGTTCGCGTCTTAGCATTCTGGATCACCTTCGTCGTAACCACAAGCGTAGAAATCGTAGTCACCTTCAGCTTCTGTGAACTCTTCTGTGGAAGGTTGGGAATGTTGCAAGGGTGAGCACAAAATGTACTCCGCAAGTCTTGGAAACATAATGCATGATAATTATATGCAAGGCTAAACAATTGAAGGCATAATATGGCTCTTTTAGCATAAAGCAAAGTTTAACTGTAAATACCAATAGTAATTTCATTAAGCATCATTTGATTAAAAAGTAATAGCATAGTAATTGAATTTGATATGTCAATTAAAGTAGGTTCCATCTACCTGACTGGCTCTATCTGCCAGACCATAACCCGAGAGTTCCATCTGCTCACGGATTCCCAAAACAACCATTTTCCTTTAAAACGAAACCATGAAATCTACAATGTGCAAGCGTACCTCGCCTGCCCTTGACCGTGGGCACGGCTACTAAAGTAGTTTTAACTCTGCAGAGTGTGTACACTTTACCCACAAGACATGATCGACTCTTGTTGCCATGCAATTAACACACTTACTTTGGTGTGTCGGTAGAGAGATCATGACAAGACCTTTACAATGCACAACCCCACTATTAACCTTGCCCGCTAAGGTTTCACCGCTGTTAGGGTTCTAGCTGCCCAGTACAGAAGCCCCCTCTTGCGCCTGCCAACATCTGGCACTCACCAACTGGCGAAGCTAATAATGAGACGCACAAATTATTTAGCCAGGTCGTACCTATATAGACTTGTGGTTGTACGGTAGTGCTCGGTCCATGGTAACACACGCTTCGGTCCTTAATTGACTAGGGTGGAACATTCACATACCAAGGTCTCGTGCTTTCTGCACCCGCCAAACATCCATCCGCCCCGGTCTAAACCATTTCCACTTTATTTTACTTAAATCACAGCAGCAACACCAATTGCCGCAATTTCACAAATCAGTTTAACCAGTATTTGAAAATGATTCCCATAATGGCACAATACCAAACGCTTAAGCTGGACTAAGCAATTCTACCGTTCCATGCTAATCTACTGGATATCACCAAATAAAATAGCTAGTATATATCATCTAGGGTGTCAAAGGTTCGACATAATCAATACCAATGAGGGTATAACAAATTCGAATTTAACTAAATCTTAAGACTATATTTAAGGTACTTTGCATAAAAGTAAGCATGCATAATTAAAAAACAACATAACATTTTCATAAAATTTTGGATCAACATGTTCAAGGAAGACTTGCCTTCGCTGCCTCTTGCTGGTTCTACCTCTGATTGTTGATTCGTCTGGTCTTCGATTGCGTCATCTACACGCGAAATTAGAGCAAATAAATAAAAAAATCAAATAAAATTCAAAATTTAAAATAATGGTACTGGAAGATATATCTTGAATTTAGATGAATTTAGAAATTTGAATCACTGGAATCGGAGCTCGAACGAAGGAGAACGGGCTCCTAGAAGATTTTCAGATCAGAAAAAATCATAGAGGCTGACACGTGGCAACACATGATTGGTTGGATTTTCGGGTTTTCTGGAAAAGAATAAAAAGAAAAAGAAATGTCGACTGACACGTGGGACCCACGCGTCAGAGACACAACTCACGGTGGACCGGGCGTCAGAGATGCCGACGTGGCGGCCACTCGACGGCCAGGGCTGATGTGGCGGCCGACGCAATACGACGCTGCCGCCACGTGGGGTGAGGTGGCGGCCGACGGGCTTGCCATGGGTCACGATCCACCGGCCCGATCGGATCGAACGCCGACCCGGCGCGGCGGCTGCGACGTGGCGCGATCTGGCGCGCACGCGGAAGATCAGATGGCCACGGCTCATCGACGGAGAGCGACGGCGCGAGGCGGCGACGCTGGTGTGGGCAATGCCGGAGGCGAAGAAGAAGGCGACGCTGACGGAGCAAAATGCGATGAGACGCGCTCGGATATGGGGCACAAAAAAGAGGGAGACGCGGGGAACTCGACGAGACCAAAACCAACGGCGAGGCTCACCGACGGGGAAGAAAAACGTCGGAGAAGGCTCGGGACGGCGGCGCAACTTTGGCGAGCTCGCGCGTGATGACAACGGCGACTAGGGCAGCGAGGCTAGGGCAAAAGCGACGGCGCGGCGTGGGGAACCTCGGAATGGGGTCCTCGGGGCTTTAAATAGACTCGGGAGGCGGGCGCGGCACGGGCGCCGAAAACGGCACGCGTGCTAGGGTTTCGGCGTCGCGTCGCGGCGCGGCGCGGACGACACGGCAGCATCCTGGCCATCCACGTGGCGCGCATCGGGCGGCTCGCGCGGCACTGACTGGGCTGAGGCGAGGTGGGCCAAGAGGGGAAGATGGGCCGGGCGGCGTGGGAGAGAGGAACGGGCCGCTGCAGGATTCGGCCCACGGAGGGTTTGGAGATTTAAAACATTTTCCGAATTAATAAAATTCCAGAAATTCATTTAAAAGCAAATAAATCCAAATAAATATCAAATAAATTCAGAAAAATCCCAAAAAAACAGAAAAATTCCTTGAGGCATAACGAACCCAACTAAAACTGAAAATCGTTTGTTTGATGAATAGATTAGCCAAATTAAATCCTTTCATAAATAGAAAATTCATATTAAGCTGAAATTAATTCAAGAAAAATGCAAATGGTGAATTTTCAAATTTAAACATTCTAAAATCCAAATTTTTGGAATGTTACACACAACTAGATTGAAATGTTGGTGGCACGTGGTGCTTGGTAATCAACTGGGGTGGTAATGTTTTAGATTGGGGCAAGTGGCAAGGGGCATGTGCCAAGGTGGGCCAGGATTGGTAGGGGTATGTGGAAGTCTTGCCTTAATCACTTTAAGGACTTAACCTTGCAAGCCTTTGACCTGAGTCTTTCTTGCAACCACATGTCTGGAATGGGACAACCTAGCTGAATAATTTGTGAAGCCTAGATTTCAGTGCTGTCGTGGTGAATAGTGAGTCCCGGGTTTACGGTTTAACTCGCATGGCGCAAGAAGGGGGCCCTGTTGTGGTGGTTTAACCCTTCAGTGTTGAAACCTTAGCGAACAGTACTGGGTCTAGGTGTAGCATTGTAAAGGCTTTGTTATGATCACTCGCCTTGGTGGTGTTTGGTTGTATTGTGTGGGTAAAGTGCATAACCTCTGCAGAGTGTACAATCTATTCGAATAGCCGTGCTCACGGTATTGGACAATGCTCGGGAATTACAGCTAAAGGTTAGACTTTTGTTAAACAAAAACCTGTTGGGATGGCAAGGTGCCTTGGGAAGTGGAAATTGATTTAGGATTGGAAACTTGGTTTACTTCAGAAATGCTGAATATATTAATTACTGTATTTGTTTTACTGCTTTTCAATCTATTTATTGTATTCTTGTTAAATGCCGCTTTATTGCAAAATATCCATCTTAGTCATTCCTTTGGATTAATCCAAGCATATAGAATATTAGACTTGCATTGCTGTGCACAACTTGTTGAGTGCTTTATGTACTCACCCCAACAACAACTTCAGAAGGAGAATCTACGCCTCTCGTGGAGGAGGATTATATGGATGCTTAGGGTCCGAGCCTCGTCAGTTGCCTGCGGTGAACTGGGGAGCTGCTACGCTTATTTATTTTCCGCTGCTGCTTATTTGCTATTTCTTTTATAAGCCCGGTGTGGCAATAATCATGTAATACAACAGTTATTGTTAATTATTAAAGTTATACTATATTCCACTGTGTATGGCTGTGATAGCATCTATGTTGAGCCTGTGTGCAGTAGCGTGATCCTGGACTAGTGCGGTATACACAGAGGGTCCGGATTTGCAAATTCGGGTCCCGACAAAGGTGGTATCAGAGCCATACTAACTATAGGTCTTGGCCCTAGGCTGTTGGTATCTCTTAGGAGTGTCCAAAATTATTTTCTAAAGAGAAAGTAAAATTGACTAATAAGAAACTCTTGGCTTATCTCATTCTTCTACACTCATCCTTGCTAAAATTTCCTTCTTTTCATTGCCGTTTCGAGTGGAAATCTTATTCAAAATTTCTTTTGAATAAATGCCAATCTTCCAGTCCTTCGAGTTGAGGCAGGGTGGCTATGCCATGGAGCTGTGGAGAGTTCTTCAAGTGATTGGAGGCTTCGATCGTCCGCTCTACCGAGGAAGCAACTGGAACGTCAACGGTGTGCATCGGGGGTTCTTCTACAAACTGACCATCTTCGCTCGAGAGTGCGATGAGACCACCAGACCGATCCACATCACTACCCGGAGGTTCACGTATGAGGCGGGAATTCAGGAGGCTGCCAGACTTGCACTACGACGGATCTGCCACGACTACGCCTACGAACTTCGTGACACCGTGTTTCGGCTTCATTCGACAGTGCGAGCGTGCCAGTGTCGACCGACATGGAGGGGGAGTGTGCTACTGCAGTACACCTTGCTGAGTTTGCCACTGCCCAGGAGGATCACCTGAGGGACACTGCTCAGGAGCTGGAGACAGTGTACGAGGCGCTGAGGGTGACCGAGCGAGAGCTTCAGAAGACCCGTGACGCAGCAGTCAGAGTCATCAGTGAGCTGGAGGAGGCCTTGCAGGTAGCCGAGGAGGTGGCAGACCAGGTCGTCCAGGAGCCAGATGGGGTCGCCGAAGAAGAAGAAGAAGAGGAAGACCCAAAGGAGCATGAGTGGGAGCCTGAGGAGCCAGCAGAGGGTCATCAGGATAGGTTTGCACCCATGCCAGCCCACCCACCGGTGTATGCGCCGGATCAGTTCAGCCAGGGTGGCTAGATGAGTGAGAGTCGGTCTTAGAGTTGTGTTGAGACTCGAGTGTTGAGTCGCGTCTTTAAGTTAGTCTTTACCTTTTAGTAGACGTTAAGGTTGCATGTTTAGTTTGGTTCTTAATTGTCTACTCAGTGTGCAGTATGTGTTGCAAAGCCCTTAGGCATTGTAAGCAACCATACCAAGTGTAACATCCCAAAATTTGCCCAAATAATATTTTATTGCTTAAATGTGCATTTATGATTTTCTGGAATTTATTTGGATTTTTCTGGATTTATTTGAATTAACTTTAAATTAAGAATATTGACCTTTTGTTCAAATCTATTTAAATTTGTGCAAAGTTAAAATAAAGTTTTGCCAAAAATATTTTATTTGAGTCCAGAATGTCTCAAAGTATTTTTGAGATTTTTCTTGGAATTTTTCTGATTATGTTATTGCCTAAAACAAATAAAATGAATTTCTGTATTTATTTTAAATCGGAAATCTTTTAAAAAAAACTGTGAATATTGTCGGGCCGGCCAACTACTGTGCAGCCCAGATAGCCCGCACGGCCCGCTTCAGCCAAAACCCTAAACCTAAGGAACCCGACCGTAGGATCGAGATCCAACGGCCGAGATTTCGCCGCGTCGCCGAGCGCTCAGGGCCGTTGTTTGAGCGACGCGTGGACGCCCCGGATGAAGCCGCGTCATCTTTCCTAGTCACCGCCGGAGTCCGCCGCCGCCACGGAGCCGTCTTCGGAGTCCGTGCCTTGCACGCCTTCCCGTGCGGCTATTTAAGTCACCGAGGCGGGCGCTGAGATCCTCACCTCGTGCCGCGTATTCTGCGCAAATCCCGAGCCCTGTGTCGCCGCCGTTTCCGCGAAGAAGCTCGTCGGAGTTGTGTAGGAAGCCGTCGCGGAATTGGCCGTTTTCCGCCGTCGCCGAGTCGTCTTCCATCGCGTGTGTTCCAGATCGGAGCTCTTCGGGTTGCGCCGCATCGGTTCCGGGTATTTTTGTCGCCGGAACGCCGTCTCTGAGGTCGTCGTTCTCAAGCCCGGTGGAGTTGCGCCGCCGCGTCGCCATCGTCGCGTTGAAGCTTCGGGAGCCGTTGGATCTACAGTGAAGAGTTCAGATTGTGACACGTCGGTAAGCAACTCGGAAGGTGTGAGCCGTCGGATTTAGATCGGGCGATCGAGGCGTAGCCACGTGTCTCCTAGACCCTGGCCGTTCGATCGGATCTGGGCGCACCAGATTGCACCGTCGCCGCAGCCAATCGGATCGTGCCGCGTGGTGGTACGGGCGCCGAGGCGTCGTGGACCGGGTCTGCGGTAGACCAGAGGAGGTCCCGTGGACCAGTTCTATGCACCGGCGCCACGTGTCGTGCTCTGGTTGGCTCGGATCAGAGATGACGTCACGCTTGCGTGTTAAATCTGTTTTCGATTTAAAAATAAATCTGTTAATTCTGATTTTCTGATTTTTGCAATTTCAGTATTTATTTCAAATTTGAAAAGGCTATATCTTTTGCATCGTAACTCGGATTTGAGTGATTCAAACTTATAAAAATTTGTAAAATTGAGATCTATTTAATGGTGAATTTTATTTGATTTTTGGAGTTCATTTGCTCTCTGTTTTGGTATTTATTTACTTTTCTCCTTCGGTACGTGTAGACGTTGAATTGTGCGACGCTTCGGAGGAAGATCCAGCAACTCAAGAGCAAGTTCTAGAACAATATCTAGACCTATCCAAGGCAAGTTGTGCTTTGATCATGTTGAACCCATGTTTATAAAATTGCTATATTTGTTTTACCCTATTGCATATATTTCAAGTATACAATTATTTCAAATTAGATTGGGTTTAGCTAATATACCAGATTGATCTATACCCTACCTTGTCATTGTATGCCATGATCTATTGTCACCCTAGATTGGTTCAATATAGTTGGTTAGTAACTATAATCAACATTGGAGGGTTAGTCCGTATTAGTTGCTTAGCCATGCCACGTCATCACATGTGTTGGAATCATTGATAATTAATCTTGATTAATGGAATATGGAACAATGTTATGAACTTGTGTGTCATGTGGGATCACACGATGAGATTGAGTTGTTGTGGCGAGTCATGTCACGCAACGATGTTGAATTGTTGATAGCACGTGGTGCTTGGTAATCAACTGGGTGATAATCATTTAGATTGGGGCAAGTGACAAGGGGCGAGGAGGCCAAGGTGGGCCCGATGGGCAGAGGGTATGTGGATGTCTTGCCTTGATCACTCTAAGGACTTAACCTTGCAAGCCTTTGACCTGAGTCAATCATGCAACCACATGTCTGGTATGGGTCAGCCTAGCTGAGTACTTTGCAATGCCTTAATTTTGGTACTATCGTGGTCGGTGTGAGTTCCCGAGTTATGGAGTAATTCACCTGGCGCAAGAGGGGGGCCCTGGATGTGGTAACCAGTCCCACCAGTGTTGAAACCTTAGCAGGTAGTATCGGGTTAAGCTAGCGTTTTGTAAAGGCTTTGTTATAATCACTCGCCTTGGTGGTGTTTGGTTGTATCACGTGGGTAAAGTGCATAACCTCTGCAGAGTGTGAAACTATCCGGATAGCCGTGCTCGCGGTATTGAGCAATGCTCGGGAATTACAGTTAAGGGTTAGCTTAATTAAATGGACAACTTGGTCGGGATGGCGGAATGCCATGTGGAAGATTGAATTTGACTTAGAATTGGAAACTTGGTTTACTTGAGAAATACTGAATTTATTTATTATTGCTATTTGTTTTACAATCTATTTATTATACTTGTTCATAAATGCTGCTTATTGCAAAATAGCCAGATAGCCTATCCATTGGAATAAGCCTTACATATAGATACATAGAATTGCATTCTATGCACAACTTGTTGAGTGCTTTAAGTACTCACCCTTGCCAAACAACAATAATCAACAGTTGAAGAATCTACACCTGTGTTGGAAGAGGAAGTCCAGGAAAACACGAGTCATTAGGGTCCGAGCCTTGTCGGTTGCCTGTGGTGAACTCGATGAGCTATCTACGCTTTCTCTTGTCCGCGCTTAATTATTAGCTTATATTTCAGTCTTGCCTGCGTGGCTTAATAATGTAAGTCGGTCATAAGATCATACACTTAGCTATATCAATAAATGAGCTACTATTTCTATTATCGTTGAGTATGATGTGATATGTACCGATGTTGAGCTGTGTGCACTAGCGTTGATCCTGGGACTAGTGCGGTAAACACAGTGGGTTCGAATCAATGGATTCGTGTCCTTACAGAGGTGGTATCAGAGCATACTAACTGTAGGTCTTGGCCCTAGATAGTATGAAGGTGTCATGTGTGAGTCCAAAACTATTTTCTAAAGAAAAATTTAAACTTGACTAATAAAACACTCTTGACTCATCTCATTCTCTACTTCTCGCCTTTGCTGAATTTACCGATTTACTTGCCGTTCCGGGTGGAGAACTTATTCAAAGTTCTTGTGGAGCACATGCCGATCGTTCCAACCTTCGAGGAGTCAGCTGGTGGCTACGCCATGGAGCTGTGGAGAGTTCTTCAGACGCTTGGAGGCTTCTACCGTCCGCTTTACCATGGAGGCAGTTGGACCGTCAATGGTGTACACCTAGGATTTATTTGCAAGCTGATTATCTACGCCCGGGATAATGATGAAGCTAGCAGGCCAATCAACATCTCCGCCAGAAGATTCTCGTACGAGGTTGCGATCCAGGAGGTTGCCCGACTTGCTCTTCGCCGTGTCTGCCGCGACTACGCCGACGAGCTTCACGACTCAGTGTTCTGACTTCGCCCAGACGTTCAAGCGTGCCGAAGCCGACGGATCGTGGAGGACAAGTGTGCTACTGCAACGCACCTTGCGGAGTTTGCCCTTGCTCAGGAGGAGCATATGAGAGAGACTACCCAGGAGCTGGAGACTGTGTACGAGGCACTCAGAGTGGCAGAGCAAGAGCTTGAGGTGACCCATGCTTCAGCCATCGGGATGATCACCGAGCTGGGAGGGGCCCTAGAGGCGGTCGAGGACGAGTTGGAGCGCGTGACCCAAGGAGCTCAGGAGCCAGTTGAGGAGGAGTCAGAGGAGGATCCCGAGGAGCGAGAGTGGGAGCCCGAGGAGGATCAGTCTTAGAGTTGTGTTGAGACTCGAGTGTTGAGTCGCATCTTTAAGTTAGTCTTTACCTCTTTAGTGGACGTTAAGGTTTCGTGTTTAGTTTGCTTCTTTGTAATGTTGAGTGTGCAATATGTGTTGCAAAGCTTGTAGGCTTGAATAAGCAGCCATACCAAGAATAAATAAAGAATTATTTCAGTTGGGTATAACCTATCTTCCCCTCTTTAGAAATTCTTACTTCTTATCTGTGCTACATCTACCTTTCCTAACCCAAGAGGCAATCATCCGATGGTGAATACTCGAGGGAACAACAGTGCTTCAGGAAGTGGACTGCGCCAGAATGACAACCCCAATGACAGAGGCAGCCCTCAACCACCGCTAGTGGACATGCAGAATCTGGGAGCGTTTCTTGCCACGCAGACTCAACTAATGCAGACTATGATGCAGCAGATGCAGCAGATGACCAATGTAGCAGCAACCAACAACAACCATGCAGCTCAGAACAACAATGGTGGACCTCGACCTTACTCCAAGCTGTCAGATTTCATGAGGACTCGGCCACCAACTTTTTCAGGAAATGTGAACCCTTTGGAAGCCGATGACTGGCTTAGGACTATTGAGAAGAAGCTGCACATCACGCAATGTGAAGGTAATGAGAAGGTGCTCACGCCTCTCATCAACCGGAAGAAACCGCCGCAATGGTGGGAGAATTATCGCGCCTCACATGGAGCCCCGCAAGAGATCACCAGGAGGAGTTTACTATCGCTTCCGCCAGCATACCATGTCCTGCAGGGAATGATGGATCTTAAGAAGGAAGAGTTCGTGGCTCGAAACAAGGAGGCCAACTAGTGGCCGAGTATCCAATAAATTTACCCAGCTTGGCTCGCTATGCCCTCAAGACGAGCGACAGATAAAGCTAGGCGCCTCGCTTCATGAAGGGATTGAATTCAGGATCGCAGTGGACCGACACCCACAATTTTCCATACTTTCGTGAGTTAGTCAATAAGGCTTTGATCCTAGAGGATAAGCGCAAAGAGCCGGGTGAAAACCGTAAGCGCTTGATGACTAATCGGTGGACGCCCAAACCATCTACGCTTGAGAATGTCACCACAAGAATTTGCTAGATTCCAACCGCCACCGTGAATAAGACATCAACCCTTGCACTCGCCTGCGAATCGTAACTTTCGACTCAAAGACAGGCAACAATGCGCCAGAGGGAGTCAAGATCTGCAGTGAAAAGATGCTATACATGCAATGAGCCAGAGCACTTTTCTAATAGGTGTCCACAGAAGGGAGGCATCACGCCAATTCGTTTCAACTTGGGAACAACACCTGCCAAAGCACCAGACTCAGGAAGAAATCATGCGCCAGGTCAAGTCGAGCAACACCGCAATCAACGGTGCGGAGGATCAACCACATCACCGCAGATGGAGCTCGTGAAGCTACTGGGCGTCGTCTTGGGTAAGTTTCTCGTTAACTCGCACCGCCACAGCTTTGTTTGATTCTGGAGCTTCGCATTCGTTTGTTTCTCAAAGTTTTGCAACCAAGAATGAATTTAAAGTGGTGAATCTTAAGTGTGTACTCTTAGTCCAAGCCCCAGGATCTGAGCTTAGATCTAGCCTTGGTTGTTTGGGAGCTAAGTTGCTTATGGATGGGATAGAGTTTCTAGCGAACCTTATCTTGATAGATGCGCAATCCCTAGACGTCATCCTTGGAATGGATTGGCTGTCTAAGCATAAGGCTGTTTTGGATTGTGGCCGAAGGATTGTATCATTGGAAGGCCCTAATGGCAAGAAGGTAGAATTTCAAGCGACCGCAGTTCGTGATGGGAATTTAGTGGTCAACAGTGTGAAAGCCATCAGCATGGAAGATGTGCCAGTAGTCAGAGAATACCCGGACGTGTTTCCAGAAGATTTACCAGGACTGCCGCCAGATCGCGATATCGAGTTAGTACCAGGGACAGCACCGATATCAAAGAGACCATATCGGATGCCTACGGACGAGTTAGTGGAAATGAAAAAGCAGATTAAGGAACTGCAAGAGAAAGGTTTCATTAGACCTAGTTCATCACCATGGGGAGCACCGGTTTTGTTTGTTCGTAAGAAGGATGGAAGCCTTAGGATGTGCATTGATTATCGTGCACTTAATGAAGTAACGATAAAGAATAAGTATCCGCTGCCCGTGATCGACGACTTATTTGATCAAGAAAGAGGAGCCGAGTTTTCTCCAAGATAGATTTTCGCTCGAGATACCATCGCTTGAAGATCCGAGCGGAGGATGTGCCTAAGATCTGCTTTTCTACGATATGGACATTATGAGTTCACAATCATGTCATTTGATTGACAAATGCCCCAGCATATTTCATGAACATGATGAATAAGATTTTCGTGGAATATTTGGATAAATTTGTTGTAGTCTTTATAGACGATATCTTGGTTTACTCAAAAACCGAGGAAGAGCATGCAGAACATCTGAGGATGGTTTTAGAAAGGTCATGAGAGCATCACCGTATGCTAAGTTTAGCAAGTGCGAGTTTTGGAAGGAGAAAGTGGAATTTCTTGGTCATGTAATGACTACTAAAGGAGTGGCAGTCGACCCAAGCAAGGTGGACGCAGTGTTGCATTGGGAGCAACCAAAGTCTGTTACCCAGATCCGTAGTTTTCTGGGAATGGCGGGATATTACCGTCGGTTCAGAGAGGGATTCTCGACAATTGCTAAACCCCTTACGCAGTTGTTGAAGAAAGAAAAGAAGTTTGCATGGACGCCAGAGTGCGAGAAAAGTTTTATGGAATTAAAGAAGCGTTTAACGATAGCACCCGTGTTAGTGTTGCCAGATGTGCAGAATGGATTTGATATTTATTGCGATGCTTCAAAGCAAGGCTTGGGGTGCGTATTAATGCAAGAAGGCAAAGTCGTTGCTTATGCGTCGAGACAGTTAAGACCGCACGAAGTGAATTACCCAACGCATGATTTGGAGTTAGCTGCCGTAGTGCATGCCTTGAAGATATGGCGTCATTATCTCATAGGAAATAGATGTGAGATATATACAGACCATAAGAGCCTGAAATACATATTCACTCAAGCAGATCTCAATATGAGAGAGCGAAGGTGGCTAGAGCTAATTAAGGATTATAATGTGGGAATTCATTATCATCCCGGAAAAGCCAATGTGGTAGTAGATGCTCCGAGTCGAAAGAGCCATAGCGCGAATATATTGACAATGGAAGATCAACCAGAATTATGCAAGGAATTTCAGAAGCTAAGATTGGAAGTCATTCCGCAAGGAATGGTAGCTGCACTAGAAAGTGAAGCCAACACTGGAGGATCAGATTAGAAAAGGCCAGAAAGATGACGATAAAATTTCTAAGATCAAGGCTAAAAAGGAGGAAGGCCTAGCCGTGGATTTCACTCTAGACGAGCAAGGAACCATGTTCTTCAAAGGCCGAATTTGTGTGCCAGATAAAAAGGAGCTGAAACAGCAGATTCTTGAAGAAGCTCACGATTCCAAGTACTCAATTCATCCAGGAAGTGCTAAGATGTACCAGGATTTGAAGGAGAGATTTTGGTGGCCTAATATGAAGCGTGAAGTAGCTAAGCATGTTGCTCTATGTGACGTATGTCAGAGAGTAAAAGCCATGCATCAGAGACCAGCTGGTTTGTTGCAGCCGTTGAAAATTCCGGAATGGAAGTGGGAGGAAATCGGAATGGACTTTACACCGGTTTACCTAAAACCCAGAGAGGTTACGATTCTAATTGGGTTATTGTGGATCGTCTAACCAAGGTCGCTCATTTTATCCCGGTAAAAACCACTTACTCGGGAGATCGTTTAGCAGAGTTGTACATGTCAAGGATTGTATGCTTGCATGGAGTGCCCAAGAAGATTGTGTCGGACAGAGGTACCCAATTTACCTCGAGATTTTGGAACAAGTTGCATGAAGCAATGGGAACTCGCCTGAATTTCAGTACCGCATATCACCCGCAGACAGATGGTCAAACTGAAAGAGTAAATCAGATTTTAGAGGATATGTTGAGAGCTTGTGCTTTAGCTTATGCTACGTCATGGGATAAATGTTTGCCATATGCAGAATTCAGTTACAACAATAGTTATCAAGCTAGCCTACAGATGTCGCCGTTTGAGGCATTGTATGGACGTGCTTGTCGTACTCCGTTAAATTGGAATGAAACAGGAGAGCGTTTGGTTTTTGGGCCGGATATCCTCGAAGAGGCAGAAAGTCAAGTTGCGATGATCAGAGAAAGGTTGAAGATAGCACAGTCAAGGCAAAAGAGCTACGCAGATAACCGTCGTCGAGATTTGAGTTTTGAACCAGAAGATTATGTGTATCTCAGGGTTACCCCTCCTAAGGGCATTAAAAGATTTCACGTGAAAGGGAAGCTTGCACCAAGATATATTGGTCCATTCAAGATTCTGAGCCGTCGAGGAGAAGTAGCTTATCAGTTAGAGTTGCCTCAGTCTTTGGCAGGAGTGCATGATGTATTCCATGTGTCGCACCTCAAGAAATGTCTCAGAGTGCCAGCAGAACAAACCCCGTTGGAGGCAATAGAGTTGCAAGAAGATTTGACTTACAAAGAGCAACCGGTCAGAATTTTGGATGTTATGGAACGCAAGACCAGAAACAAGTCTATTCGCTTTTGCAGAGTTCAGTGGAGCAATCACTCCGAAAGTGAAGCAACCTGGGAGCGTGAAGAAGATTTGAAGTCAGAATTTCCAAACCAGTTCTCTAGTTAGCCCTGAATCTCGAGGTCAAGATTCTGTTAAGGGGGGAGGTTTGTAACATCCCAAAATTTGCCCAAATAATATTTTATTGCTTAAATGTGCATTTATGATTTTTTGGAATTTATTTGGATTTTTCTGGATTTATTTGAATTAACTTTAAATTAAGAATATTGACCTTTTGTTCAAATCTATTTAAATTTGTGCAAAGTTAAAATAAAGTTTTGCCAAAAATATTTTATTTGAGTCCAGAATGTCTCAAAGTATTTTTGAGATTTTTCTTGGAATTTTTCTGATTATGTTATTGCCTAAAACAAATAAAATGAATTTCTGTATTTATTTTAAATCGAAAATCTTTTAAAAAAAACTTTGAATAGTGTCCACTGCCCACTCATCAGGCGGCCCAGATAGCTCCGCTGCGCCCGCTTCAGCCAAAACCCTAAACCTAAGGAAGCCGACCGTAGGATCGAGATCCAACGACCGAGATTTCACCGCGCCGAAGCGCCGGGGCCGTTGGTTGAGCAACGCGGGACGCCGGATGAAGCCGCGTCCACCTTCCGAGTCGCCGCGAGTCCGTCGCGCCACGGCCGTCTTGAGTCTCCGGCCTTGCACGCCTTCCCGCGCGGCTATTTAAGTCACCGAGGCGCGCCGAGATCCTCACCTCGTGCCGCGTATTATCGCAAATCCCGAGCCTTGTGTCGCCGCCGCTTCGCCAAGAAGCTCGTCGGAGTTGTGTAGGAAGTCGCCGCGGTTTGGCCGCTTCCACCGCCGCCGAGTCGTCTTCCGTCGCGTGTGTTCCGATCGGAGCTCTTGGTTGGGCCACATCGGTTCGGGTATTTTCGCCGCCGTTTAAATGCGGAACGCCGCCTCGAGGTCGCGTGCTCAAGCTCGGTGGAGTTGCGCCGCCGCACGCCATCGTCGCGTTGAAGCTTCGGAGCCGTTGGATCTACAATGAAGAGTTCAGATCGTGACACGTCGGTAAGCAACTCGGAAGGTGTGAGCCGTCGGATTTAGATCGGGCGATCGAGGCGTAGCCGCGCGTGTCTCCTAGACCTTGGCCGCTCGACGGATCCGGGCGCATCAGATTGCACCGCCGCGCGCCCAATCGGATCGTCTGCGCGATGGTACGGCGCCGAGGCGCCGTGGGCCGGTTCGTGGTAGACCGTAGGAGGTCCGTGGACCGCCTATGCACCGGGCCACGAGTCGTGCTCTGGTTGGCTCGGGTCAGAAATGACGTCACGCTTGCGTAATAAATTTATTTTCGATTTAAAAATAAATCTGTTAATTCTGATTTTCTGATTTTTGCAATTTCAGTATTTATTTCAAACTTCAAAAGGCTATATCTTTTGCATCGTAACTCGGATTTGAGTGATTCAAATTTCTAAAAAAATTTAAAATTGAGATCTATTTAATGGTGAATTTTATTTTATTTTTGGAGTTCATTTGCTCTCTGTTTTGGTATTTATTTGCTTTTCTCCTTCGGTACGTGTAGACGTTGAATTGTGCGACGCTTCGGAGGAAGATCCAGCAACTCAAGAGCAAGTTCCAGAACCAGATCTGGACCTATTCTAAGGCAAGTTATGCTTTGATCATGTTGAACCCATGTTTATAAAATTGCTATATTTGTTTTACCCTATTGCATATATTTCAAGTTTACAATTGTTTCAAATTAGATTGGGTTTAGCAAATATACCAGATTGATCTATACCCTACCTTGTCATTGTATGCCATGATCTATTGTCACCCTAGATTGGTTCAATATAGTTGGTTAGTAACTATAATCAACATTGGAGGGTTAGTCTGTATTAGTTGCTTAGCCATGCGACGTCATCACATGTGTTGGAATCATTGATAATTAATCTTGATTAATGGAATATGGAACAATGTTATGAACTTGTGTGTCATGTGGGATCACACGATGAGATTGAGTTGTTGTGGCGAGTCATGTCACGCAACGATGTTGAATTGTTGATAGCACGTGGTGCATGGTAATCAACTGGGTGTTAATCATTTAGATTGGGGCAAGTGACAAGGGGCGAGGAGGCCAAGGTGGGCCCGATGGGCAGAGGGTATGTGGATGTCTTGCCTTGATCACTCTAAGGACTTAACCTTGCAAGCCTTTGACCTGAGTCAATCATGCAACCACATGTCTGGTATGGGCCAGCCTAGCTGAGTAATTTGCAATGCCTTAATTTTGGTACTATCGTGGTCGGTGTGAGTTCCCGAGTTATGGAGTAATTCACCTGGCGCAAGTGGGGGGCCCTGGATGTGGTAACCAGTCCCACCAGTGTTGAAACATTAGCGGGTAGTATCGGGTTAAGCCAGCGCATTGTAAAGGCTTTGTTATAATCACTCGCCTTGGTGGTGTTTGGTTGTATCACGTGGGTAAAGTGCATAACCTCTGCAGAGTGTGAAACTATTCGGATAGCTGTGCTCGCGGTATTGAGCAATGCTCGAGAATTACAGTTAAGGGTTAGCTTAATTAAATAGACAACTTGGTTGGGATGGCGGAATGCCATGTGGAAGATGGAATTTGACTTAGAATTGGAAACTTGGTTTACTTGAGAAATACTGAATTTATTTATTATTGCTATTTGTTTTACAATCTATTTATTATACTTGTTCATAAATGCTGCTTATTGCAAAATAGCCATGATAGCCTATCCATTGGAATAAGCCTTACATATAGATACATAGAATTGTATTCTGTGCACAACTTGTTGAGTGCTTTAAGTACTCACCCTTGCCAAACAACAATAATCAACAGTTGAAGAATCTACACCTGTGTTGGAAGAGGAAGTCCAGGAAGACACGAGTCATTAGGGTCCGAGCCTTGTCGGTTGCCTGTGGTGAACTGAAGAGCTATCTACGTTTTCTATTGTACGCTGCTTAATTATTAGCTTATATTTCCAGTCTTGCCCTGCGTGGCTTAATAATGTAAGTCGGTCATAAGATCATACACTTAGCTATATCAATAAATGAGCTACTATTTCTATTATCGTTGAGTATGATGTGATATGTACCGATGTTGAGCTGTGTGCGCTAGCGTTGATCCTGGGACTAGTGCGGTAAACACAGTGGGTTCGAATCAGTGGATTCGGGTCCTTACACCAAGTATTAATAAAGATTGTTTAAGGTGGGTTTAACCTGTTTCCCCCGCCTTAGAAATTCTTGCATCTTATCTATGCTACATCTATCTTTCCTAACCCAAGAAACAATCAAGCAGATGGTGAACACCCGCTGTAACAACGGAGCTTCAGGAAGTGGTCTGCACCCAGGCAACAATCCCAACGAAGGGGGACCACCGTAGCAAGCACCGCCAGTGGATATGAAGAACTTGGGAGCTTTTCTCGCTGCGCAAACTCAGTTGATGCAGACTATGATGCAACAGATGACCCATATGGCTGCAGTCAACAACCCCGCTGCCCAGAAAAAAATGGCGGGCCTCGTCCTTACTCCAAGTTGTCAGATTTTATGAGGACCCGACCGCCAACATTCTCGGGCAATGTCAACCCCTTGGAAGCGGATGATTGGCTGAGAACCATTGAGAGGAAGCTGTACATCACTCAATGTGAAGGCCATGAGAAGGTTCTTTACGCATCCCATCAGCTAGAGGGAACAGCTGCAGAATGGTGGGAGAACTACTGTGCTGCTCATGAGGCACCCATGGAAATCACATGGGAAGAGTTTGCAACGGCCTTCCACCAGTATCATGTACCGGAAGGGATGATGGACCTGAAAAAGTAAGAATTCAAGGCGCTTAAGCAAGGAGGCCAACCGGTGGCCGATTACTTGAATAAATTCACGCAGTTAGCTCGCTATGCTCCTGAAGACGTAGCGACGGACAAGGCCAGGCAGTCCCGCTTCATGAAGGGACAAAACTCATGGCTGCAAGTGGGGCTAATTACCCACACTTTTCCGGATTTTCAAGAATTGGTAAACAAGGCTTTGATTCTGGATGATAAGCTCAAGGAGCATGGGGAAAATCGCAAGCGCTTGATGACCAACCCAGGTGGACGCCGTAACCACCTGCGAATGAGGATGACACCGCAACAGTTTGCCAGGTTCCAACCGCAAACTGTTAACAAACCAGCAACACTTGCGCTGCGACCACCAGGACAGAGTTATCAGACATCGGCCCAAGGTAACAATGCTCAAGGAGGAGTGCAGCAGTCAGCCGCCAGAAGGTGCTACAGTTGCAATGAGCTGGGGCATTATTCTAATAGATGTCCCCAGAAAGGAGGTATCACGCCAGTACGTTTCAACCTTGGAACGACGCCTGCTAAGGCACCGATGACGGGAGCGAACCGAGGAACTGGACGGGCAGGAGCAATGCCTCAAGCTGCTATTCGGGGCAGAGTCAACCACATCACTGCAGATGGAGCTCAGGAAGTATCAGACGTCGTGCTAGGTAAGTTTTTGGTAAACTCAATACCTGCAACAGTCTTATTTGATTCGGGAGATTCACATTCATTTGTCTCTCGGGCTATTGCACCTAAAAATGGTTTGATTATGAAAAATCTTAAATGTGTGATGTTAGTCTAAGCCCCGGGATCTGAGTTAAGATCTATTCTTGGGTGCTTGGGAGTTAAGCTGCTAATTAATGGGGTAGAGTTCCTAGCGAACTTGATCATGTTAGATACCCAAGTTTTAGATGTTATCCTCGGTATGGACTGGTTGACTAAGCATAAGACAGTATTGGATTGCGGTCGAAGGGTTGTATCCATTGAGAGCCCTGGAGGAAAGAAAGTGGAATTCCAAGCG
Organism: Otatea glauca; assembly: GCA_036346275.1. Lineage (NCBI taxonomy): Eukaryota > Viridiplantae > Streptophyta > Magnoliopsida > Poales > Poaceae > Otatea > Otatea glauca. Next base: position 8,102,201 of record CM070716.1, on the reverse strand, counting down.
ACAGCAGTTCGTGATGGTCAACTAATGGTTAATAGCGTAAAAGCCGTCAAAGATAGAAGAAGTGCTAGTGGTCGTGAATACCTGATGTATTTCGGAGGATCTGCCGGGATGCCGCTGCATCGTGACATCGAGTTTGTCATTGAGTTAGCGCCGGTAACAGCACCGATAGCAAAAAGACCCTATCGGATGCCAACTGATGAACTAGTTGAAATGAAGAAGCAGATTGAAGAGCTGTTGGAGAAAGGCTTCGTAATACCATGAACATCGCCATGGAGAGCACCAGTTTTGTTTGTAAGGAAAAAGGATGGAAGTCTAAGGATGTGTATCGATTATCGAGCACTTAATGAAGTAACAATTAAGAACAAGTACTCGTTGCCAAGAATCGACGACTTATTTGATCAGTTGAGGGGAGCAGGAGTCTTCTCCAAAATAGACCTTCGTTCAGGATATCATCAACTAAAGATTCAAGCAGAAGATGTCCCGAAGACTGCATTCTCAATGAGATATGGACATTATGAATGAGGATGACACCTGCAACAGTTTGCCAGGTTCCAACCGCAAGCTGTTAACAAACAAGCAACTCCTGCGCCACGACCACCAGGACAGAGTTATCAGACGCCAGCACAAGGTAACAATGCTCAAGGAGGAGTGCAGTAGTCAGCCACCAGAAGGTGCTACAGTTGCAATGAGCTGGGGCATTATGCTAATAGATGTCCACAGAAAGGAGGTATCACGCCAGTACGTTTCAACCTTGGAACGACGCCTGCTAAGGCACCGATGACGGGAGCGAACCAAGGAACTGGACAGGCAGGAGCAACGCCTCAAGCTACTATTCGGGGCAGAGTAAACCACATCACCGCAGATGGAGCTCAGGAAGCGTCAGACGTCGTGCTAGGTAAGTTTTTGGTAAACTCAGTACCTGCAACAGTCTTATTTGATTCGGGAGATTCGCATTCATTTGTCTCTCGGGCTTTTGCATCTGAAAATGGTTTGATTATGAAAATCTTAAATGTGTGATGTTAGTCTAAGCCCCGGGATCTGAGTTAAGATCTAGCCTTGGGTGCTTGGGAGTTAAGCTGCTAATTAATGGGGTAGAGTTCCTAGCGAACTTGATAATGTTAGATACCCAAGTTTTAGATGTTATCCTCGGTATGGACTGGTTGACCAAGCAAAAGACAGTATTGGATTGCGGTCGAAGGGTTGTATCCATTGAGAGCCCTGGAGGAAAGAAAGTGGAATTCCAAGCGACAGCAGTTCGTGATGGTCAACTAATGGTTAATAGCGTAAAAGCCGTCAGCATAGAAGAAGTGCTAGTGGTCAGGGAATACCCACATGTATTTCCAGAAGATCTTTCGGGGATGCCACCAGACCGTGACATCGAGTTTGTCATTGAGTTAGCGCCTGGAACATCACCGATAGCAAAAAGACCTTATCGGATGCCAACTGATAAACTAGTAGAAATGAAGAAGCAGATTGAAGAGCTGTTGGAGAAAGGCTTCGTAATACCAAGCTCATCGCCATGGGGAGCGCCAGTTTTGTTTGTAAGGAAAAAGGATGGAAGTCTAAGGTGTGTATCGATTATCGAGCACTTAATGAAGTAACAATTAAAAACAAGTACCCGTTGCCAAGAATCGACGACTTATTTGATTAGTTGAGGGGAGCAGGAGTCTTTTCCAAAATAGACCTTCGTTCAGGATATCATCAACTAAAGATTCGAGCAGAAGATGTCCCGAAGACTGCATTCTCGACGAGATATGGACATTATGAATTTACAATTATGTCGTTTGGATTGACCAATGCGCCGGCGTATTTCATGAATATGATGAATAAGGTTTTCATGGAGTATCTGGATAAGTTTGTTGTTGTCTTTATAGACGATATCCTGGTTTACTCAAAGACAGAAGAAGTGCATGCTGAACATTTGAGGTTGGTTTTAGAAAGGTTGCGAGAACAACAGTTGTACGCTAAGTTCAGCAAGTGTGATTTTTGGAAGGAGAAGGTTGAATTTCTTGGTCATGTGATGACTGCGAAAGGAGTGGCAGTAGATCCGAGCAAGGTGGAGATACCTCTATACTGAGCACCAAGTCTGTTACTCAGGTGCGTAGTTTTCTTGGAATAGCAGGTTACTACCGACGGTTTATAGAAGGATTCTCAACAATTGCGAGACCTCTCACGCAACTGCTGAAAAAGGAAAAGAAGTTTGCGTGGACCCCAGAGTGTGAGAAGAGCTTTGAGGAATTAAAGAAGCGGTTGACAACAGCCCCAATGCTAGTATTGCCTGATGTCCAGAACAGTTTTGACATATACTGTGATGCATCAAGACAGGGACTTGGATGTGTATTGATGCAAGAGGGTAAAGTGGTCGCATATGCGTCAAGGCAGTTAAGACCGCATGAAGGAAATTATCCTACGCATGACTTGGAATTGGCCGTGGTGCATGCCTTGAAATTGTGGCGTCATTATCTCATTGGAAATAGTTGTGAGATATATACGACCACAAGAGTTTGAAATATATTTTCACTCAATCGGATCTTAACATGAGGCAAAGAAGGTGGTTGGAACCGATAAAGGATTATAATATGGGAATTCACTACCATCCGGAAAGGCTAATGTAGTGGTGATGCTTTGAGTCGAAAAAGCCACGCTGCAAATATGATGGTACAAGAAGATCAATCTGAGTTTGTAAGGATTTTTAGAAGTTAAAGTTGGAAATGGTTCCGTATGATTCATAGTCGCATTGGAAGTAAAGCCGACGCTGAGGATCGATTCGGGAAGGACAAAGGATGATGAGAAAATCAACCAATCAAAGCTAAAAAGGATGAAGGATTAGCGCAGATTTTACTATGGATGACCAGGTACCATGTGGTTCAAGGGTCGAATCTGTGCCACATGCACTGAGCTTAAGCAGTTGATTTTGGAAGAGGCTCACGATTCCAAGTATTCAATCCATCCAGAAGCGCCAAGATGTACCAGACTTAAGGGAGAGGTTTTGGTGGCCGAATATGAAGCGTGAAGTCGCTGAGCATGTTGCCTTATGTGATATATGCCAGAGAGTTAAGGCAATACACCAGAGACCAGCTGGATTACTACAGCCGTTAAGGGTTCCAGAATGGAAATGGGAAGAAATCGGTATGGATTTCGGGCCTGTTTGGTAGAGATCCAGATCCCAGCTTCACCTGAGATCTGAAACTTGTAGGCTAAAATAAAGTGAATTAAGTTTATATTTTTGGTCTAAAATTTGAAAAGATGATCCATCTAAACACTCTTAATATACTCACAGATCCAGCTCCACGGATCTGGTGGAGCTAGGAATACCCAGCTCCACCAGATCCACGGATCTGGTCGAGCTGGAGCTCTACCAAACACATCCTTCATCACTGGGTTGCCAAGAACTCAAAGTGGGTATGATTCTATATGGGTCATTGTGGATCGATTGACCAAAGTTGCTCAATTCATTCCGGTTAAGACAACTTACTCAAGAGACCGGTTAGCAGAATTATACATGGCCAGAATTGTGTGTTTGCATGGTGTGCCTAAGAAAATAGTGTCAGACAGAGGTACTCGGTTCACCTCGAGATTCTGAGATAAATTGCATGAAGCTATGGGAACGCGATTGAACTTCAGTACAGCATATCACCCACAGACCAATGGTCAGACAGAAAGAGTAAATCGATTTTGAAGATATGTTGAGGGCTTGCGCTTACCTACACTACTTCATGGGACAAATGTTTATCAGATGCAGAGTTCAAATTATAACAACAAGCACTAGGCTAGTTTGCGATGTCGCCATTTGAAGCTTTATATGGTCGTGCTGTCGTCAGACCATTGAATTGGAATGAGACAGGAGAGCGTATGATATTTGGCCCTAATGTTCTCAAGGAAGCTGAAGAGCAAGTTGCCATGATAAGAGAGAGGTTAAAAATCGCGAAGCCAAGACAAAAGAGTTACACTGATAATCGACGCCGTGATTTGAGTTTCTAGCCAGATGATTTTGTGTACCTTAGAGTTACCCCTCTGAAAGGAGTTAAAAGGTTCTACGCTAAAGGAAAGCTTGCCCCAAGATATGTTGGACTGATCAAAATTTTGAGCTGTCGAGGGGAGGTTGCTTACCAGTTGGAATTGCCGCAGTCACTGGCAGGCGTGCATGATGTGTTCCATGTGTCACAGCTCAAGAAATGTCTTTGGGTGCCAGCAGAGCAGACGCCTTTCGAAGAGATTGAGTTGCAGAAGGATTTGACCTACGAGGAGCAGCCGATGAAATTTTTGGATGTCATGGACCGCAGAACCAGGAACAAATCAGTTCATTTTTGTAGAGTTCAGTGGAGCAACCATTCTGAGAATGAGGCAACCTGGGAGCGTGAAGAGGACCTGAAGATAGAATTTCCAAACCGATTCCTTAGTTAGCCCTGAATCTCGGGGTCGAGATTCTGTTAAGGGGGGGAGGATTGTAACACCCCAATTTTTGCTTTAAGTGTTATTTTATTGTCATTTATGCAATTTGAGATTTGTTGGCATTTTTCTGGAATTTATTTTGAAAATTAAGTAATTAGCCTCCTTGAGAAAACCAATTAAATATCTACATAATCAAAATAAAGTTTTGCCAAAAATATTTTATTTGAACTCAAAATGTCTCAAAGTATTTATGAGAATTTTCTTGGATTTTTCCTGATAATTTAGTTGACTTAAATGAATTAATCGAATTTCGAAAATTATTTTAAATCGAAAAGCGTTAGAAAATTGTTATGAATGCATCGGCCCAGCCCAAGATCGTGTGTGCATGGCATAGCAGCGTGCGCCCGTTCAGCCAACTTCGCGCCTTAGCGCTCGATCATTGATCCAGATCGGACGGCCTTCTTCATCGCGAAACCCTAGCGCTGTCAGCCGTTAGATCGAGATCGTGCGGTCGAGATCGTGCGGCGTTATTTTGGAAAGATCTAATTGCATCCGTTGATTTTGGAAAGGGCGGATCAGATCATATCGGCCGTGATCTAATCGTGGCCGCTCATTGCAAATCGGATGGCTCACGGTCGTCATCTCCGATTCGGTTTCCGAATCCGCCGCCGCCGCGTGATTTAGGGTTGCCTTTTCTGGGGCATGCTGAGGCTATTTAAAGCACGGACCGCACCCTGAGGATCGCCATCCCAGTGCGCATCTGCTAGCCTAGCCTCTTCGCCGGAGTCGCTGCCATTTAGCCCAGAGAGCTCGTCGTAGTTCTTTGTAGCGTTGCCGCTCGTTTTCTCGCCATTTTGCCGCCGTCAAGCCTCTATCCGCCGTGTGGGTTCCAGTTTTGGGTTCACCGCGTCAAGCCGCGCCGGAGCTGCCACCTCTTCGTCGCCGGAAGGAGCTAGTTCGCCGTCAGAACCGTCGTCATCTTTGTCTCCGGGAACTCAGCGCCGCCGCGACATCGCCGTGCTTCGGAGCATCGCGCAGTCGTCGGATCTCCACCGGACCGTCCAGATCGCGCCACGTCTGCATCATCAGCAGTGTTCTCCTCGGGTAAAGCTCTGGCCGTTTGATTTAATCGGACGTTCGGGATTGAGCCGCGTGTGCGTAGTGCGTTGGTCGTTGTATCGTCTCGCTGATGTGCGACGCGTGTCGGTGCGGGTATCGAAGCATCGTGCGCCGGGTGCACCGTGGACAGGCGTGTGCTGTGGACATGGTCCATAGACCGAGCGACGTGGCGCAATTTGATTGGCCCACGTATCGCGATGACGTCATGCTGATATTAGCCGGTCCACAACACAGTATCTCGAGTCCACGGTGGACCAAATGTTTTTCAGGACTAAGTCCATGCGTCGAAGCCACGTGTCCGCCTCGATTGGTCCACGTGTCGCTATGCATTAATCGTAATTTCGAGAAAATTAATTCGGGAAAAACGGTTTTTCTAATTTCTGTATTTTCAGTATTTATTCAAACTTCAAAAGGCCATATATTTTGCATTTTAACTCGGATTTGAGTGATTAAAATTTCTAAAAAAGTTAAAATCAAGATCTATTTATTGGTTAATTTTATTTTATTTTTGGAGTTTGGTTTCTCTCTGTTTTGGTGTTTATTTGCTATTTTGGCATTGTTTCGCGTAGACGTTGAACTGCTCGGTGATCCGGAGGAAGATTCATCGCTTCAAGACCCAAGCTCAGAGCAAGACCAGCACCTACTCGAAGGCAACTTGTGCTTTGATCATGTTGCACCCAATTTCACCAAATTGCTATTTTGTCTCTTAAATGATGCATGATATTTTATGTGTATAAATGATTTCAATTAATCCGGGAATTAGACAATATGCCTATTTGAATTAAATCATACCTTGTCAATTATATGCCATGATCTTGTTGTCACCCTAGGATGTGGAATTATAGTTGGTTAATATTAATAATCAACATGGGACTAGTTAGACCGTCGTAGATTGCTTAGTCATGCCACGTCATCACATGTGTCCGAATGTTGATACTTAATCTTGACTAATGGAATATGGAACAATGTTTATGAATTGGTGTGTCATGTGTTGTCACACAATGATATCAAGTTGTCGTGGCGAGGAGGTCACAAAACTAGATTGAAATGTTGTGGCACGTGGTGCTTGGTAATCAACTGGGGTGGTAATGTTTTAGATTGGGGCAAGTGGCAAGGGGCATGTGCCAAGGTGGGCCAGGATTGGCAGGGGTATGTGGAAGTCTTGCCTTAATCACTTTAAGGACTTAACCTTGCAAGCCTTTGAACTGAGTCTTTCTTGCAACCACATGTCTGGAATGGAACAGCCTAGCTGAATAATTTGTGAAGCCTAGATTTCGGTGCTGTCGTGGTGAATAGTGAGTCCTGGGTTTACGGTTTAACTCACATGGCGCAAGAGGGGGGCCCTGTTGTGGTGGTTTAACCCTTCAGTGTTGAAACCTTAGCGAACAGTACTGGGTCTAGGTGTAGCATTGTAAAGGCTTTGTTATGATCACTCGCCTTGGTGGTGTTTGGTTGTATCGTGTGGGTAAAGTACATAACCTCTGCAGAGTGTACAATCTATTCGAATAGCCGTGCTCACGGTATTGGGCAATGCTCGGGAATTACAGTTAAGGGTTAGACTTTTGTTAAACAAAAACCTGTTGGGATGGCAAGGTGCCATGGGAAGTGGAAATTGATTTAGGATTGGAAACTTGGTTTACTTCAGAAATGCTGAATATATTAATTACTGTATTTGTTTTACTGCTTTTCAATCTATTTATTGTATTCTTGTTAAATGCCGCTTTATTGCAAAATATCCATCTTAGCCATTCCTTTGGATTAAGCCAAGCATATAGAATATTAGACTTGCATTGCTGTGCACAACTTGTTGAGTGTTTTATGTACTCACCCCAAAAACAACTTCAGAAGGAGAATCTACGCCTTTCGTGGAGGAGGATTATATGGATGCTTAGGGTCCAAGCCTCGTCAGTTGCCTGCGGTCAACTGGGGAGCTGCTACGCTTATTTATTTTCCGCTGCTGCTTATTTGCTATTTCTTTTATAAGCCTGGTGTGGCAATAATCATGTAAGACAACAATTATTGTTAATTATTAAAGTTATACTATATTCTACTATGTATGACTGTGATAGCATCTATGTTGAGCCTGTGTGCACTAGCGTGATCCTGGACTAGTGCAGTATACACAGAGGGTCCGGATTTGCAAATTCGGGTCCCGACAGTCATCTCTCGTGAAGACTACATTTGCTAGATGGCGAGGCGTCGATAACGGCAAATCGAAGGGGACCACGTCAGCCCATGACTTTTTGTTTGCCCCATTGGCTTGGCAATTCGAGTTGGGACAACCGTTCGTACTGAAAGATTGCCAGGAGACGCTTACATTAGCCTGTATTAGATTACAAGATTGGTGTATGGAATAAGCCAACAAACCAGTGGCACCACGAGCATCGAGTATCTCACCAGCTTCATGGTCGGCTTCAATGACTTGTTCGATCTCTGCAACCTCAACGCTCTCGACGTCTCACTCATGAGATGCTGGATATTGTAATTGTGTGCAATCACGGTCTACATTCGTATCGTACCGATAAATTTCACATATATATGATGCTTGATTTTGTATATGTAGATACATGATCATGGAAGCAAAAGTAAGGAAAATACCGCTAGGTTTCTGTCGGGACCCGTATTTGCAAATCCGAAACCCTCTGTGTATACTGCACTAGTCCAGGATCACGCTAGTGCACACAGTGGAAACATAGATGAAATACCATTCCATACAACGAATTAACTAGGAAGAAGCAATTTATTTTTGAATAAAGCAAACGACCTTATGGTCAATGTTTACACCATTATGCCTTAAGGGCTTAAGAAACAAATACTATTGCAGCGGAAAAGACAACTTGAACCATTCGACATGCCACAGGCAATCGTCTGGGGAATGCCTTCCTAATCCACGTAGTCTTCATAGAATTCCTCCTCATGATATTCGTTATCTCCTTCAGCAACTGATCAACAAGGGCATAAAGCCGTGAGTACAAAGGTACTCAGCAAGCCGTAGGGAAATGATGCAATATATTCATGCACGGCTTGACAAGGATGGCTATATAGTTCATTTGCAGAAAGCAATAACTTGAATTGAAATACAATAAATAGATTGAAAGCATATTTATGAAAACATAAATAAATAACTGATAGATCAATGATAGACAACAAAACAACAGTGAACTCCCCGTTCACATCCCAACAATTCCACATTCCACAGTTTATGAAACACTCTATACCCCGTGTGAAATTCCCGGGCTTTGTCCATGACCGCGGACGCGGCTATTCGAATAGTTTTACACTCTGCAGAGGTTGTACAACTTTACCCACAAGACATGAACATCTCTTTGTGCAATCGATCTTAACACACTTCCTTTGGTGTGTCACAGAGATATCATGATAAAGCCTTTACCATGCAATCGCCTAAACTCTAGACGCCGCTAAGGTTTCGCCCTTTAGGGCCCCCTCTTGCGCCTTGCGAATCTACCCGTCCATCCCGGAACCCACACCACCAATTGGCAGTACTCAAGACTAGATATTGCAAATTAATCAGCTAGGTCTGTCCCATTCGAGACATGTGGTAGTACGATTAGGCCCAGTTCAATGGCGCACAAGATTAAGTCCTTAAGTTGTCTCAGGCAAGACATCCACATCCCAATGTGCTAGAAAGCACCCCCTTTACTTCACGATCACTTGCCCGAGGGAAAATAATTCGTTCAACCAAGACCAATGGCAAACCCCGCCATGGTACAACAAATTTTACAACAGTGGCTAACGGCCACGATTCAATATCTCATTAAGTCAATATTAACATTATTCACATGTGACATGAATCCCAACGTATATGTAAGCATGTCTAAGCATAGCTACGATAACCCAATGTTGGTATAATGATTATGTCCAACTAGTAATGTCCCAACCTAGGTTTAACAATGGATACATGGCATACAACCAATCAAGGTGGCATAATAACAACTAGGTATACATCTACTCCCATTAAATAAACATTGATACGTAAATAGCATGCAAGTGTATAAAATAAATTACTTTGCAAACATAGGATCAATATGATCAAGGTTACAACTTGCCTTGCTGATCTAGTGCTGAATCTTGGTCTTCGAAGTCTTCGTTCGCTCCCTCGGAATTAGCGTCTACCGGAAAAGAAAGCAACGAAACCAAATAATTACAAAACAGAGACTCAAACAAGCTCAAAACTGAAAATAAATGGCTCTGGAAGATAGATCTTGATTTTAGAAAAATTTAGAAACTTGAATCGCCTCAATCGGAGTTCGTATGAGCGAGAACGGGCTTCTGGAAAATTAAATTCAGAGAAAATACAGAAAATCAGAAAATCAGAAATTCTGGATTTATTTTTGTACTGGAAAAAGGATTTATTGTGCAACGCTGACGTCAGCCGGCTCACGGTGGACAAGGTCCACGGCGCGGGCTCGGTCCACCGTCGCGGCGCCGCACACGGCTGACGTCATCGCTGACGCAGCGGCTGACGCGGCGGGTGACGTCGGCGCCACGCGGCGCAAGATCTGGCGAAGGCCGACGGACGGCCAGAAGCGAGGCGCGAGCGAAGCGATGACGCGGCATGATCCGGCGCGTCCGTAGGAGATCGGACGGCGGAGCGCAGTCGCTGGAGATCGACGGTGAGGCGGTGGCGCGGCTTACCGGAGGCGAGGAAGACGGATCGGCAAACGGCGAAGGTGGCCGGATCGGGCGCGGGACAAGGCGGAGCGGGAGGGGCGATGGGGAACTCGGGAGACCAACGGTGACGGGCGAGGAGCACCGCGGCGAAGAGAAAGACGGCGGAAGGCTCGGCACGGCGGAGAACTTGGCGAGGCGCGACGGCACGCAGCGGCGCTACGGACGGCGAGAAGGGGGCAAAAGAAGCGGCGCGGAGAGGCGATCCTCGGAGGCGGTTTGGCGGCGCTTAAATAGCTGGGAGGCATGCTCGACCGAGTCCGAAACGACGGCGTCGCGCGTGGACTCGGCGGCGGCGCTAGGGTTTCGCAGAATGGCGCGGCACTGGCCGGCCTGGCCGAGGCGACGCAGAGCGGGCGGGCGAGGCGGGCGGGAGAAACGGGCAAGTGGAGATTCGCCCGAGAGGCTTTTTGAAAATAAAATTCATTTTCCGATTTAAGAAAATCCAGAAATTCAAATAAAAGCGAATAAATTCAAATAACTAGCAAATAAATTCAGAAAAATCCCCAAAAATACAGAAAAATTCCTTGGAGCACAATGAACCCTACTAAAACTTAAATTCTTGAGTTTGGTGAATAGTTTAGTCAAATTAAATCCTTTCATTAATGGAAAATTCAAATTAAGCTGGAATTAATTAAAAAGGAATGCAAATGGTTTATTTTTGAGTTCAAACATTCCAAAACTCAAATTTTGGGATGTTACAGTTTCCTCAACCTACACATTGTGTCTAAGCAAACTATGGACAAAAATTTACAAGTCGTCCACGAGTACGTGGAAAAAGTATTACTGGCTCAACAGGACAAAACATTCATACTTTTACCCCACAACCAGGGGTAAGTGCTTCGTCCAGTTGCTATACTTGTTGATTTGTACTTTATACGCAGGTCGAAGTTAGGTTGAATGACCATGGCGACATATCTATGAAGGGTTCACTGGGTTCTACTCGTAATTATACCAAGACAGGATCGGGTAATTTACCTTGATTCCAAAAATGGTGGCACCCACAACTTGACGTCTATCGCAAATTTACTCGATGCGTTGTTCGGTATCTACAAAATTCATGGAGGGCCACACAGAAAGGACACATCTAAGCTAAAGCACATTCATAAGTTTCCGGTATCCGCTAGTACGCAATAAATTTTCAACTCTATAACAATACCTCCGAAACTAACCTATTATATTTTGGCAGTGGCACAAGCAGCCAAAGGGTACTAACCTATGTGGATTATACATTTGTCACAACATGCAACTCCTCATTGGTTAACAGAAGACCAATGTCAAAGAGGTTTGTCAATCTTGCAACAATTGTTTCAACTTATCAATTTATATATATGCATGACTTTACTCTTCCCTTCAACAGGCTTGGAAATGTGATGAGTCTGAGTTGGAACAGGCTGACCTGTTCGAGGACAACTCTGTGCCTTCTTGATGCGTGAGATCATAAATCCAAAAGGGGAATGTCACTCAAGCATCCCCTGATGAGTTGTGAATTTGTTAGTTACTATTTGGATTAATTTGTGTGAATCTTATGCTGTGAATTTGTTAGTTGTAGTTCTGAATTCAATTGGTTTTTATATATGTGAGTTCATTTCTGAAATGGATGCGTTGTACATTGTAACGTGTGATCGGAGTTGATTTCTGAAATGGATGTGTTGTATGTATGTGATTCGAGTTCATTTCTAAAATATATGTCAGACTCATAATAATATGCTAGTGATGCTCTGTAATCTATTTTGTTTCAGAGAGTATAGGTAGCATTTTCTAAGGCTAGCTAATAAATCAAAAATTACAAAATAATTAAAATTCAACATCACAAACGGTTCTTGTTTAGAACCGTCTGTGATGACTATTTTTACAGGCATTTCGCAAACCGTCTGTGATCACCCTACTCATCCCTGACAGTTGATTACAGACGGTTCGCAAAACCGTCTGTGATGTGACTGTGTGCAGTAGTGGTAGTATCATTGTATGTATCAGTTTTACAAGAAGTTTGCTGGAAACAATGTAAATCTTCAAGATGTCTTTGGTTCTACGTGGAACACAATTATATTTCGTTGAAATTTGACAGAAACTTAAGGATCGAGAAGGGTTAAAAATGTGTGGTTTCGAAGCACGAGGTGCTTGTGCAGCTGGCGGCATGTATGTATCAGTTTTACAAGAAGTTTGCTGGAAACAATGTAAGTCTTCAAGAATATGTCTTTGGTTCTACGTGGAACACAGTTATATTTCGTTGAAATTTGACAGAAACTTAAGGATCGAGAAAGGTTAAAAATGTGTGGTTTCGAAGCACGAGGTGCTTGTGCAGCTGGCGGCCATGGATTGACCTGTTCGGTGATGTAGGATGCATGGATGGATGGACCTGATCGACCCTGTATCCCCCGTCACGTACCCGTCCATCCATCCCCAGGGATCCAGCAGAAGACGTCTACATCTGGTCACCATCGCCATCCATCTCATAAAATACTACCACTACTCGATCACCAACACTCTTAGTTCTAGACTTCTAGTACATGTAGGGGAAGAGAGAGAACTCAAGAGGGGCATGGCATGGAGAGGTGACGGTTGGAATGGACGGACGGATGGACGCATGCATGCAAGGAATCATGCCGTGCCAGAGAAATGGCCGAGTGGACTTTTAACTCATCGGAGTACGAAACGCTACTTACGTTACGCAACACGGGCAGGCTCATCCCATCCATCGGCTGCAGCGTAGTTTAGTGAGGATATCTGTTGTCGATTTTTTTTAAATAATATATTTTATAATTCAAATTGCATAAATATACCACGAAGAAAATTTTTTGCAAAAATGTACTACCGTCGCCCTACGTCTGGGTGACACATTGCTGGCTCGGCGATATCGCCAAATGGGAGGACGACACGTCTCATGTCGCCACATGGTAGTGCGACATCAATGAAATCTACCTCTGGTTGGGCGACATGCCTGTGCCCAGTCGGTTGTCGCCCAACCAAAGGGCGACCTGTCCCGTTTATAGCCCACACGGCCTGCCGAAGCAAGAAACCGAAGGAAAAAGAGAAACCGAGGGAAAAAGAGAGGAAAGGGGAGGAAGAAGAAAGAGAAGAGGAGGAGAAGAAGAGAAGAAAGGGAGGAAGCGCCGCGGCTGCACGTAAGTAATTTTTGACGGTTATTTTCGTGTTTTAATTTATTTAGTGTTTAGGGTTATGGTTTTATTTAGTTATTTTTGCGGTTTAATTTGTTTAGGGTTTAGGGTTTGATGTAGTTATTTTCGCGGATAAATTAGGGTTTAGGGTTAGATGTAGTTATTTTCGCGGATAAATTAGGGTTTAGGGTTAGATGTAGTTATTTCTGCGGATAAATTAGGTTTAGTGTTAGATGTAATTATTTCAACGCTATGTTTTGTGTAGGGTTTACGGTTCAGATTAGATGTAGTTATTTCGGTGGTTTAATTTGTTTAGGGTTTAGGGTTAGATGTTTAATTATTTCATGAGTAATTAGGGTTTAGGGTTAGATGTAGTTATTTCATGGTATGTTTTGTTTAGGTTTAGGTTAGGATTAGATGTAGTTATTTTCATGTTTAATTTGTTTATGGTTTAGGTTACATGTAGTTATTTTTGCAGTTTAATTATGGTTTAGGTTAGATCTAGTTATAGGGTTGTTTTTACGAATAATAATATGTTGTTATGCTTTTTAGAGAAAGATTTAGATATATATGTTTTTTACATGTAGAAGTGCACATGTATATATTGTTAGGGTTGTAGATGTTTTTGAGAAATATAAGTACGTAGATGAATATTTTTAGTAATGTACATATTTTTCGCATAGTTTTTGCATCCTAAATAGGCACACTTGGTTTCCATGTAATGATATTTGTAGGAATGTATATGTTTTTTAGGAACAGAAGTACAGAGATGTATATTATTTTGAATGTAGATAGACTTATATTTCTCCGATTGTAGATATACATACGTATAGTTTTTTGTAGCAAATAGATATAGTACTTTTTACAAAGAGTAATTAATTCGTGTGTTAATGAATAGGTTCGTAGCTATGTCAGAACGAGTTCCTTTTAGAATCTTTTATGGAGAAGGGGTTGTCATGTATGGTTCGGAGGGTGCGGATCTGAGTAACTTTCAGTATGTGGATAGAAGTTTAAGTAGGGTCAAGAGCGTACATTTCTCTTTATGTTGAATTGGTTGTATTATACGCTTGGATAGAACAAGAGAAGTGCCACTAAAGTTATCTTGCCTTTGCACCATGCGAGATGATCCTGTTTATTGGGAGTTAGTTGAGCTGAAGGGAACTGCAGCTTGGAGGTCATATGTGAGGGGGGCGGAGCAACGTGGATGGTGTCGGGTGCTTGTAGTGCAAGCGTATGAATGGGTTGTTGCCCCGCAGCACCCGCTGGACACCGGTGAGTGTAGTGAGCCTCAAAATGAGTTCACTTATAGCGACACTGAAATTGGAGAGTCTAGCCGGGAGCCGTATGTTCAAGGTTGCAATGAGGATATTGGCTACCAGACTGGTGAGCGAGTTGAGATTGGGGATGATGATGGAAACATTGGGCAAGATGCGCGAGGGCAAGTAGACGAAGGTGAGGAAATTGAGGAAGTAATAGCACATATGGAAGAGGAAAACCTTGAATATGAACAAGTAGAAGTGGAAGACGACGATAACTCGGATGAGGAAGATGAAGATGAAGATGTTGAGCCACTTGTGCCAAGTGATTGGAGCACACATCAATTTAATAACCTGTTGTGAATGAAGGCAATGATACACCTTGGCAAGATAGCGACAATGAGGTGAGACCCTAACAAAGATGTACCCCATAAAAGAGGCAAGGGATGCTATCAAAGATTGGGCCTTATCACTAAGAAGAACTTTCAGGTTAAGAAGTCCACCCCAACCTGCTACGACGTGGTGTGCGAGATGCGGGTGCCCTCGAGAGTGCACGCGTACAAGCCCAAATGGGGCACCCATCGCTATGTTCAAGGTTGAACAACATAGTTGTATGGTGAGGAAACCACGTGGCTCACAGAACCTCGTCTTCCGGTATATCGCGAGTGTCATGTACCCGAGATAGTTGAGAACTCAATTTTGAGCCCGTGCTACTATCCGAGCAATTGAGAACAGATTTCAAGACACAATTAGCTACGGAAGGCATGGCGCGCGGCGAAGGCCTTGGAAATGAGATCTGGAAATTTGAAGACTCGCACTATAATCTGCCCGCACCGCCAGCTTGCATTTAGGGAAGAAATCCGGTACTTTTATGATTATCGGGGTGTCCGTCAAGGAAGTGGCCGAACAAGAGGCATCTGAAGAGAGTTTTCTTCGCATTCGGAGCTTGCATTAGGGCGTTCTATCACTGTCGTCCATTGTTGTGTGTGGACGGCACATTCCTGATCGGGAAATACAAAGGACAAATAATGACAGCTGTGGGCGTCGACGCGAACAACCAGATTCCGCCTGTTGCCTTTGCTTTCGTGGAAAGCGAGAACTATGAGAGTTGGTTGTGGTTCCTACGGAACTTGAAGATCGGGGTGGTGAAGACTCGCCAACATGTGTGCATACTGCATGACAGGCATGCTGGTCTGCTTAGTGCCATCAGACAGTTGCAAACAGGGGAAGAGGAGCCATTTCCCTGGACTGACTTGCAGAGCCGATGGTGCATGAGGCATTTGGGCGCGAACTTCTATAAGCAGTTCAAGAACAAGGAACTGATGAACATGTTCAAGAGGCTATGTAAGCAGAACCAAGATAGCAAGTTCCGTACTCTTTGGAAGAATCTTGATGAGCTAACAAAAAAACACAAAGAGACTACTAGCAGTGTAACACAGGAGCAGGCAGAGCCTTTATTCCCTCTAGCAACAGAAGATGAGGCGACGAGTCGTCGTCGCAGGCAAAGGCCGATCAAATGTTTCTCGGACTGGATAAAGCACGAGCCCAAAGAGAAGTGGTCATTGTTACATGACACACATGGTGCTAGATACGATGTCATGACAACCAACTTGGCGAAGGTGTACAACTGGGTAATGAGAGGGATGAGGTGTCTCCCGTTGGTAGGAATTGTCGAGGGAGTGCTGCGAGGTACAACCAAGTATTTTGTGGATAGGCATAAAGCTGCTGAAGTAGTAATGAGAGATGAGAATGCCTTGTACTCAAGCATGATAAGTAAATACATGGATGAGAAGAGTAAGAAGGCGGGCAAGTATAGAGCTATCAAAGTAGGTTCACCAACACTGCACTTCGAGGTGATATGCAGGGATAAAGGACGGCGGGGAACAAACCAGAAGGTTATCAACCAAGAGTGCATCTTACAGTCAATGTCAATGCTCGTAACAAACCCTCTCGCTGCATGTGCCATGTTCTCATGTGATAGCTGCATGTGCATTATTTGGAATGCAACCCGGTACATATCTATCTGAATAATTTACAAAGGAAAAGGTGATGGCAACCTGGGGCGAGGAGCTGTATGGTTATGGTGTTGTCGGTTCTTTCACCACAACCCCTGGTGTCGATGAAAGGTTCTGGTCCCCGACTTTGATGCAAGATCATACAAAGGAGGCCGTCAAAAACAAGGCGTACGAATGATATGGATGAGTCCAAACCGTAAGCACGTGAAGAAATGCTCATTGGGCAAGCGAACAGGTCACACGTTCAAGAACTGCCAGCCACATAACGAAGAGGACGAAGGAGGAGATGGCAACCCGACGGCGAGGGAAGGATAGTCGTCTGCAAGGCGTGGTGGACGACGTCATCGGACTACCGGAGAAGCTATTTGAACTATTAGATGCTATATGTCAAATTAATATTTTGTTTATGTAATGTGCGTTGTAATATGTTTTAATATAATTTGAAGACGTAATGTGCGTTGTAACCTGTTTTAATATAATTTGATGACGTAATGTGCGTTGTAACCTGTTTTAATATATTTTTCCGATGAAGTGTTCGTTGTAATCTGTCTTAATATATTTTGCTGATGAAGTGTTCATTGTAACCTGTTCTAATATATTTTGCTGATGTAGTGTGCGTTGTAATCTGTTTGATTAGAGTTTGTGGACGCTTATGTATTTATTTGTACGCATTTGGTTCGATGTATTGTTCTCATGTTTGTGTATTTATTTGTACGCATTTGGTTCGATGTATTGTTCTGATGCTTGTGTATTTGTTTGTATATAACTTTCCTTTTTGTAATTTGCAGGTATGGCTCACCAGGCTGTGGATGACGACTGGCCATTTGAGTTGGTAGACCCAGTCGTTGACGGTCGTCACCGTGCACACTTCGCCACCGCTTCACTAGAGGAGGGACAGGACCCTCAGGAGCTGGGTGTGCTACGGCCGAGGCCACCGCGGGAGCTCTGGACCCTCGATCCACGTTGGATCCCCAGGTAACGTACTTATCTTTTAATTTCAAAATATTCCCGATGCAGTATCGTAATCTGTTTTAATTAACTAGTGCGGTGCTCATATTAATTTAATATTTGCTTTCGTAGGTCGCGAGCAAGAGGATTGCCGCCACCGCACGGATGGTGGAGGCGCACGCAGGTGCGCAGGGGAGGGACGCGAGCCACCGGTTCTCGTTTGACAGGTCCCTTCTCACCGCTTTGGTGGATTGGTGGAGACCAGAGACGCACACCTTCCACTTACCTGTCGGGGATATGGCGATCACTTTGGAGGACGTCTCCTACCTCCTCGGTCTCCCGCTCGCTGGTGACCCTGTGGTGCCGCAGGATGTCGACCCGCTGTGACGGGATGAGGTACTTGTGCGGTTCCATGGTGTGCTACCACCTGCCGCGTACCGAGTCTTCACCAGCACCCATGGTCCCACACACAGGTTGCTTCGACAGTTCGTGGTAAGCAACTAACCTTTCAAACTTAAGTTCGCATATGTATATTGGCTAGACTAACAAGAAAACTTAAATTTACAGGAGGAGCACATCGTCGTGCCTGCGGACGAGCAGAGGGTGAGCCGCCACCTTGAGGCGTTCCTGCTCTGGCTGTTTGGCTGGTGCATGTTCACGAGCTCCCACGGGGAGAGCGTGGATAGGCACTTCGTCCAGTTCGCGAGGGCGATCGCGGACACACCCCTTGATGCCATGCCGCAGTACTCCTGGGGGTCAGCGGTCCTCTGTGCGACGTACCGTGGGCTCTGCGATGGCTGTGGGCGGATCGCCGATGGGTCGATCCTCACTGGGTGTCCACTGCTTCTGCAGCTTTGGGCATACGAGAGGTTCCAGATCGGGCGCCCCAGGATCGACACAAGTCCTCTTCTACGCGATGGTGA
The DNA here is from genome assembly GCA_036346275.1 of Otatea glauca. NCBI lineage: Eukaryota > Viridiplantae > Streptophyta > Magnoliopsida > Poales > Poaceae > Otatea > Otatea glauca. Next base: position 8,083,740 of record CM070716.1, on the reverse strand, counting down.
CGATGATGTCGACGCGCCGACTATGGGCACCATCTGGTGCTCCGACGGGTGAGATATTGCAAACCACGGTTGTGAAACCTACGCTTTAACATTTCTCAAGACTAATGGTAATGTTGAATTTTCGTCGCCATCGCAGCGACCTAGGTGGGCACACGGCACGGGCGGCTTAGCTACCCGCAGTTCGTCGCTGCCTTCGACCACCTCATCGAGGACCGCGTACGCTGGACGTCGTACACAGCGGGAGACGTCGGGCTACGTGTGCCGGGTGGATTGTCCACCCTATGCACACGCGACGCGACGTACTGGCGTACACGTCGGTTCCTCGTGTTCGACGTCCTGGTCGAGGGCTACGCTGCCCATCGAGTGATGAGGCAGTTCGGTCTACGGCAGGAGTTCTCGGTCCAGGTCGGTCGGCAGGTCCCACACGACGTCCACACGTAAGTTCCCTACATCGATGTTCTCTAATCTGTACGGTGTAATGACATGTAATAATGCTATATTTTTGCTTATCCGCAGGCAAATGAGGAGGGGCGGGCATGGGGGCACCCCATGGCACGTACGTATGGCACCATGGATCGAGGAGTGGGGAGGAGCCTTGGACGATGTCCATGCCGAGGATGCGCCGTACGACCCGCAGACGTACCAGGGGTACCGACAGTGGTACACTTCTCGTACCCGTGTGCGTTTGGTATGTGTCAACCCGGATCCTCCTAGACACATCCCCAGGGTGAGGGACACGTATCCCCGCCATACGAACTCGGTTCTGCACGGTGCGGTAAGTTTTGTCTAATGTACGATGTATTTTCGTATTGCATTTTCCAGATGAATGTGTTAGGTTAATTCGTAATGTATTTTTCAGACTGATATGCTAGCCCGGTACTACGAGAAGTCCGGGAGTTTCCTGTCGCGTCTATCTTGTGGGATAGATGTGACCTGGGAGGATGTGACCTCCTTCTTCGCGAGGTTCAGGGAGAGCGCTAGACGCACCCTCGAGTTGGCAGGTTGCCGCACGCCTCGCGATGTGGCTGACGGCCCTCGCGACGTGCCGCTTACTGCAGGGAGGAGTGCTCCAGGTACTTCTTCACACCCCACGTCCTCCCGTCCCACCGTCACGCCGACTTTCGCGACAGGGCGAGCTGCTGGACACGCTGGTCGAGCCCCTCACGTCGGAGGTAAGCCCTTCGCCACACTTCGTGTGTTGTCTAATTATTTCTTGAATGTTACCAACAATTCTACACTTCTTACAGGCTCACAGGCACGATGGTTCTCCTCTGCAGCTTCACCTACCCCTGACGACTACGAGGGGCAGTTTGATGATGCAGCCCATGCGGATTTTGACCTCGACGATGGTGACGTGTCGAGATACTTCGTTGGTCCGGATGTGCCTGGATCATCGCAGTTGCAGGGAGCACCACCACCGACGCAGCCTTCTCAGTCGGTGTACGCTACACCTCCGGCTAGACCACAGAGGGCCCACCACCCACCGGTGCAGTTGACGTACTCGCAGGGCGTGTTCGCAGGAGGCCCGCCACCATGAGGAGGTGCCTAAACGGGCGCCATGGTTTGTATTTGGCTTATGTATTTTGGCTTATGTATTTGGTTATTATGTTGTGACGTACTTTGCATCTTATGTATTTATTTGTATATGATATATTTTTCTTATGTTAGTAACCCCGTACTTTTGGTTATGAACTATTGTTATTCTTTGTTACAGTAGCCCTGCTTTCAAGCATGGCGAAGTACTGTCGTGTAGCAGCTTTTCAGAGCGAATAGCATACTCACGGGCGTGCATCCTTGTCAGGCCGATTAGACAAGTCACATGCATCAACTTTGTCAGCCTTGTCGGGCCGATGGGACAGGTCACATGCATCAGCTTTGGCAGCCTTGTCGGGCCGATGGGATAGGTCACATGCATCAGCTTTGGCAGCCTTGTCGGGCCGATGGGACAGGTCACATGCATCAGCTTTGTCAGCCGCCTTGTCAGGCCGATTAGACAAGTCGCATGCATCAGCTTTGTCAGCCTTTTCGTGCAGCTTTGCTGATGAGTGACACGTCGTGCAGCTTTTCACAGAGGATACCGACCCATCAGTGCTTTAGTTGTGTGGAGCAGCCCCTCAGCACCACTATAAAAGCGGCCGAGAGGTAGACATCTAACACCGCCAAACAAGCAATACACGCCAGCTGAATCTTCACAAATTAGGGCATGATGTCGTTCTACCGTCGCCTCTTCAGCAAGCAGAATTCATCCCGCCCCGAGTACCCGGATACTAGTAGTGTTTACGCCCCAGTTCTGCCGGAGTTGCCCCAACCCAATTGCGACTGCAACCTTCTGGCGAAGATGATGCAATCTACCCACGGAGAGACGGCCGCCGCTCACTCTTATCATAGCTCGCTTACCGGTAGACTCTTTGGTGTCCATACAATACAGAGCAACACTACCATTTCATGCATCGTTCTTTCTTTTCTCAGCACAACGACTGGTGTTGCTTCTTCCAATGGATCGATGGGCCGGAACGACGTGACTACGAATTTGTCCAAAACTGCCACGACGCCCAACCCGCTTCGCTCGAGAACTTCAATCGGTGGGAGAGGCCACCAGGATACGTCCCCGTTCTAGAGCGACTAGAGTTCAGGGCCGGTGGGCAAGAGGCCAACCAATCGGTGAGTTTCATGCGACGAACTCATGCTTCACTCACAAAGTAGTAATTCTAAACCAGTTCGTCGCATACAGGAGTTCAAAAAGAAAATCGCGAAATTGCTCGAGTCAAAGGAGAAACCTCCTCAGGGGCCACCCGAAAGCCCCGACTTTTGCAAACACGGCCTTCAAGCAGTGGTTGATACCTGCCATGATGACCTAGCGGACCGGAGATTCTATCGGTGCCCCTTGGCCGAGGATGAATGGTGCGGCTACTTCAACTGGGTGGACCCGGAGACGTACCACCCACATCTCAAACTTCCCGTACGGGATAACTGGGGGAGCAAGCCTCCCCGTGGTGCTACTACCGCCCAGAAAAGCCAGACCCCGGGTACACCTACGGTGTTATTCAACGACCACAGCAGGGATACTGTGTTGACTGCAGGGCATGCTTCCGGTTGTACAAGGACAAGCCCAACACACACCTCCTGCACCATATAGTGGAGTGCGAGCCGAAACAGAGCAGGCGTCTCGGCAAGTCTCTGCCAACAGCCAACGCAATAGAGGCGCAAGAGGTACCTCCTCTCGAAGAGGAAGGGACAAGGAAGCGATCGGCCGAGGTCCGCACCACGCAACAAGTCCTTGACGCTACACGCAGACCATCCGGAACCTGTGGTATAAACATAGGGGACGCTGGGAATCGGTATGACAAAAATTCGCCTTACACACCGGACGTGCGGCATAGGCCACCCATTCGGCGACACACAGAGCACCGCGAATCCCGTGGAGTTCTTTCATAGTGGAGATTGAGCGGTGTCCGAGGACAACTCGCAAAATTTACACGGGTCGTAATATGCGTAAATGTGGGACATCATTCGGCCGTACCGGATAGGCGGAATGATCATCTGCTCCACCATGACAAACACCGCTTTAGTTAGTTAGTTAGTTCGCAAGCAATTTCACATCCTTCTGTAATGCCCTTGTAATATAATCTAGTCTATTGCTTATTTTACCATCCGAACTTTGGTGCATCGCCTCATGTATGTTCAACAAATAGTTTAACACATGATTACAAATCAAAGTTTAATAACGCGATTTAAGGGCATGTATCAAAGATCAAATGTGGTCCACTGCTCATAAAATACCATTTAGACATGACATTTTACGGGCACTAAAAGGTGAAAAACATGACATGAGTTGTTGCCGACTATATTACTTAGGGTTGTTGCACTAGTGGAAATTAGACGCAAAGCAAGTCTGTAATTACGTATTTTCCATAATATGGAAGTGCATGTATTACGATCAAATGTGGTCCACTGTCGTAAAAATACCGTTTAGACATGATATTGTACGGAAAGGCTAAAAATCATGCACTCTACTTGTTCAAGGGAATTTTGAAAATTATTTCAAATTTCTCTAGAGGCTAAAAGTATTTTACTTCAATCCTAAATCTGTTTATCCAAATATTTTAATCTTTTTTTAAGTCTCTCAGATTTTTTTTCCAAAATTTGTAAATTTTCTGGCCAAGTCGCCCTACCATTGGGCGATTTATTCATGTCACCCTACCATTGGGCGACTAGTGACGTGTCGCCGTTCTATTGGGCGACTAGTGACGTGTCGCCCTAAGATTGGGCGACATTTTTTGTGAATCAACATGTCGCCCTACCATAGGGTGTCAAGGGTACATTTCTGCAATTTTTTTTCTTCGTGGTAAATTTCTGCAATTCGAATTATAAAATATATTATTTAAAAAAGATTCATCTGTTGTGTATGCTAGGGATACAAATTTCGTTAAATTTGGTGAGATTTTGGATTTCGGGCCAACTACGAAATCCAAAATACCCGCTGAATAAAAAAAATGAATTACTACAGTGCTATCAAAATTTCTTGATTTTTTTGCTGGTTTACAAACTTTTAGGGTCGGATTTGGTCCAATAACCTTTAAGCAAGTCATCTTCTACGAAAATTTGTTCAAAAACTGAATTTTTAAGACATTTTAAAATTTTAGCAGAAACACCGTCAGATTTTTATAAAATTGTACAAGCTTGATAATGATCTAAACAATTTATGGTACTATCTTTAGTAGTGTAGGATCATATAGAATAATTTTCAAAATAATTAAACTTCATCCGTTATCTTTAAAAAAATCAAAAACACAATGAACATAATTGGGGCAGTAACCTTGTCAGAATTTTATAAATTGTCTCGAGTGTGATCATGATCTAAAATTTTTATGAGAGATTAAGAATTTCCTCAGTACCATTTATAAAATTTTCAAAAAATTTCAACTTTTTTGTTTAGTCAATCAAATCTATGTAAGCATTGAACTTCATTTGTTATATTATATTTCAAAAATCAAAAAGAGAAAGAACATAAATGGTATTGTGCCTTGTAAGAATTTTATAAATTTATTGGAGTGTGATCATGATTAAAAAATTTTATCAGATCTTAAGAATTTACTTATCACTCTTTTGTAAAAGTTTCAGCAAATTTAAACCTTTTTTTATTGCTAAAGCAAATCTATGTATTGATCATGAGGCTTTTATCAGGACGTAACACTATCAGAATTTTTAAAAATTCTTTAAGCATAATCATCATCTAAAAATTTTATAGAAATATTAATACTACATAAGGACCGTTCACAAAAATTTTCGAAAGTTTCTAACGTGGTTTGGACCATTTTGTTCAAATTTGCGGGTAAACCTTTTAATAGGACAGTAACATTGTTCGAATTTTTAAAACTTCATGCAGCTTGATCATCATCTAAAAATTTTGTGAGAATATTAGTGTTGTATCATAACCATGCACAAAAAATTTCAAAATTTCTCTAACGTGTTTTGGACTATTTTTCATTCGGTTCAAACTTGTCGTTCAACGTTTTATCAGGACAGTAGCAATGTTCGAATTTTTAAAAATTCTTCAGACTTGATAATCATCTGAAATTTTTATGGGAACATCACTGATGCGTTAGGAACTTTCACAAAAAATTTGAAAATTTGTTTGACATGAACCATTTTTTGTTCAGTTCAAATTTGCCGAAATTTCAGCAATGTCGCCCGAAATTCAGTCCAAAAATTGCAGATTTGAATTTTGCTTTTTGAATTTCGTCCAGATTTTCTTCGACATAACGACATTTCTCTAAAATTTCGGATTTGGAAACGGAGCGAAATTTAAACCGAAACGTCGGCTCGACGCTCCTCAATAATGCAGATGTGCAGCTGCTAGCTGCTTGTCTCTGTTCACTTGCATCATGCTTACATGTCAGCAGTATGATCTCCTACGGTGATTACTTGAATGTTTGTATATTATATATGGCTTCTTTAACATCCGTTCGTGTTTATTTTTTGTGTAAGGGACGCAGGCTAATTCTGAGAAAATGGAATTCCGACTTATAAGATGGGAAGCTCATGCAAATACAAAAAAAGAACAAAAATGATTCCAGGCATTATTTGAAAACAACATAAATTAAATTGAAAACAAGTTGACTATTAATCGGAAATGGAAACACTAGGATATATAATAGCGCAAGTTACGAAGCCTTCCTAAGTTTTTTTTCAAATCTAATCTCCACACATATATCTATAAATTTGGCCATCTCCTCTACTGTGGAAGGTGTAACAGATGACACCTCACTTGCCTTATTCGGAGAGCGCGGAAGGTGAGGGTGAGGGAGCATGGCATTGCTGTGTCGGGGGGCGCAGAAGGAGCTATGGTAGCATGACAGGTGGGGCTCAGGAACCACAGGAATGCACGACACCTGCAGTGCTCGGGTAGGGCGTAAAGACCTACCATGGTGGGCCATAAACCTGCTGCCATGGTCGACTGAGCTCTCATGTCCTCTGTCACCTTGCACACTCCCCAAATGCGACAAGTGACAGGTGTCGTCTATCAAACCTTTGAAGACAGGAGAGGACAAAATTTACAAATGCATGCATGAGGATTAGATTTGCAAAAAAAACGCGGTGGGCCATAAACCTGCTGCCATGGTCGACTGAGCTCTCATGTCCTCTGTCACCTTGCATACTCCCCAAACACGACAGGTGACAGGTGTCGTCTATCAGACCTTTTAAGACAAGAGAGGACCAAATTTACAAATGCATGCACGAGGATTAGATTTGCAAAAAAAAAATATAGCGGACTAGATAAACCATGATTTGGAGTTGAAGGACTTGTATTGGTTCTAGTAAAATTCATATAAAACTCCAATATTCCAAACAAGTCCTGTAAGTCAAAAATTGATATGAATGTAGCTTTGAGTCTGTTTGCGTGGTTTATAATCTGAAAGATGTAACTGTCGGGACCCGAATTTGCAAATCCGGACCCTCTGTGTATACCGCACTAGTCCAGGATCACGCTAGTGCACACAGGCTCAACATAGATGCTATCATAGTCACACACAGCGAAATATAGCATAAACATCATTAATTAATAATAACTGTTGTCTTACATGAATAATGCCTCACGTGGCTTAAAAAGAGTATCAATGAGAAGCAATGAAATAGAATAAACGCAGTGGCGCTCCAGATTCGCCACGAACAACCGACGAGGCTCGGACCCTAAGCATTCGCATCCAAGTAATCCTCCTCCATGAATGGTATAGATTCCTCTTCTTCGAAGTTGTTGTTGTTGGGGTGAGTACATAAAGCACTCAACAAGTTGTGCACAACAATGCAAGTCTAATATTCTATATGCTTGGCTTAATCCAAAGGAATGGCTAGTAAGGGTATTTTGCAATAAAGACATTTAACAAGAATACAATAAATAGATTGGAAAGCGATAAAACAAATACAAGAATTACTAAATTCAAGATTTCAAATACACCAAGTTTCCAAACCTAAATTAATTTTCCACTTTCCATGGCACCTTGCCATCTCAACAAGTTTTGTTTAACAAAAGTCTAACCCTTAACTGTAATTCCGAGCATTGCCCAATACCGTGAGCACGGCTATTCGAATAGATTGTACACTCTGCAGAGGTTATGCACTTTACCCACACGATACAACCAAACACCACCAAGGCGAGTGATCATAACAAAGCCTTTACAATGCTACACCTAGACCCAAGATCTTGCTCGCTAAGGTTTCAACATCAAGGGTTAAACCACCACAACAAGTCCCCCTCTTGCGCCATGTGAGTTAAACCGTAACCGGGACTCACTATTCACCACGACAAGATCGAAATCTAGGTTTCACAAATTATTCACTAGGTCTGTCCCATTCGGACATGTGGTTGCAAGAGAGACTCAGGTCAAAGGCTTGCAAGGTTAAGTCCTTAAAGTGATTAAGGCAAGACTTCCACATACCCCTACCAAACCTGGCCCACCTTGGCACACTGCCCCTTGCCACTTGCCTCAATCTAAAATCATTACCACCCCGCTTGATTACCAAGCACCACATGCCATCAACATTTCAATCCCGATGTGTGACCTCCTCGCCACGACAACTTGATATCATTGTGTGACAACACATGACACACCAATTCATAAACATTGTTCCATATTCCATTAGTCAAGATTAAGTATCGACATTCGGACACATGTGATGACGTGGCATGGCTAAGCAATCTATGACGATCTAACTAGCCCATGTTGATTATCAACTATAATTCCACATCCTAGGGTGACAAATAGATCATGGCATATAATTGACAAGGTATGGTTTAATTCAAATAGGCATATTATCTAATTCCCAGATTAATTGAAATCATTTATACACATAAAATATCATGCATAAAGTTTAAAAGACAAAATAGCGATTTGGTGAAAATTAGGTGCAACATGATCAAAGCACAACTTGCCTTGGAGTAGGTGCTGGTCTTGATCTGAGTTTGGGTCTTGGGCGACGAATCTTCCTCCGGATCACCGAAAGCGGTTCAACGCTCACGCGAAACGATGCCAAAATAGCAAATAAACACCAAACCAGAGAGCAAACAAACTCCAAAAATAAAATAAAATTCACCAATAAATAGATATTGATTTTACAATTTTTAGAAATTTGAATCACTCAAATCCGAGTTAAAATGCAAAAGATATAGCCTTTTGAAGTTTGAATAAATCATCAAAAATACAGAAAATAGAATTTCGATTTTTCGAATTATTTTCTATTGGAAAAGATCTTTATTGCGCAACGCCGCGTCAGCCCGACTCGGACCAATCAGCGCCGACATCGTCGCTCGTCCATGGACTCGGTCCACGGAACCGCCTCGTCCACCGTGGGCGCGCCCACGGCGCCTCGCACCACGCGCCCGACACGCCGGGCGCGATCGATTAGTCGCGACGCCGCCGTGCGATGCTCGACACGCGGCGCGCGCATCTGCGCGATGATCGACGGCCACCGATCTACCCCTCGTGGCTCAATCCGATCGTCTATTCGGATCTAACGGTTAGAAATTTACCCGGCGAAACACCGATGAAGAAGCGGCGTGGCTTGATCTCGACGGTTGGCGAAGATCCAACGGATGCGCCGGCTCGAGACACGGCGCGGGCTTGCACCGAGCGAGGAAGACGACCACCGAACGGCGTTTCGACGCGACTCGGCGAAGAAGAAGCGACTCGACGCGACACGACGCGAGGAACTCGGATCTGGAACCGATTCGCGGGAGGATGCTCGACGGCGCGAATGGCGCAAAAACTTCGCGGCAAGACTGCAAAGAACTACGGCGAGCTCTGGCGATGATGGCGATGGCAAAAGCGGCGAAGAGGCTAGAGCTCTCGGCTGCGCAAGGAACGAGGAACATCGGAGCGCGGGCTGCGGCTTTTATAGCCTCGGCATGCGCCGGGAAGGAAACCCTAAATCACGCGGCGGCGGCGGCAAGCGGCGGATTCGAAACCGAATCGGAGACGACGGCGAGACCGTCCGATCCAAGATGAGCGGCCAAGATTAGATCCGGCGATACGATCCGATCCGCTCTTTCCAAAACCAACGGACGAGATCTAAACTTACCAAAACTACGCGGCGTATCCGACCACTTGATCTCGATCCAACGGCTCGCGGCACTAGGGTTTCGCGAAAGGAGGCGACCATCGATCTTCATCCAACGGTCACACGCAGCGGCGGCGGCGAGCTAACGGGCCGCCAAAGAATGGGCACAAGACGCATCTTCGGGCTTGGCCCAAGATCGCTATTCACTCGATTTTCAAAAGCTTTTTGATTTAAAATAATTCCCGAAATTAGATTAATCTATTTTAAGTAATTAAAATATCAGGAAAAATCCAAGAAAAATCTCATAAATACTTTGAGACATTCTGAGCTCAAATAAAATAGTTTTGGTAAAACTTTATATTAACTTTATCTATATATATTTAGTTTTCACCAAAGGTTCAATATACTTAATTAAAATAAATTTAGATAATTTCTGAAAAAATCCAATAAATTCAGAAAATCACAAAAATGCACGTAAGCGAAATTATAAGCCAAATTTTGGGATGTTACAAACCTCCCCCCCTTAACAGAATCTCGACCCCGAGATTCAAGGCTGACTAGGGAATAGGTTTGGAAATTCCATCTTCAGGTCCTCTTCACGCTCCCAGGTTGCCTCATTCTCAGAATGGTTGCTCCACTGAACTCTGCAAAAACGAACTGACTTGTTCCTGGTTCTGCGGTCCATGACATCCAAAATTTTCATTGGATGTTCTTTGTAGGTCAAATCCTTCTGCAACTCAATCTCTTCCATAGGTGTCTGCTCTGCTGGCACCCGAAGACACTTCTTGAGTAGTGACACATGGAACACATCATGCACGCCTGCCAGCAACTGCGGCAATTCTAACTGATAAGCAACCTCCCCTCGACGGCTCAAAATTTTGAACGGTCCAACATATCTTGGGGCGAGCTTTCCTTTAGCGTGGAACCTTTTAACTCCTTTCAGAGGGGTAACCCTAAGATACACGAAATCATCGGGCTCGAAACTTAGATCACGACGTCGATTATCGGCGTAACTCTTTTGCCTTGATCGCGATTTTCAACCTCTCTCTTATCATAGCAACTTGCTCTTGACTTCCTTGAGAATATCGGGGCCAAATATCATACGTTCTCTGTCTCATTCCAATTTAGCGGGTACGACAGCACGACCATATAAAGCTTCAAATGGCGACATCGCAAACTAGCTCGGTATCGTTGTTATAATCGAACTCGCATATGGCAAACATTTATCCCATGATGTAGTGTAGGCTAAAGCACAAGCTCTTAACATATCTTCCAAAATCTGATTTACTCTTTACATGTCGACCATCGATTACGAGGATGATATGTTGTGCTAAAGTTCAAACGCGTTCCCATGGCTTCATGCAATTTATCCCAAAATCTCGAGGTGAACTGAGTACCTCATCGACACTATTTTCTTTGGTACACCATGCAAACACACGATTACGCAATGTATAGTTCTGCTAACCGGTCTCCTGAGTAAGTTGTCTTGACTGGAATGAAGTGAGCAACTTTGGTCAATCGATCCACAATGACCCATATAGAATCATACCCATTTTGAGTTCTTGGCAATCCGGTGATGAAATCCATACCGATTTCTTCCCACTTCCATTCTGGGACTTTTAGCGGTTGTAACAAACTCTGCTGGTCTCGATGTATTGCCTTAACTCTCGGCATACATCGCACAAGGCAACGTGCTCGCGACTTCACGCTTCATATTCGCCACCAAAACCTCTCCTTTAAGTCTGGTACATCTTAGCGCTTCTGGATGAATTGAATACTTGGAATCATGAGCCTCTTCCAAAATCAATCGCTTAAGTTCTAGTCTGCTTGCACACAAATGCGACCCTTGAACCACATGGTACCTTGGTCGTCCACGGTAAAGTCCTTTGCTAATCCTTCATCCTTTTTAGCCTTGATTCGGTTGACTTTCTCATCATCTTTTTGTCCTTCCCGAATTTGATCTTCGAGCATTGGCTTCACTTCCAAAGCAGCTAGGAATCCTTCTAAAACTACTTCCAATTTTAAATTTTGCAATTCTCGCACGATTACATTGTCCTTCCCGCACCATCATATTCGCCACGTAGCTCTTGCGACTTAAGGCATCAGCTACCACATTTGCTTTTCCCTGATGGTAATGAATTCCCATGTTATAATCCTTGATTAATTCCAACCATCTCCTTTGCCTCATATTGAGATCTGATTGAGTGAAAATATATTTCAAACTCTTATGGTCCGTATATATCTCACATCTATTTCCAATGAGATAATGACGCCACAATTTCAAGGCATGCACCACGGCAGCCAATTCCAAGTCATCGTAGGATAATTTCCTTCGTGCGGTCTTAAGCGCCTTGACGCATATCGACCACTTTACCCTCTTGCATCAATACGCATCCAAGACCTGTCTTGGCGCATCACAAGATATATCGGTATTACAACATTAGGCAAAACTAACACTGGGCTGTTGTTAAACGCTTCTTTAATTCCTCAAAACTCTTATCACAATCAAGTCCATGAAAATTTCTTTTCCTTTTTCAATAACTGAGTAAGAGGTCTCGCAATCGTCGAAAATCCTTCTATGAACCGCGATAATATCCTCGCCATTCCCGAAAACTTGGACTTGAGTGATGACTTTGGTTGCTCCCAATGCAACACTTGCCTCCACTTTGCTTGGGTCGACAAAGAACTCCTTCGCAATCATGACATGACCGAGAAATTCCACCTTTTCCTTCCAAAAGTCGCATTCTCGAATTTAGCATACAAATGTTGCTCACGCAGCTTTTCCAACACTAGCCTCGGATGATTTGCGTGCTCTGCTTGGTCTTGAATATACCAAAATATCATCTATGAACACAACAACAAACTTGTCCAAGTATTCCATGAAAATCTTATTCATCAAGTTCATGAAATATGCTGGCGCATTGGTCAATCCAAAAGACATGACCGTGAACTCATAATGTCCATATCTTGAAGAGAATGCGGTCTTTGGAACATCTCCCGCCCGAATCTTTAGTTGATGATATCCGGAACGAAGGTCTATCTTGGAGAACACTCCAGCTCCTCTCAACCGGGTCGAATGGATCATCAATGCTTGGCAACGGATACTTATTCTTAATCGCCACTTCATTAAGTGCACGGTAATCAATACACATTCTAAGGCTTCCATCCTTTTTCCTGACAAACAAAACTGGCGCTCCCCATGGCGACGAACTTGGTCTTATAAAACCTTTCTCTAATAACTCGTCGATCTGTTTCTTCATCTCTACTAACTCATCGGTAGGCATCCGATAAGGTCTTTTGCTATTGGTGCGGTTCCCGTGCTAACTCAATGACGAACTCGATGTCACGGCCTCGCGGCATTCGGCAGATCTTAAAATACGTCCGGATATTCCCGACTCTTGCACGCCCTCTATGACGACGGTTCTCATGCTATTAACCATTAATTGACCCTTACGAATCGATGTCGCTCGAATTCCACCTTTTCTCCTCTAGGGCTCTCAATGGATACAACCCTTCACCACAATCCAAAACTGTCTTATGCTTGGTTAACGGTCCATTCCCAATATGACATCTAAAACTTGGGCATCTAGAATAATCAAGTTCGCTAGGAACTCTACCCCATTAATTATTAGCTTCACCCCCAAACACCCAAGGTTAGATCTTAACTCAGATCCTGGGGCTTGTACTAGCATCACACACTTAAGATTTTTCATGCTCAAACCATTTTCAGATGCAAAAGCTCGAGAGACAAAGGAATGCGAAGCTCTGAATCAAATAATCTTGCTATGGTAATCGAGTTTACCAAAACTTACCCAAGACGACGTCGATGCTTCCAGGCTCCATCGGCGGTGATGTGGTTGACTCGCCTCGAATAGTAGCTTGAGGCGTCACTCCTGCTGTCGGCTCCTCGATTCGCTCCCGTCATCGGTGCCTTAGCAGGTGTCGTTCCAAGGTTGAAACACACTGGCGTGATTCCTCCTTTCTGGGGACATCTATTAGCATAATGCCCTAGCTCATTGCAACTGTAGCACCTTCTGGCGGCTGACTGCTGCACTCCCCCTTGAGCATTGTTACCTTGGGCCGGCGTCTGATAACCTTGTCCTGATGGTCGCGGTGCAGATGTTGCTGGCTTGTTAACAGCTTGTGGTTGGAACCTAGCAAACTGTTGTGGTGTCATCCTCATTCGCAGGTGGTTAGGGCGTCCACCTGGGTTAGTCATCAAGCGTTTGTGATTTTCCCCAAGCTCCTTGCGCTTATCCTCCAGAATCAAAGCCTTGTTTACCAATTCTTGAAAATATGGAAAAGTGTGGGTAATCAGCCCCACTTGCAGCCCTGAGTTTAGTCCTTTCATGAAGTGGGACTGCCTGGCCTTGTCCGTCGCTACGTCCTCAGAAGCATAGCGAGCTAACTGCGTGAATTTGTTTAAGTAATCGGCCACCGGTTGGCTTCCTTGCTTAAGCGCCTGAACTCTTCCTTTTCAGTCCATCATCCTTCCCAGACATGGTACTGGCGGAAGGTCGTTGCAAACTCTTCCCATGTGATTTCCATGGGTGCTTCATGAGCAGCACAATAGTTCTCCCACCATTCTGCAGCTGTTCCCTCTAGCTGATGGGATGCGTAAAGAACCTTCTCATGCCCTTCACATTGCGTGATGTACAACTTCCTCTCAGTGGTTCTCAGCCAATCATCTGCTTCCAAGGGGTTGACGTTGCCCGAGAATGTTGGCGGTCGGGTCCTCATAAAGTCTGATAATTTGGAGTAAGGACGAGGCCCGCCATTGTTGTTCTGAGCAGCGGGGTTGTTGACTGCAGCCATATTGGTCATCTGCTGCATCATAGTCTGCATCAACTGAGTCTGCGCAGTGAGAAAAGCTCCCAAGTTCTGCATATCCACTGGTGGTGGTGGTGCTCTTTCGTTGGGATTGTTGCCCGGGCGCAGACCACTTCCTGAAGCTCCGTTGTTGCTGCAGGTATTCACCATCTGCTTGATTGCTTCTTGGGTTAGGAAAGGTAGATGTAGCATAGATAAGATGCAAGAATTTCTAAGGCGGGGGAACAGGTTAAACCCAACTTAAATAATCTTTATTATTATTACTTGGTATGGTTGCTTACAATGCCTAAGGGCTTTGCAACACATACTGCACACTCAGCAAACAATTAAGAACCAAACTAAACATGCAACCTTAACGTCTACTAAAAGGTAAAGGCTAACTTAAGAACGCGACTCAACACTCGAGTCTCAACACAACTCTAAGACCAACTCTCACTCATCCACCACCACGGTGAGATCGATCCGTGCATACACCGGTGGGTGGGCTGGCATGGGTGCGAACCTATCCTGGTGACCCTCTGCTGGCTCCTCAGGCTCCCACTCACGCTCTTCCGGGTCTTCTTCTTCCTCCTCGGCGACCTCATCCGGCTCCTGGACGACCTGGTCCGCTAGCTCCTCGGCCACCTGCAAGGCTTCCTCCACTCGCCGATGACTCGGCTGCGGCGTCACGGGTCTTTTGAAGCTCTCGCTCCGCCACTCTCAGCGCCTCACACGCTGTCTCCAGCTCCTGCGCAGTGTCCCTCAGGTGATCCTCCTGGGCGGTGGCGAACTCAGCAAGGTGTACTGCAGTAGCACACTCTCCCTCCACGATCCGTCGACGCTGGCACGCTCGCACTGTCGGGTGAAGTCGAAACACGGTGTCGCGAAGCTCGTAGGCGTAGTCGTGGCGATCCGTCGTGAGAGCAAGTCTAGCGCCTCCGAACTCCGGTCTCGTAAGTGAACCTCCGGCGGTGATGTGGATCGGTCTGGTGGTCTCGTCGCACTCTCGAGCGAAGATGATCAGCTTGCAGAAGAACCCCCGATGCACACCGTTGACGTTCCATTTGCTTCCTCGGTAGAGCGGACGATCAAAGCCTCCAATCACTTGAAGAACTCTCCACGGCTCCATGGCATAGCCACCTGTCTTGACTCAAGGATCGAAGATCGGCATCTATTCAAAACAAAATTTTGAATAAGATCTCCACTCAAACGGCAACGAAAAGAAGGTAATTTAGCAAGGATGAGAGTAGCAGGATGAGATAAGCCAAGAGTTTCATATTAGTCAATTTTACCGTTTCCTTTAGAAAATAATTTTGGACACTCCTAAGAAATACCAACTACCTAGGGCCAAGACCTATAGTCAGTATGGCTCTGATACCACCTCTGTCGGGACCCGAATTTGCAAATCCGGACCCTCTGTGTATACCGCACTAGTCCAGGATCACGCTAGTGCACACAGCTCAACATAGATGCTATCATAGTCACACACAACGAAATATAGCATAAACTTCATTAATTAATAATAACTGTTGTCTTACATGAATAATGCCTCACAGGGGCTTAAAAAGAGTATCAATGAGAAGCAATGGAAATAGAATAAACGCAGTGGCGCTCGATTCGCCACGAGCAACCGACGAGGCTCGGACCCTAAGCATTCGCATCCAAGTAATCCTCCTCCATGAATGGTATAGATTCCTCTTCTTACGAAGTTGTTGTTGTTGGGGTGAGTACATAAAGCACTCAACAAGTTGTGCACAACAATGCAAGTCTAATATTCTATATGCTTGGCTTAATCCAAAGGAATGGCTAGTAAGGGTATTTTGCAATAAAGCGACATTTAACAAGAATACAATAAATAGATTGGAAAGCGATAAAACAAATACAAGAATTACTAAATTCAAGATTTCAAATACACCAAGTTTCCAAACCTAAATTAATTTTCCACTTTCCATGGCACCTTGCCATCTCAACAAGTTTTTGTTTAACAAAAGTCTAACCCTTAATCTGTAATTCCTTAGCATTGCCCAATACCGTGAGCACGGCTATTCGAATAGATTGTACACTCTGCAGAGGTTATGCACTTTACCCACACGATACAACCAAACACCACCAAGGCGAGTGATCATAACAAAGCCTTTACAATGCTACACCTAGACCCAAGATCGCTCGCTAAGGTTTCAACATCAAGGGTTAAACCACCACAACAGGCCCCCTCTTGCGCCATGTGAGTTAAACCGTAACCGGGACTCACTATTCACCACGACGATGATCAAATCTAGGTTTCACAAATTATTCAGCTAGGCTGTCCCATTTCAGACATGTGGTTGCAAGAGAGACTCAGGTCAAAGGCTTGCAAGGTTAAGTCCTTAAAGTGATTAAGGCAAGACTTCCACATACCCCTACCAAACCTGGCCCACCTTGGCACACTGCCCCTTGCCACTTGCCTCAATCTAAAATCATTACCACCCCAGTTGATTACCAAGCACCACATGCCATCGACATTTCAATCCCGATGTGTGACCTCCTCGCCACGACAACTTGATATCATTGTGTGACAACACATGACACACCAATTCATAAACATTGTTCCATATTCCATTAGTCAAGATTAAGTATCGACATTCGGACACATGTGATGACGTGGCATGGCTAAGCAATCTATGACGATCTAACTAGCCCATGTTGATTATCAACTATAATTCCACATCCTAGGGTGACAAATAGATCATGGCATATAATTTACAAGGTATGGTTTAATTCAAATAGGCATATTATCTAATTCCCAGATTAATTGAAATCATTTATACACATAAAATATCATGCATAAAGTTTAAAAGACAAAATAGCGATTTGGTGAAAATTAGGTGCAACATGATCAAAGCACAACTTGCCTTGGAGTAGGTGCTGGTCTTGATCTGAGTTTGGGTCTTGGGCGACGAATCTTCCTCCGGATCACCGAAAGCGGTTCAACGTCTACGCTAAACGATGCCAAAATAGCAAATAAACACCAAACCAGAGAGCAAACAAACTCCAAAAATAAAATAAAATTCACCAATAAATAGATATTGATTTTACAATTTTTAGAAATTTGAATCACTCAAATCCGAGTTAAAATGCAAAAGATATAGCCTTTTGAAGTTTGAATAAATCAAAATACAGAAAATAGAATTTCGATTTTTCAATTATTTTCTATTGGAAAAGATCTTTATTGCGCAACGCCGACGTCAGCCCCGACTCGGACCAATCGGCGCCGACACGTCGCTGGTCCATGGACTCGGTCCACGGAACCGCCTCGTCCACCGTGGGCGCGCCCACGCCTCGCACCACGCCGCCCGACACGCGGGCGCAAGATCGATTGGTCGCGACGCCGCCGCGTGCGATGCTCGACACGCGGCGCGCATCTGCGCGACGATCCGACGGCCACCGATCTACCCCTCGTGGCTCAATCCCGATCGTCTATTCGGATCTAACGGTTAGAAATTTACCCGAGCGAAACACCGATGAAGAAGCGGCGTGGCTTGATCTCGGCGGTTGGCGAAGATCCAACGGATGCGCTGGCTCGAGACACGGCGCGGGCTTGCACCGAGCGGAGGAAGACGACCACCCGAACGGCGTTTCGACGCGACTCCGGCGAAGAAGAAGGCGACTCGACGCGACACGACGCGAGAACTCGGATCCGAACCGATTCGGCGGGAGGATGCTCGACGGCGGCGGAATGGCGCAAAAACTTCGCGGCGGCACGCAAAGAACTACGGCGAGCTCTGGCGATGATGGCGGCGAACGGCGAAGAGGCTAGAGCTCATCGGCTGCGCAAGGGAACGAGGAACATCGGAGTGCGGGCTGCGGCTTTATAGCCTCGGCATGCGCCAGGAAGGAAACCCTAAATCACGCGGGCGGATTCGAAACCGAATCGGAGACGACGATCGAGACCGTCCGATCCAAGATGAGCGGCCAAGATTAGATCCGGCGATACGATCCGATCCGCTCTTTCCAAAACCAACGGACGAGATCTAAACTTACCAAAACAACGCTGGCGATCCCGACCACTTGATCTCGATCCAACGGCTCGCGGCACTAGGGTTTCGCGAAAGGAGGCGACCATCGATCTTCATCCAACGGTCACACACAAGCGGCGAAGCGAGCTAACGGGCCGCCGACAATGAATGGGCCGCACAAGACGATCTTGGGCTTGGCCCAAGATCTTTTCACTCGATTTTCAAAAGCTTTTGATTTAAAATAATTCCTAAATTAGATTAATCTATTTTAAGTAATTAAAATATCAGGAAAAATCCAAGAAAAATCTCATAAATACTTTGAGACATTCTGAGCTCAAATAAAATATTTTTGGTAAAACTTTATATTAACTTTATCTATATATATTTAGTTTTCACCAAAGGTTCAATATACTTAATTAAAATAAATTTAGATAATTTCTGGAAAAATCCAACAAATTCAGAAAATCACAAAAATGCACGTGAGCGAAATTATAAGCCAAATTTTGGGATGTTACAGTAACTCAACTAAATTAGATTGTGCCCTACATAATCATTGCTATTTTTATTAATATTCTTGGATTAAGCACTGCGTATATTCGCATGCCACCCTGTTTGCATCAGAATTTAGCAAGTCTAGTCAAAATCGGCAAGAAAGTCAAACATGTGGAAACTAACAGGTGATTTAGAAAGATTTGAAGATATTTGGTAACAGCAAGATCTTTGAGGAAAAACTGTCCGAGATAAGGCCGATACGGATCAGGTCTTGAAACGTGTTGTAAAAGGATACGATCGGCCGACAGATATAAAAGAAGGGCTGAAGCAAGCTGCACAAAAAAAACACAACACAATCAAACACCAATCTACATTACTTTTTCCTGTCGACTAGGAGTAGTTCTTGTAATTTAGCCTTTGTAATTCGATTTCGATCAATAAAGTTGCGCATTGCCGATTGTTGATCTTCTTCAAATTACGCCTCAGGTTCGATTTATTCTGATTTTGTTACGCATCGCCTTCTTCAGAATCGACCTATCTTTATTCTCTGATTAGCCTTAATCGGCTAATTAGACTTACCCCGTTACTTTGATCTTAATCGGCTTCAAGCTGATTGAGTTTAAGTTGATTGATCGTCACGATCGGCTTTGATTGAATTTTATATTTTTACCTTGTCGATTCCAGGTCAAATCGACTGGCACGCTCTGAACCGAGTGTTCGTCTGGTGTGCTGCTGTCATAAACCCTACTTCAAGTTTTTGACGCCAACACACTCTTGGCACGCCCGGTGGGACCAATGTCTTCATCAGGAAAGTCGATTCCGCCATCCGATCTCAACACAGAAGCTATAATCGTACCAACGATTGACGATTTGACTCCAGAACAACGTCAAGAAATCGAAGATCGGAAAACTGCTCTAGAAGAGATGATGCTAAGCTGTTATCAGAAAACTAGACGTGGCGTCACTCAAAAATCCGCCCTGCCGACGGTCAACGCCCTGAGAGATACAGGTGTCGCAAAACCGATAAGCCGATATCTACCCGCTCAAGCCGAATTATCAGCTATGATTAATCAATCTGTGCACCACGCTTTAATAAATCAATCATCGGCTCTCGTCACCACGCTTAAGCCGATGATAGCAATTAGTGTTAAAACTATCGCTCAGGAATTGGCCTCGTCCGGTAGTTTGCTTGACCCATTACAAGCTCTGCCAAATTACCCTATTTTTTCAGTAGCTCAGAACACGCAAAGCATGATAGCCGATCCTAAACCATCGGCTATAACCTCACCCCCTACCATGATGCCTACTCAACCCACCATCATATTGCCTAGAGATCCTCGGCCAAGTGGGGTCAACCATCACCATGCCTACACCGACGTCGCCAAATTAAATGCCTCAACAAATTTGCCACCGTCGGCCCCGTTCTATGCGTTTTCGCAATCGGTTTCACAGCCGATTGGGTCTGAGAGATACCCACATGATTCTACCCTGCCTAGAAATTCAGGTCCACATAGGGTAGTAACTTATTCAGAACCTTTTGTCCCAGTACCAGAGCCCCAAGTCAG